>CM038216.1:27299663-27842723 GCA_021442155.1 Cymbidium sinense | reverse complement strand
TAGTAGAAATTCATCTTTAGGACATGCCTTATTTAGATTCCCAAAATCAACGCATATGTGAATTTGGCCATTATTTTTCTTAACTGGAATGGCACTAGCCATCCAGGTAGGGTATTTTTCTTCCTTAATGAAACTGGCATCGATTAATTTCTTGACATTAGAAATGACCTATTGTTCAATGTTTAATCGCATGCGTCTAGGATTTTGCTTGATATGGTTAACATTAGGTTCTATTATTAGTTTGTGGACTGCTACGTTAGTAGATAACATGAGAATTTTATCATAACTCCATGTGAAGTAGTCCTTAAACTTAGTTAATAGCTTAACTAAGTCATTGGTTTCTTCTTCATTCAACAAGGAGTTGATGTATGTCAGACATGGATTGTCTTTAGTTCCTAAGTTGATTTCTTTGAGCTCATCGATGGTTGACCTCATCTCCTCTTTGAACTCCTACAGTGCATCTTTGACTTCAAGGTCATTTGGATCATCTGAAGTTTCTAAACATACCTCCTCATAAGAGTTCGTATGATTTAAAAAGAACCTATCAGACTCCAAGCAATGATTGTCATCATTGACTAGACCCACTATGTCGAATCCTAGTCCTGGTCTTGATTGAGAATGTCTGCTTTGGTTGTCCCATAACCTTTCAAAGACCTATGTTTAGATCAATTTTGTGGGATTAATCCATTCTTTGCTAAGTTAACACAAGGTGAGTACCAATGAAAAGGCAATTATAATAGATCTTTATATGAATCATCCTCAAATTCTACATCAGCTTCTTGACTTGAGGATGATGTTCCCAACAAAACCTCATTAGCTTGACATCTATAGATAACTTGGGGCCTCCTTAACTACCAAACCCTCAACTTTGAGTGGAAAGTGGGGTTAGAGCTAAGGTTCCTAGCTATTCCATTCTATATAATACCTAGATATATTCATGCTTTGCTTGGAGGCCTGGTCTTCATCACTGTCTGGCTCGAATGTCACCTCCAATGGGACCCACTAAGAGGGGTTGATTGGCGTGCTAACCACATGAGACTCATTCTCTGAGCTGGATTCCAAATCTATATGGGTAGCAGGGGTACTCCTATGAGCTGCAACATAGCTCCCATTACATGGCCACCAATAAGGAGGCCTTCCACCATTAGAACTACCTGTGGATCTACCTCTTCCTCTACCTGGTAGAGGTCAAGTCATCCTACCCATGTGTTCATATGGAGGAATGAACTATGGGTGGAATCTAACTTCAAGCTCTATCTCTTCCTTAGTGTCTAATTCTCGTTCACTTGCATTTTCATTTTTTTTTCTTTTTCATTTTCTTTTTTATTTTTCTTTCCACTTTCTTTTTCTTCTTCTTTTATTTCTTTCATTTTTGAACATTGACCAAGTTCTTGAGAATAGACTTTTTTATTTAGAGTAAGTAGTAGGTCGCATCCTCATATATCTGGACCTCTCTAACTAAAAATGGCTTCAAGTCTCCTTTGACAAAATACTCGATTCCACCTCTTCGAAATTTGATGCACTAATGTAAAGAGGATGTAACCATGTTGTTTTCATGTATCCAAGTCCTATCGAGCAAAGTAGTAAAAGATGTATCTGAATCAATTATGTAGAACTTGGCTTCTACCTTCCATCTATCTCTAATGGCAACACTATGGAGCCTAAAGCCCTCCCATCTTGCTCATTGAATCCTCTCAACATCATTCGATATCCTCAAAGTTTGGAGATGTCAATCCTCAAGTTGAAAAGGGTCTTTAGACTCATAATGTTCACTGATGCACCTAGATCAACTAACACGGAGAGTCCAATCTTCCCATGTTCACTGTGATGTAGAGGGAACGGTTGTGCTCAGTTATCCCCAAAAGAAGGTCTTCATTTGCGAATGTAACTCCATGGGCTTCTCTTGAATAACATGCCTCCTCTCCAATAGCATCAACTGAGCTAAGCATTTTGTTGGATTGAGAAGGGCTTTGATCAATGATCCCCTCATCTATTTTGATAAGACAAGGGCATTATATATGCTTAGTTTATCGAAAAACATTCTTAGGTGAGTGAGCACATTCAACTGGTTAGTCCTCACAAGCATATCCATAGGAGCATCTGGAGGAGCTACTTGATCGTTAGAACCAATGACTTTCTTATCATATCTTGAGGTGCTACCTTGAGATAGAACTTTGCCATTATGGAGGTTGACTTCAATGACTTCATGGGATGGGTTAGTGGAAAGTTTTACCCGTCACGTTCACCTATGCCTTCATCTCAATCTTCTCAATGGTGAAATTAAATGATTCAGGAATGGGTAATCCATTTCTAAATCACAAGAGGAATGATCAGAACTAGAGTTATTATTATTAATTAGACTCGAAGAGTTTTCTATAGGAATAAATTCAGGCAAGTCATCAAAAGTGACACGAATGTAAGTGGAATTAGCTTTCTTCATTGGATGGATGTACAAAGTATAAGTCAAGTAAAGTAAGCAGAGTGATGGATTTGGCACCCCCTTCCACTGATATAATATACCTATTAGAAGAAGAACTAATTGGAGGAGCTATAGCTACAACTGTAGAAAGAGTGCTATAATCGGTCAGTGGTTGCACTACTATGCTATCCCAGGCAAGTGGAGGTCACATCGCTCGGGCTTTTACCACAATCTGGTTGTCCTTAATAACTTGCAAACCTTCCTTAGAGTTGGAGGTTTAAGCTACATCAGGCATTTGTAAGGGTAACTTCCTGATCTTAAAAATAATTTTCTTGGAGGTTTGGGATAGGGAGATATCCCAACCTTCCTTTTTTTAAGAAGATCATGTATAATTACCTTAATAGAACTAGAGGGTTATTTTAGTAGGTATTCCTTAGAGATGACAATGGCACCGACTTGTAGCTACACTCAAGCTAGTCCTTAAAGGTAAAGAAATCTTTAAGACATGGCAGCATGTGGTGGTGGGGAAATAGTTTGGATCATGACTCTTGCCCACATCCTTCCTCCTAGGCTCGTAATCAAATGCATCTTTAAGAGATTCTTAAAGATCTTCTTGACCTCCTTCTTGAATGAATAAGGTTTATTCAATTTGTCGATAAGAGTAGGTAAGTAGTAGCTACCTACTACTACTAATGTGCTGATGAGGAGGTGGTGGTGGCGGCCACTATGGAAACTGAGGTGGCTAGTATGACGACCGAGGTGGTGGTAGAGGAAGTGGTAGATGAGACTAGTGAGCTTCAGGCTTATTTGACTGAACCCTAGCTGACTGCTTCCCCTTATCAACTACTATGACTACCCCAGGTTTCTTCTCAAATGCCTTCTATGAAATGGGCTTGGTCGACTGGTCCTGGAAAGGCAATTGTTTGGCTTCCTCTTGTAAGCTAGCCACCTTGTTGATTACCTTCTTAAAGGTTTTGATTGTAAACCCCTTAAGCATGAAAGCAAATGGGCCATGTATATTCTTGAGTAGATTCTCAATGGCATGTCATTCGGATAGCTGTGGTTCGCATTTCATACTCAAATTTTGCCACCTGAGAATGTAATCAACAAGGGACTCATTTGGGTTTTGCTCTATCATAATGAGGCGCCACAAGAACCCTTTGTTCTAGCAAACATCTTGATGGAAAGGTGCTCTGACTTAGCAAATGTCCTTATTGAACCATTGAGCAATTCGACATACCAATCAAACCCAACACCTACTAAACTGCTGACAAACAATCTAAAAAGAAGGTCATTGCTACCTCCAGCCCTGAAATGTGCAATGTGTTGGTGAGGGTTCCCACTACCATCAAATATTTTGAAAGAAGGAGGTGCAAAACCCTTAGGATACTGGACTGCATCAAATTCATCTGGTTAGGGTCTACCCTTCGAAACATATGAGCCACCTTTGTGCCAAAGACTCCTTTCACCTGTTGCTCCACCATGTGCTTTATATCTTTCTCATGCATGGAGGTGCTATCCACCACCTTCCTATGCAAGCTACCACTATCTTCCTCTATGGGAATGCATCTAGGATGATATGAGGTGTGTGCTAATTCTGCTCTATCGGCCACTACAGGAGAAGGCTATGAAACTGGAGTTGAATTGTGCAATGCTGAGACCACTACCATGAACTCTTCAATTTTTGTCCCCATTTTCTTAATGTGATCATCCATCTACCTAAGCTGGTGGAGGAAGTGTTGAGTCGAATGAATGGTCTCATCCTCTTCAACAATACCCTTCTTGGCTCTGGTCTTTAAAGAGGGAGCTCCTTGTGTTAACCATGTGGACAGGTTCTCAAGAAGGTCATCCTCATCGAATCAAATGCTACCCTCTCATCCTCCTCAATGCGTCACTAAGAGTACCCTCTTTTTGGTAAAGTAGGCTACTATAATCTTATCCAAGGAATGATCTCCTACCTTACTGAGCTGCACCATAGCAAAGACTCATTGACGATTGATAATAGGATTATGGTCATTAATAGAAATACATCTAACACTACCTTCCACTAGAGTGCTATCTCTGGGAGGACTATGCTCACTAGAAGATACACACTCATGACTGCCCACTATCAGTGGAGTGTTATCTCTAGGGGGATCCACTGCCATGGGAACTATAGAACTCTCTCTCTCCCTCTGCTACCACCACTATCACTGGCTCTGATGGTGGTGGTGGTGCGACCACGACATTGCGGGGACTTCAATCCTTCTTCACCAAGATTGAAGTAGGAGGTCGAGTAGGGGAACTCACCCTCACCTCAATCAGTGGAGTAGATGGAGTGGGATTCTTTGGCCATAGCCAAATCACCAAAGGGGCTTTCTTCTCCCTAGAAGCTGACTTCATGACCTTTGTGAGAATGGTGGATGGTGGGACCTGAATTGGCGATGGTGGGCAAGGAGTGGATCGGTGTGGTGGAGATGACACTGGCTCTACCCTCACTAGGAATTTCCCCTTATGACTGGTGGAACCCATCAATACAATGTTGTCGGTCCTATCGCTCTGGTAGCTTGATGACCAAGGAAATCAAATAGAGTAGGCCACTACTGAACCTCTCGCTCCCTTCTCCGACCGAGCTACTTTGGCCTCTTATGCTTTATCCACAGAGATCTACGGTGACACTCTTGGAGATGATCGACCTCAAGTCAAATAGTGTGCCAAACTCTGAGCATCCATGTGCTCTACCAACCTGGTGTAGTACCATTTGTAGACTGGTATAAGACTTTATCCTTTCCTTAGCTGAATCCTCATGGTATGCGGGCGGTGGAGGCAATGCAACTATCCTCCTGTAATCTTCCTCTCCATCTGATGCCGAGACGGGGTAAAACCTATTACCACTAAGAAGTGGAGAGGTCTCACGAGGAGATCCCTCCTCAGCAACAAGGGAAGCTGCATCCATCTCTCGGGCTGGAAGCTCGTGATACCACTTCATCTTGTGGCTCCTGCTGCGGCGCTGTGTGTGGCTGAGTGGGGTAGTGCGAGAATTAGATCCTACCTTGAAGGTAGGGAGACTATCTCTGAAGTCAAGATAGCCTTCCCCATAGAGGGGACCAATGAAGTGGTACTAGTATGAACCTGAGTGACTGTAGGAGAAACTGATTGCATGGAAACTAAACTGACTGGTGGAACCTCGACCGCCTTCCTTTTCAAGGAAGGATACTCAGTATCAAAAGGCAGGTCAATATAGATGACTGGCTTCTGCCCAACCACCTTATCACATCTTATAATGGTGAGAGCCCCCCTCACAAGTAATGCGTGCTCCCTCAAATCCTCAGCCAAAGAAATCTAAGTAGGTGGAGGTAGTCTGAGGAAGGTTGGCCCGATCTAAGGCCAAATCCATTCTGAATGGAAAGGTAATGATGAACTTCTTGGAGGCCATGTATACTGACTACAAAAATTGTACTGACTAGTCTACACTGTATCTTTGCATGTGTTGAAATGTAACTTGAGTCATATATCTGCTTTAATACTTGTCCCAAGAGAGTCATAGAGATTTGGAGTTTAGAACCCACACTCAATAATTCAAATATCTTAAGTGTGGTTCAGTAGAGAGATTTTAGTGTGTGAGGAGTGTCTTTTCCATTTGATTTTTATTTAGAACCCATACTCAACCAATTTAAGTTGGTTGGGCACAGTTCAGATACTTGAAGATGTTTGTATTAAATCATGTTTAAAAATTTTAATTTTGAAAGAATTTACTTAGCAAATTTAGGTATGCTAAGAAAAGATTGTGATAGTATGTTTTGAAAATTTTTATGAGAAATCTTTGCTTGTGATGATTAATTATGTGTGTGATTGATTTGAAAATGAGGTTCTCCACTTAAATAATTTGGTATGTTAAGTTGAACCAAATGTAATGTGATTTGAGAATGGGATTCTCACTTAACAAATGTCAAGTGGGAACCAAATGCATGTTTTGCAAATGGGACCCTCAATTAATAAATTTGATATGTTAAGTGGAGGCCAAATGTATGTTTTGAAGATGAGACTCTCACTTAACAAATTGGGTATGTTAAGTGAAAGCCAAATTTATATGTTTTGAAAATGAGACTCTCACTTAACAAATGGAGTATGTTAAGTGAAAGCCAAGTTTGTATGTTTTGAAAATTAGACTCGCTAACAAATGGAGTATGTTAAGTGAAAGACAAATTTGTATGTTTTGAAAATGAGACTCTCACTTAACAAATGGAGTATGTTAAGTGAAATCCAAATTTGTATGTTTTGAAAATGAGACTCTCACTTAACAAATGGAGATGTGATTCTTGCTTTTTGAAAGAGAGAACTTCAATTCTAACATATGTGAAATATGTTAAGTGAAGTTTCAATTTTATGTTATGATTTTATTTGAAGATAGACTCCTCATTCAACAATTTTGAATATGTTGAATGAATATGGTCATTTTCAAAAATGTGCTTTTGATAAAATGGAAACCCCACCTCAAACATATATGAAATATGTTAAGTGAAATTTCAATTTTATGTTATGATTTTATTTGAAGATAGACTCTCATTCAATAATTTTGAATAGTTGAATGAATATGGTCATTTTCAAGAATGTACTTTTGAAAAGATAGAAACCCCAACTCTAACATATCAGAAATATGTTAAGTGAAGTTTCAATTTTATGCTACAATCTTATTTGAAAATAGACTCCTCATTCAACAATATTGAATATGTTGAATGAATATGGTCATTTTCAAGAATGTTTTTTTAAAAAGATGGAAACCCCAACTCTAACATATGTGAAATATGTTAAGTGAAGTTTCAATTTTATGCTACGATCTTATTTGAAAATAGACTCCTCATTCAACAATATTGAATATGTTGAATGAATATGGTCATTTTCAAAAGTGTGCTTTTGAAAAGATGATTATAATCTTGATTTTGAAAAGAACCTCCATGTAACAATCATGGGGATTGTTAGGAGAGGTTTGGTTATATGAGTTTTGTGGAAGGTTCTTTTAGAAAATGGAACTTTGCAAAAGAGTTTATTTTCTTAATCATTAAGACAAACTTGCCTCACCAAGCTAGTGGTAAGGAGGTTTCAAATTTTTGTTGTTTCCATTCATGACTTAAATTTATTTTCCACATATTGGGAAACCCAATAGGGGTTCTAGTGAGGTCCTAAAACCTAGAGGATATTGGTTAGCTTTGCTTAAGAAAGAAATAAGCTAACTGCCAACAAAAAAAAATTATAGTCTTGGACTCATATGAAATATAAGTCCACTATTGATGCTTGGAGAAAACAATTGTCTACTAGAGATGGAGAGAGGAACCATCCCTAGCGAGTCCAAAAAAAATTTGTGATCTTAATTTTTGAGATGTGTGTATGTGTGTGTATATGAGGGGGACACCACACAGATATGAGGATGTACTTATTGAGGTGATAGGATACTATATCAAGGATAGTGCACTATCTCGAAAGATAGAAATAACTACCCTACGATGGACCTAATCACCTAATAAGGACTCCTAAGGCATGATGGATCTTCAAATGTCGGAGATTTTTTCCTACTTTACATAGAATAAAGTATGGTTTATTTAAATTGGGTTATCTTCTATGGGGCAAGCCCCCATAGTTAATGACATCTTAAGGAAAGTTAATTCCTTTGGAATACTCTTGATTAAAGTAGTCCATTATTATCTCCAAAGAATTCAGAGATAGGACTATCAATAAATTGACTATGTTTGGAAGATCAAATGGGATAGATCAAAAGAAAAGACATATTATCAAGCCAAAATGAGATGAGTAGGGATGCTCATGATACTAGAAGCCTAGTGAGCATCCTAAACTATCCTTTGGTTGGGCTTTGAAATTGAGGAGAATTATACATTTGAGTTAAAATTTTATTAGAAATATAGGACTTATATTTCCACAATACAAGATTATGGAATTGCCTAAGAGGTGAGGATTTATGCTTGTAGCCCCACAGGTAAACAGCAACCTCAGATCCTAAATCTAGAGAGCTTTGGTAAGAACTAAAGCATGACCTAAATCTAAGGTGAAAGTGGGTATATCATTTATCTCCACAAGATAGAGTAAACCACCCCACTGCTGAACTTATAATTGCTTGGAGTGGTAGCCAGCTAACTCCTCATATGATTTAAAACCATGTACGCAAGTCTTGTGTTTTGCAAGATGGCTAGGTTGTTATTATTTAGAAAGAAAATTAAAGTCCTTAAACACTCTCCCTAAAAGACTATAGCATGAGTGGTATGAATAATGACTTAGTCTAATGCAAATCTTATCAAATTTTATTTTATTTTTGACACTTAAATTTGACAAAGGCTTTAGAATTTTATATGCTTAAATGTATGGTGAAATCGATTATGGGCTAAATCAAAAGAGAAAGAGGTGTTCTTCCATCATAGGCTTTTAAAGGTTAATCCCATTTCTACCTGGCAAAGATGGAAGCCCTCTCTTAAAAAGAGTGAAATAAAATGATATGTGTGATGTTAAGCATACAAAATCCAACTAAGGGGTTGCTAAATATTTTATTATTTTGATTTAATGCCTAAGCTTTATATGAGGTTATAAGTTATTTTTAAAGTTTAGTTATGAGTTGTTAATGGGGTAGAAAATTTATTTTTATCCTAGAGCCTAATCGCATCCAGGCCATACAATAATAACCAATCATAAATAAACTACGAAGAGACATTCTTTTTCTAATGCACAAGCTAAATAAAACACCAAACAATTTTATAAAACTATCACAAAATAATAAGAGGCGGTGGTGCGATACCACTATATAACTCAAAAGAAATGTGGGTAGCCTAGCTCTACCCTTATACAACCCAGATTACAAAAAAATAATTACAAATTACAAAATGTTAAGTTTTATGGGGGATCTTAAAGTCTTCATGCTCCCTCCATTTCTTTATTCTTTGCTTCTTTCTTCTTTCTTATTTTTATTTGATTTGAGGTGCTCGCTCTAAAGGCTTCACATGGTACATAATACTTGGTCTTATAACCAATGCTCATCATGATCCCCCATAACACTTATCCTAATCCTAACATAAAATTACAATAAGAGAAGGAAAGTAAATCAAGCTACACTTGCAAAAGAAATGCTAACTGAACACACCATACAACCTAAGCAGTTATATGAGTAATCTAGACTTAGCACCCCGCAAATGGGTAACCAAGCCCACCTATCCTAATTTGGGTAATGCTTAGTGGTATAAGCTACTTGCACTGTAAAATCATTTGTATTTTTATTACTTTAGCCCCTTAAGCACAACCCCTTGCAAAAAATATGATTTGGCTAATATCAGCCTAAGATCCAGACTACACACATACACCCTAACTTCCAATGTACATCAATACATTAGAAAACCAAACATACATCAAACCATGCACCGTCCTAACATAAAGCTAGAAATGGTGACTTAATCTAATGTGTGTGCTTTAAAGCTTGTGTGGTATGTCCTAGCTAGGCTTCAAAGTTAAGATTTTCTAAGCATGAAGGATGTTTAATTATAAAGGGAGATTTCACTTTAAATGGTTTAATCAATTTGTAAATTTTACTTAATATCCCCTTTTGTTTCATTTGACCTACACAAAATAACTAAGTGTTATGAAGAGAAAGAAAGAGAGGACCACTCTCTTTTATCCCTATCTTAAGCCACATATAAACAAAATTAATTAATCAATTCTATTTAGTGAATGGCTTATTATATGTTTTAATTAGTCCTAAGTTTATGCTTATTTTAAGTAAACTCATTCAATAAGGAAGGCATCTTAAGATTAATTAGAATGATATACTATCACATAACACATGTTTATTCATTTTTTTCCATCATGTGTATCATGCATATGCTTATAACCTAAACATAGCTATACATGAAATTTGCATATTAGCACACATATATGATGAATGTGTGTAAATCTATTTAGAATTAATGTTTCATTTGATTGAATGATTTAATCATATTAATTTAAAACTCTATCTAGATTCTTACGCAACAGCATAAAGAAAGAACCTTAAATCACATGACTAATCAACTCAACCAAATAAATAAAGTATGAGTGCATGTCTTTTTAATAGATAAAGAGGGTTCTCATTCATTAGCTAAGTACACATTCACATGTATAAAAGTTTTAAGTGTGTACATCGACATTGTTCTACACCAGGGGCGTAAGGTACAAGACCTACTTAGGGCTACTTAAAGCCTCGTAATCCCGGGATGTCCATACTAATATACCACTTTTCTTATATACATATGGATGCATAGGAAACTATAAGAATAGGAAAACCCATGCAAAAATTAATTAATTTCTTTGATGATTCTTATTCATTGGTTGTATCATACATACATATGTATAATAGTTTTAAGTAGGTATGACACCATTGTTCTACACTAGGGGCGTAAGGTACATGACCTACTTAGGGATACTTAAAGCCTCACGGGATGTCCAAACTAATATATCCCTTTTATTATATACATATGAAGGTACAAAAAGAACAACAAGAATAAGAAGTCATACAAGAAGTCATTTTTTGTTTGATTATATGATTTACATATATGATATGAAATTCTCCCTAAGTTTTAGCATGGTGATACATGAGAATTGATTTAGACAAATGCTATGTTCTTTTCAAATGACCTATACATTTGTAAATCCCATGCAAATACATATAAGGTAAGGAAAGAGAGCTTCATATTACATATCTTAGATTATGAACATATGCACACTTATAGATACTTGTAATTAACATCACTTCATATATTATAATTGATTTTCTGGCTTTTGAAGATAACTTTTGATTTAATAGTTATAATAGCCACACTTATTTTTTAAATTTAAATCAACAATTTTTGATTTAATAGTTATATCGTTCAAAATTTCAATTAAAAAAAGATGATTGGTTAAAATCAAGAAGTTGATGGGATCTACTAGCTGATGATTGAGGTTCCTATTACTATGCCTTCCACCATTATGACTTTCCATTAACAATATCACTTTGATAATCCTCCTGCCAATGAATGGTCAATTCCATATGCGCAATCTCAATGATGCTCGATTTCATAATTCCTAATTTTACAACTACTCTTTGACAAGTTCTTCCCATAACTAACCTATTGTTTCCTTCACTAAATTGGACTACCCTCACTACCAAGCATTGTGGTAGTCAAAGATTGGAGATCATATTGATGTTAAAGATGGTCATAGGCGGGATGGGAAAGTCCTTTCCACCATGTTGTTATTATGATCATGCCAATCATTATTTCAAGCAATGTTGAACATGCTTTGAAACCATTAATTCTTGATGATTTTTTCACTATTACCCTTACTTCCATGTTTTGTTATGTTTTTTCAAAATGAATATAATTGCATGATTCAAAAGTGAGACCCTTGCAATCACTCCACATGCTATTTCTCTAGACAAATCTATCATAAATATCTCCTTATGTCATGAATTTTATATTCAACTGTCTTTTTCATTTCACAAATAGCCACAAACTTTGCTCCTATCTTCACATGGCCAATCTTATCCCATAATTGTGCCTAATATATTGCTTTTCTCATCTTTGAGAAAGGCTTATAACTCCTTTGAAAATTCTCTCTCTCTACTATTTATATGCCTAAATTTTGTCAATAAATTTATTATATATTCATTGTCATAATAAAACTTAATAATTATTTTGTAACTTTCTATCCTTCTAATTATATCTTTCAAGATTCCAACTTAAATAAGATTAGTTTAAGTGTTGAAATAGGAGGGGTCTAGTACGTAATGACCGCCATAATTATGCTTTCTATTGGTATCTCCACGTGGTCTATCCTTCTCCCAATAGACTCAAGTATTTGTCTTATGTTCCTCAATAATTTTTCTTATAGGAATAGGTGTGTCAGCGGTTATGAATGTGAAGCCAACAAGATTTCTATCATTTAAAATTGTAAAAGCATCCATCAATTCTTCAAGTCACCAACTACACTCAATGAGTTACATAGTTTAGCAGGTTTCTATCTTCTAGGCATTAACAGAGAAGCAATTGAAAGCAATGATAAAAGCAACAGGAATCAATAAAGTTGTGAACTAAATGACCAAGCCTGACTTTGATGACCATACATGTTGGAAATTAATGAACAAGGCTTTTTCTTTTGCTTAATATTTCTATAAATTTGCTATAGTCTTGGCTTATTTACAACTGCTTATAGAGTTATTTATACACACTAAGGTTATTATTTTCTCCTATCCTAATTGCAATAATAAATACTATTTCATAGAAAAACTTCCATCCCTCAATGCTAATTGTTTAAGTCTCTAAATCTTTAAAAAGGCACATACATTATAGGATTTAGAAAATATTCACCCTATAAAGTATATGATATACAATAACTTCAAAGAAAAATAAAAAATAATACTCGCAAAATTTCCTTCAATAGCTGGAAAAATCGATTCATAAAATAAGAAGGCACTAAAACCCTAAGTAATCATCAATAATCATAAAATGATTGATCTTATTCACACATACTATTTATCTATTATGATTCATCATCAAGAATACTATTAAGCCTAATCAAGAAAATAATTCCCAATAAGAAATTTGATTTGCCAGAATCCATGGACTGAAGTGTAAATGAATGATAGGAAACTTTATCCACAAGGAGAGAATAAAGAGGAACAAACTACCATGTTTTCTAGCGAGCTCAAGTGAGCTCCCATAAAAAAATCTTTCTCAAGTGTGTCTTGGGAGAAGGGATTGGAGCCAATTCTTTCTATATAGCATCCATAAGAAGTAGGAATGTTAAGAGGAAGCGAGGAATGATGTGCATTCTCCACCCTTCCACTCTAAACCATACCATATTTCTTCCTATGCCTGCCAAGAATCTAATTGGAACTCACTCGTTTATCTTCCCAAGGTTACGGCGGGGTGAAAAATTTTTGAAGTTCAAATTCATGATTTAGGGCCATATGTATTATGTATCATTATTCTAAAAAAATTATTATTAGTTTAGCCATCCACTTCAATTTGATCTGATATATCAAATTAGGGATCTAAATAATTTTATTTTGATTTGATCTAAGATTGGTTCATAACTATTGTGCTAATAATATTTGAATTAGATTGATCCAATCTTATGTTTGAGTAGGTCATGATGAATTATTTTGATCAATTATAAATTAGTTTTAAATATTTTTGATCAAATAGTCTTCAATTAACATAACTTTGCTATCAAAATGATAATCACAACAAGATGATTCCAACAATAATATAATCATTTAAATCCTAGCATATTTTGAGTATGAATCATCTAAACACCTGAATCAATCAAACTGCTCCTTCCTCTCCTCTCCTACACATGCATCCTATCTATACAAGTTTAAGCTTGGTGCTCTCCAAATACATTGCAACCATTTTCATGTGATTTGTTTGACTAAATCTAAATTTACTAATATTTTCATGGTCTTTGATTCAAGAGTTATCATTTGACATGTAATTGCTCTTAACAAGATAATATTTTAATATAAAAATAATTGTCTATAGAAATTATTTTTTGTCATTCCTAAACTTATTCATGAATATTTTTTGAATTACCAACATCAATACGATCATTAGAATTTTTACACATCATTTAATTATGAGAACTCTAAAATGATAAAAAAATTTTACTTATTATAAATTTTGCAAGCAATAACCACCAAGTAGTTGTAACTCAAGCATGGTGAGGGTGGATCAATAAGGTAGACTAAAAGTTTGATCATTGACTCATTTTATAATAAAAGGAGGATGCGATATAATGCATCTCTTATTAATAAGAATTTAAGATATATACTAACATGATTTTGGATAAGGATTGGAGTACCCACTTAAACTTTATAAATAGATTATAATTATCCTAATTTATAAAATAAAGTCTAATATTAGAGAAATTCCTAGCTCACTTTACTAACAAAACCAATAACCAATTATTTTGGTATCTTTGCATTTATTTTTCCTACACTATCAACTCCAATTGTCCTACACCCTCAAAGCAAGTTATATTCCTTCAAAGCTTTATGCATATAGAAGAAATTTAATAACATGCTCTCAAAAGAATCACATTCATATAATTTGTACAGTCCTCAACTTGACTTCTAACCTTATATAGCTCCTAACCTGACTCATGACCCTAAGCAAAGTCCTAAGCTTGCCTTTTAAGGGTGATATTTGTTTGAGGTAGATATCCACATGTTTTACTAATGATTATGCATATCCATGATATAACTAAGAAAAGATCAATCAAACATTGAAAACTTGATTTGACCTCTCCTATAATTCATTATGATAATTTGGCAATGCATAACAATAAATCATGGGTAATGGTTAAAATCTTAATATACTTAACATCAAGTCTTTTACAATATATTATAATTACTAAGTAAGGGCTCCAACCAATAATATTTGAATCGAACAAATTTATTCAATAATTTACATGCCATGAGCAATAATATATAAGATTTGTAATGATGACAACATATGCCATAGCAACATAGAGGTTTAATAAGTTTAAAGTAAACTTACTTCTCTACCCATGATATTGCATCTTCTATTAATTTGCAAGCAATGAGTTAATATCAAGTGTAAAATTTTGACCCTTCAATTTCTATTTGGCATGCCATTTAGATGATAAAGTTTAACTTAAATTCATAACCTCATTGCAAGCCTTTGATAAACTCCACCTCTTCATGTCTATCTTCCCAATATAATTAGAATCACCCTAAAATTGTAGAGCATAATTTAAAAAAAGAAGTTCTCATACACTTCCTCCATAATTAGATGGACTAATAATGATTAGATGTCACTTGAAAGATTTGATCTTCCCTAAAAGGAAAGACTCAATCGTAGGAAAGCTCGACCAGTCTAGTCAACTTGATTTGATTCTGTGTTTTAGCATCCAGATTTGAGCACACTTTGATGTCTAAAATTTATCATCTTGGTCTTTAAAAGGTTATATTATACAATCCTAAATTTAGGGAAGACTAAGAAGATTTATTATATAGTTTGCATTAATTTGATTTATCATAAACTAATTTGATGTGATGTTTAATTGACATTTGGCACGAGCTTCTAGCAAGTGCAAGATTTCCTTGTCAAGCCCATTGACTTCTTGATGAGCACTATTGAAGACTAAAATATTTTTTGTTGATAGACTAATTGTACAATGTAAAGGCTAGCAAATGATCATCTTGTATGTCTCTTGTTGGACAAACTAGCTCCATTGGGATCTTTGCAAGTGACATGAAATTTGGCAAATTTTCATATTCAATCATATAAATGCTTTGGAGATGGATGGTTGCCTCAACTAACACATGCATCTTGTCAAGGTATTCAACATATTTTTGATGCCTTACTAAGTGAGCTATAATTTAGAGATTGTTTAAACGTCTTGGCAAGAAACACGGGGATCTTAAGAAGTATCTTAATGTTGTGTTAATGTCTCATCGAGCCTTGGTGACATGGCAAGAACATGGTTGAAAAGCTAAATACATGATTGTGAGTATGATTATTTTGGTGAATGCAAAAATGAGATCTTGATATATACATTTTTCTTCGGGTTGGTTCATTTTAAATTTAATGTTAGCTTAGTTTAATGTATGTTGAAATTCAATTTTGTTCTTATTTAAAGATTGTATTTCACCTTTTAATGACATTAATTTGTTAATTCTGAAATTTCATAAGTTCAGTTTTATTTGTTTTTCATAAATATATTTGATAAGAATTCATTTGAAGTATTTAGAAGGTTCTTTTCTAAGTATTGCATAAAAGAGCTAAGGTGGAAGTTAACCACAAGGAGACAAAGAAAGGGTGTGTTTAACATTCTATGAAAGAATTTATAGTTTTTTTTCTTTCGAGTGACTGTACAACTTTTCAATTCTATCTCACTTCCTACCTTATGGTCAAACTTTTAAACTTGCAACTTTAAAATTCCTCACTAACGTCTTTACTCATCACCAAGGCTATTTACACCAAGCTAACTTTAGGTTTGATTTTGAGCAAAAAAGTTTCATTATCCCACACTCTTTTTATTTAACTTCTTTGATTATTTGTGGAATGTTATTCATTACTAAAACAATTCAATATTTTATCTTTTTCGATTAACACATCTTCATGCAATATAGCTAAATGTTTGAAATAATTAAAAAAAAATATATTAAAGTTAGCATGAGTTCCATGCTGATCGATCATATCTTTAATATTATTTCATATGTTTTTTTATTGTTAAAAATAAAAAAGAAGATAAACTTAGTAAGGAAGATAATCTAGACAATTATATTGATTTTATTAAAACACTAATGTTATAAAGGTAAAGATATATACTTAAAAATATTATTTAAATTACTAAAATTATTATTTTTTTTAATAATTGAGAGCTAAAGCATTTTTAAATTAAAAAAATAAAATGTCATTGGAAGGCATAAACAAAACACTTATTACTAATAATGATTTAAATCACAGCTAATTTTATTATCTAGCAATGGTTACTAGCAGTTTATACTGATGTAGCTGCATTATTAATTAATACAATATGATATTGATACTTAAAATTGATGCTAATTAAAAAAAATAAGAATCTGTTTGGGATAAATTTTTTTTGTGTATTTTTAAAATTTATGTTATTTTAAAATATATTTATTTGATGTGTTTTTTAAAGTGTTTTAGTTTTGGTTTTAAAAATAAATCACATCACTTTTAAAATATTTAAAACAACTTTTGAATGTTTGAGTATTTTTAAAATAACTATCACCATTAAATATGTTTTATTTTAAATAACAAATATAAATAAAATAAAAAATAAAGTAAATAAAAAATAAAAAATAAAATTGATTCCAAACAACGCCTCTTGAATTTGAACATGTAAACAATAATCGTTGTCATTATTGCCCATGCTTAGGAGTGGAACCAAAATCAATTCTCAGAAGGTCAAATTTATATTAGGATAAAAATAAATGATAAAAATAATTTTTAGGATGGATAAATGACTAATTTTACTCTCTCATATAAAAGAAACTATAAAGTTCAAGATGAGATTGTGCTTTAATCCACCTCTGCTCATGCCCTTCTTTGCCCTAATTGATCTCACCCTCTCTTCACCGATCACCATGTCACTCCTGTCAGCACCTGTCATCTCTTTCTCCCATTCCCATTGGCTTTCTATTTAAAAAAGTCATTATAGGTGATAACTTTCAATTTGATTTTTTATATTTGGCTTAGGATAAGTTTAAAAAAAAAAGGAAAACATGTTCAAATTATATGAAATTTGTATTTTTATTAAGATAAAATTCATAAGGTTTCCTAATGTCTCCATCAATCAATTTGATGGTAAATTTAGCTTAAAGCCAATAATGCCATATATAATTTCATAAAATTTTAAATTTGATCTTGATCAAATGCATCAATATTTTTTAAACTACTAATTTTATTATAAATTAATACTTAATTTCTTATTGGTTTTGTTCATTTGTTTGGATGGATAGTCCTTGAATTGCTAGATATCTTCTTTTGTAAGGCGGATAAAAATTGTATGAAAACATCTTACTCTTATATGTAATATAAAAGATGTTTCATATCATAATTAAAGAAGATGTTTAGATTATTATTCACTATTTTGATATTTTGAGATTTTGTTTATTAAAGTGCCTTTGAATTGTAGCTTAATATACTTAACAAAATCACCTCTAAGACTACTTTTATTTTTTGAAAGAATACAGGTTTGTGGCCATTTTACCCATAAATCCAAAATATGCACAAACTTAGAACAATCATAACAAAAAATGCAATCCATAAAATTATAGTGACCATAAGTGTTGTTTGATCTCGATAGTGATTCTAAGCAGGTGTGAAGGTAGCATCAAATAACAGTAGTGTTCACTGCTGTTAAAGTGGCAAAGTGAATGGGAAAAAGTTATATTAGCCAAAAGCAAAGGGAGCCTACAAAAAATAAACAAGTAAAAGCCTAAATATTAATTGAAATTGAATATTAAATAAGATACAGCTAAAAAAAAAAGATTTATGATTTGGTTCTTTGCTTTTAACTGTTGAATGGAAGGCAAAATAGCAATTGTTTTAATGATTTCAATAGTACTTTCAATCAATTTCTAGCCATTATTTGTAACATTCTTAATATTCAACTTAGATGTAACTAATTTTACTCTAAAGTAAGTTTATAATGGTTGCCAAGATTAATTTAGACAATATTTAAACAACACTATTATTTAGTTATAAAGAAAATTTATAATATTCGAGAGTTTATCATTTTCTATTAAATCAAAATTTGTTTGGACATAAGATAAAAGTGGCTCATAGGGGACGAACTTTTGTATTTAAAAATTTCAAAAAAGAAAATAAGTCATGTGACTCAAATTAATTGAAATGATTTCACTAATAGAAATCTCATATTACAAATCAAATTTTTATGACATATCAACTTTCATCATCATCATTAATAATTTTCTCTAACATTAGGAGTTGACTTTTAAATCTTTAATCTTTCATCTCTTTTCTTGATTGTTATATGAAATATTGATTTTATTTTTTAAAATATATTTCAAAACTTTTATTCATATCTCTCTACGTTCTTAAATTTATCTACCTACTTTTGGATGCATTTTTTCTTTATTGTCAATATTGAGATTACCAAAATTCTTTCTAACTAATTTATTTTAGGGGCATTTATATACATAGCACATAATTCTTATATATTTTCATATTTACTTAAATAGGGCCCAAATCTTTATTATAACATCAAAAATAGCACAATCATTACTTTTTTAGAGTGAAATGCACCTCTTTAGTCATAGAAAAAATATACAATTTTGTAAATATCAAATTTTAAGTGTTAGATATGTAAATGCATAAGAATTATATGCTATGTATGTAAATTTCCCATTATTTTAATAACTATTACATAAAAAAATTTCATCTCTTCCCTCTCTTTGAAGCTTAGCGCCAATTCCCGCACGCTACTCCATATCGTTAGTATCCTTAGTGCCTCATTTAGGGGAGAAAATTATTATGTGCGGATAAAGGGTGTGAATATATGCAACAGTTATTCAGAATTTATATATAATTATATAAATGATTATGTATATAATCATAATTAACTATCCATATATATGAAATCCGCATACGCATAATAACTTTCCATTTAAGGACAGAAATTTATATAATTGTATACGCAATTATGTATAAAATCATAAATTTACCTGAATGTAAGTTACGTTACATTTGAGTTATTTGCATGTGATTCTTTTGATCAATATAAATTATTTTAAGTTGTTGTTTTAATAATGAAAGAAAAAAACTCTATTATATCAAAATTGAAAAAAAAACTTCAAAATAAAATGTTAGGCAGCTTAGCAGAATAAATGTTTTATGAGAATTTAGTTTTTTTAATTAATTGTTTTATTTAATTATATGCTAATAAATAGATATTGTATTATTACTATAAGAAATTTATAATATCAATTTCGATAATCTGCCCTCATATAAATATAAGAAATTTTTTTAATGAACAAGAATTACTATTACAATATTTTAAATATATATATATATATATATATATATATATATATATATATATATATATATATATATATATATATATATTTAATTTATATGACAAACAACAATTATAACTTAAGATACTAATTCTAAACTGAGGCTAGCATAAATTGCTTGCTTTATCATTACGAACTATAATCATATATTGTTAACAAATATATAAGATGGAATTATGAAATGTCTCTTAAAATTTCTAACATATTATTATTTTCAATTAGCATTAAAAAGAAATTTAAAACATAAATTAAAGAACATTAGCTATCATTTATAAAATAAATTCGGTATTGCTAAAAAATGATTTACTTTCCAAATCAGATCATCAAATCCTCGACTAAAAGATCTTTATCAAATAAAAAATAATTAAAAATGTCTAATTTCTATAAATAAAATGGTTGTGATACTTAATAAAATGGTTAGGATACTTAATGAACTTCTGAAAAAAATTAAGGTAATTAATGGCAGTTGATTACTCTAATAATTGAAAAGATTTTGCTTTTTCTAAAGAGTGCTTTCTCTTAGTCTCATAAATTATTGCTTAATATTTTAAAAAATAAATTAATGGCATTTATGTCATTGAATTTTTTGGCCTTTTATATATCTATCAACTAAATTTTTTTATTTATTCATATAATTTTATAAAATTAATATTATTTAAAATTATTATTAATATTCATTCATTTGAACTCAGATGTATTTATTCATATATTTTTAATGTAATTTAAATATTAAAATATTATATAGATAAATAGAAAAATTCAATATCAGATATATAAATAGATGAAAATTGAATGTTGTGGAATTAATTATTTTATTTTAAAATAAATTTTAAGATAATTATCTTCATAACGGATCCTCTTGCCATTAACTCTCAAGAAAAGAAAAAACTTTTCCCGCTCATCTCCTTGTCAACACCACTCTCTCTCTCTTCTTCGCCACATCTTGTGTCCTTCCCTCAACACCATCTCTATCTCTGTCTCATGATATTTCCCAAACTCTTCTGTCATTGCAGTAACGATGCGAGCGTGGCAATTTCTCCTTTCAAGCTTTAGGAGGTAATTTTCTCCTGTCCGTTTGAATGGGATTTTAGGGTACTATCAATCAATGGTATAGATATTTCTCGAACCAGCAATCCATTTATTTAATTATATTTGATAGTTGATAATGAAAGTAAGGTTAATGAGTCATTTTATCAGATTTATGGCAGAGAAAATAATCTGTAGATTCGAGGAAGTAGAAATTGATTTCTTTTATCAAGAATGAATTCCTTGCTTGGAAACTTTAACATATGCAGTTTTTGATTTAAAATTTATTGATACATTGAAGTTCGAGGTTGAAATAAGACTAGTTTAAGGAAGATGTGCTGTTAAATTTTGTGAAGATTATGTTTTCAGAATATTGCCTTGAATTTTGCTTTATGCATGAAATAATCCAATTGTTGGAGAATTAAAGATAGGTACGATCTATGTGGAAATCTTAGAACTTCATTGGGAAGTTTGTTAATTGATTTATGTGTTCGATTGTCCTTGCCTCGAAAGGCTCATGGTGTGGCAAGCCTGTATTTGATAGAAAGTTCATCTAGCACTCCGATAAGCCTTCAATACTCACCAACATCACATAGCAGGTACATGTTTTTTTTTCTTTTTTTTACAAATTTAATTTGAAAAGTTTTTCTTTATTTTTATTTTTTTATTTTGTTTATTTTTATTATTTTTATTATTATTATTATTATTATTATTATTATTATTATTATTATTATTATTATGAGAAGTTTTTCTTTATTGTTTGGTGAAGATAATGAGGGCTTCACCTAACGTTGGATACGAGCAGAGCTAGAACCAACCTCACTTATTAGGAGGTGTAAATTGTATGTAAGGCACACATAAATCTTGGTTTTATTAATTTCATTAGATCTTTCCTGTCATTCGTTTCAAACTCTATTGAGAAGTCAGTAGTATAATTAGGATGGTGCTTGATCATCCAAAATGGTAGCTTTCGATCTTGATCATATTAAATTAAGGTTGGTATTCTTCACCATATATGACGTATGTTTTACTACATTTCAAACCTGGTTAATCATGTTGACTCCAATTTCACATTAGCATTGAGTGCCTACCATTTTTTAGGTTTAACAAATCTTTTAGCGTCTGCAGTTCAGTTGATTAAAATTGTACCCATGATTCATCATTTTTCAGTGCATATAAAATTTTTTTTACTACATTCAACTTGATGAATGCTAAAGCTTATTAGGTAGATGTAATTAACTTTGGTTATTGTTTGAAATTGCAGTGCACATCTTTTCTTTTTGAATGAGAATGCACTACATTTGAGCTTGAAAGTGTACTCAATGTATAATTGCACAATTTTTAGTTGTACTGAGGAGAGAGGAGAGTAACGTGGGAGAGAATGAGAAGGGAAAGGGGGGAATGGCAGTTTTTTTTCTGTTTATTTTCTTTTTGCGTTTTCAAAACTGAAAATAGGAAACGGTTGAGCATGGGGGGGCAATTTGGGAATTTTTTAATATAATTTGAATTTATTAAATGATTTTAATGTGGATTTCGCACCAAGTCAATATATATATATATATATCTATATATATATATATATATATCTGAAGGTAAATTGTTCTAAAAGCAATGGCGATCCGAGTCGCTTGATTCAAGTTGGCGCCAAATTGAGTCTATTTGAGCTCAAAATGCGAGTCATCGCTTTTGACCACTTGATTTTCATGCAGACTAGTTGAATTGAGTGCGAACAGTCTTACTTGATAGATTTCAACATTTTGAAGCCAATGGATGATCAATTTCATGAATGGAGGTTGTTTGATCCTCATCGGTGCCTCTTGACCTCGATATACGTGCAGGTGCATTGACGACTCGAGCGCTTGATAGATTGATCATCAAGTCATGCAATATTTATATCCTGATCAATTTTGATGTTCTAAATATGATGGCGAAGTCTGTTCATCGATCGGAGGTCATTTGAATTGATTTTGGTGACATCGATTTCGACTCGATTTACGCTATCACTTCAAATCACTGACATTTGCATAGAAGTCAATTGAGCGATAATCTCATTTGATAGATTTTGATGTTTTGAAGCTAACGACATGATCAATTTTATGAAGGGAGCTCTTTTGGTCATCGTTGGTGCCTACTGACCTCGATATATGTGCAAGCATGTTGATGACTCGAGCGCTTGATCAATTGATCATTAAGTTATGCAATATTTATATCTTGACCAATTTTGATATTCTGAATGCGATGGCAAAGTCTGTTCATCGATCGGAGGGCATTTGAGTTAATTTTGGTGACGCCTAGTGTGTTTCAGCTTGACTTTGCATTGTCACTTCAAATCACTCGATATTTACATAGACTCATCCGAATTGAGTGTGGATAGCCTCATTTAATAGATTTTGATGTTTTGAAGCTAACGACACAATCAATTTCATGAGCGAGGAAACATCGCACTTCTTGACTCTAATATGCATAGACACATTGATAGCTTCGAGCTTAATCAATTGCTCGTTAGATTTTGCAATATTTCTGATCAATTTTGACATTCAATGTACGGTAAAGTCATTGATCAAGGTTATTTTTTATCATTTTAGTGACGCGTGCATTTTGAGCCTCATGTCGTCACCTCCAAAGTCCGTCGAATTTTACTTGTGGACTTGTCTTGATTTATGAAATATATGTGGAGGTCAACAAATGCCCCCCAATAAATTTGATTCATGCATGGTGTGAGTAATGTTTGTTGAAAGCTAGTTGACCATTTGGGCTGGCCATAGAGCTTGGATTATTTTAGCTTCGATTGCAATAGCTTACAGAGCTCTGGGAGGATTTATCATTAGTATGTTGCCTTATTCATGACATGCTAAATGATTGGATTGATCGATTTATCAGAATCAACTTGTCAGATTGATAAGAGTTCTTACACCATCTATCTACTTAATGACTTTGCTGAAGATCTCTTTCTTTATGTCCTTGCAGATTTGAGCCTCCTCACCCATGCTTGGTTAGGTTTGATGGAGGATTTGGTCTTATTTTGATGAAGGACTCCACTGGGGAATCGGTTTATCCATGCTTGGTTGGATTTGAAATTCCTTCTATCCTAGCTTTGAGCTTGACGGACTTGATGAAGGACTGACCTGATTTGTCCATATTGACTTGTCAGGAAGTGTATGTATGCCATGAACCCTGTGTTTGCTGCTTTGACAGATTCGTTGAGGGTACATATATTTTTGACCACATTGGGTCAATATTGAGTTAAGTCAGCAATGCTTTAATGATTCATTCGACTTTGTATGAACTATGGAATTGCTTCCTCGGTCCTGTGCTTTCTGCTTTGATGGACTTGATGAGGAGATAGACTTTGATCTGTTCTTTGAGCTTGATCAGATCATTTGAGAATAGATTGAAATATCACCTTGTAGGTAATATAAAGATTGATTTGAGGCAGCCCTGAATTGAGTGCTTCCTTGGATTATCTTGATCTATCGATCAAGTAGAGAGATCTCATGGATCCTGATTATTTGTAATCATTAAGCTGGATTTAGTTTGAGATTAAATAGATATCATCATTGAGATAATGAGCAAGGGCTCTTTCATTGTAGCCTTTTCTTGCGACTTGTTGAGTGAGGAGAGCGTCAGCAACTCGGCCAGGTTTGGGCTTGTTGAGTTCGACCTTTAGAACTTACTCGAGTCTTCAACTTGAGCTATAGTGGATTGGTGGTTTTGTCAATCAGATTGATGAACGGGGCTCTTTCACTGCGGCATTTTCTTGTGGCTTGTTAAGTGAGGAGAGCCTCAGCAACTCGGCCATTTATGGGCTTATTTAGTTTGACCTTTATAACCTATCCGTGTCCTAGAATTCAAAATATAGAGGTTGATGTTTCTCCAACTCAGTTGATTGAAGCTTCTAAAATTGGGAGTTCTTTTGACTTGTTTTTCAGAATTTGGCAAATCTCGGAGATAAATTTCTTGACATTTAGGTTGTCTTCTCATGCATAGAAATAGATTATTTTTTTATTTCTCATGAACATGCAACTTAATAATGATAATTATAGATATATTTATGGATTTCAGTGTAACACTCGATGTTAACCTGAATCAAATACATTTGAGGATCTCATCTTATCGATGCCAACTCAAATAGACTTAATATAAACTAAAAAAAATGCCCCCTATCTTGCAGGGGGAATTCTAAAGTATATTTAGGAGAATTTCCAAGATGAAAATATACAAATACCTCCATATTTGAATTGATGTACTCTAAAGGGGATTTTAACATACAACATTGATTGCATCTATACATAAAAATCTAAAAATGCCCCCTCTATCACAGGGGAATTTTCACACAAAAGTTTTTCATGTGGAGTATGTATATTTAGTTAGGGATCTTGGCATGAAGCACAATGTTGACCTAAATAGATATACTAAAAAAATGTCCCCTATCTTGCAGGGGATTTTTATTGTATCTTGAGAATTTGATCGTTATGTATAGTACTTTTCAAGTATCGTTAATTAGCGGCATTGTCTTTCACCCTTTAAGTTGATGAGTTGGTATGCCCTCCTTGGTATACTTTTTTAATAACAAAGGGCCTTCCATTGGGCTCAAATTTGCACCAATTTTGATTGAGGATAATTGGTCTTCTCAACACTAGAACCAATTCTTCTTTTTGGAATGTTCGAGGCCACACCGTATGGTCAAAAGCCCTGGACATCTTTACTCGATAGACTTCCAGATTTTGATGAGCTTGCAATCTAACTTCATCAAGCACGCCGAGTTCCTCCACTCTTAGATGGGCATTTTGATCTTCAGTTAGACTATATTGGATGTTTACTCGAAGTTAAGGTAACTCAACTTCGAGCGAAAGAACTGCTTCAGTTCCAAATACCAATGAATAGGGAGTGGCTTTAGTTGGCATCTTGTAGGTAGTTTGATACACCCATTGAGCATCTATTAGCTTGGTATGTCATTCTCTTTTATTTTTAGTGAGAATCTTCTTGTAGCTTGACTAATGTATTGTTGAAGGCCTCCACCAAACCATTTGCTCTTGGATTGTATATTGAAGATATCGCCAATCAATTTTATGTCGATTGATGAATCTATAAATCTTGGCACTTTTGAAAGCTGTGCCATTATGAGAAATTATTCGGAGTGGCACTCCAAATCTATAGACTACATTATGCTTGAAGAAGTTGATCACTTGATCGGCAGTAACTTCTTTAAATGGAGTAACCTCAGCCCCACTTAGAGAAATAATCAATCGCTGTTTGGATGAAGTGATGTCCAACTGATGACGGTGGATCAATTGATTCAATTACATCTGAACCCCAACATTCAAATGGCCAGGATGCTATTATTGGGTGTAATGGATTTAGAGGTTGATGGATGAGATTCCCATGTACTTGACACTCATGACACTTCTTAGCATGGTTAATACAGTCTCTCACCATAGATGGCCAATAATAACCCATCCTTTTGATCTTTACGCCATCTTGGGACCCCGATGTGCACCATCCTTCATGAACTTCAACCATCACTTTGCTAGCTTCATCTACACCTAGGCATCGTAGCCACATTTGTTCAAAGGATCTACAATATAAAGTGTTATTGATGAAAGCATAGCATAACATTCTCTTTTCGATTTGAGCTGCCAGTGATTTATTATTTGATAATTTCCCTTTTTTAAAGTAGTCAATGAAGGCTTTCCTCCAATCATGTGACTCTTCTACCGTAAAGGCTTCACACTACTTTTCTGAAGCAATGTCATTCTTAGCTCTTTTTGGTACAACTTCTTGTTAATTTTGGGGAGTATGAGGTATAACTTGAGTCACATCCTGCTGGGTCATTTGATAACCCCTCTACCTGCAGGGATTGATACTTTATTGGCTCTAGAACTCACCGAGTAAATATGCCGATCATGACATAATCACCATTCATACTTGTCATTTCTTTAGCTAGTTTTGCTAAGCGTATTGCTATTCGGATCGAGACTCGAGTTAGTGATGTTTGATATTCTACTTCATAAGCTCAAGAACTCACTTGTGATAAAGCTAACTCAAGCTTGTTAATTCTATAGATGCCAAGTACTTGATTTATAATAAGTCGATAATCACCAAAAATATACAAGTTTTGAATGTCTGTGAAAATAGCTTCTTCAAGACCTACCACTAATGCTTCATATTCAGCTTGATTATTAGTTCTTGGCTCAGTCAATCCATGTGATCATCTCGTTATCCCTCTTTCTGGTGTTATGAAGACGATGCTGATTCCTGCTCTTGCTCTTGGAAAATTTAGATGTTGAACTTGTTTGATCGATGAGGCTCTATCAAAGTATATTTCCTAAATTTGTAATTTTTCACTTTCATGAATGAGGATAATTTGCTCATCAAATCATCATTAAGAGAAGAGTCTGGAGGGATGGATGTGCAGCTAGAAAATCTACTAAGACTTGTCCCTTCACTACTTTTTATGGAACATATGTGATATCAAATTGTAGAAGCAATACTGCCCATCTTGCCAAGCGACCTGTCAATGCTGGTCTTGTCATCAAGTACTTCAGATCGATCCTTGAGATGAGAGTAATCTTGTGAGATAACATATAGTGACGAAGCTTTTGGACTGCAAAGATTAATGCTAAACAGTGCTTCTCTATTGGAGAGTATCTCATTTCGCTCCAATCACCTGATATAATAAAAAGCATTCTCTTTTACTTTCTTCATTGTGTTGTGCCAATAATCCCGAGACTCTTCTTTGTGTATGAATGAGGGCTTCCTGTGAATATAGGCACTACCGGGTGGATTTAACAAGTAGCTTTTAATGCTATTGAAGGCTTCTTGGCACTCCTTGTCCCACTTGAATGGAGCATCCTTCTTCATTAACCTTGCAAATGGTTGACAACATCCTGATAAGTTTGATATAAATTGATGGATGAATGCAAGCTGTCCTTATAAAGAATGGAGCTGATGCAAAATCTTCGGTAGAGGCATCTCCACGATTGCCTTGATTTTAGCAGGATCAATTTCAATACCTCTATGATGTATAATGTACCCCAGGAATTTTCTGGAGGATACCCCAATGCACATTTTAGAGGATTCATCTTGAGATCATATTTTTTAATTCTCTCCAATACAATTCTCAAGTCTTCGAAGTGATTTCAATGATTTAAGCTCCTCATTACCAAATTGTTGACATAACATTCCACCTTTTAATGAATCAACTCATCAAAAATATGCGTCATGGCTCTTAGGTATGTAGCTCCAAAGATTTTTTTGCCAAAGGGCATGACCGTGTAGCAATATATGCCAATAGAGTTGAATGATGTATATTTTTCATCTTCAAGTGCCATTTTAATTTGGTTGTATCCTGATGATCCGTCCATAAATGAGAACATGTCATAGTTGGATGTGTTGTCCACTAGTAGTTCTAATATTGGAAGTAGAAGTCATCTTTTGGGCACCTTATTTGGTCCCAGTCAATGTAGACATTTGACCTTTCTTTTTTCTTAAGGACAATGTTAGCTATCTAATATGTATACTTCTCCTCTAGGATGAAGCCTACTTCGATCAATTTCTTAGTTTCTGCAATTACCTGTTCTTCAATCTCTAATCTTATTTGCCCAAGAGCTTGCTTAATTGGCATTGTATCTGGTTTAATAGCTAGTTTGTGAACTACTACATCACGGGTGGCAAAGCAATCCCTGAATTCACAAAGTAATAGTTTTAGCTCTTCAACTTTCTCATCGTAGAAGGGCATGAAAGTTGGATGGGATCATCCTCACTCTAGGTTGACTTCTTTAAGTTCATCCATAGTAGCTATTTGTCCACCATCTTCAAGTTCTTCAAGTGCAGGTTTGGCCTCCACTTCTTCATCATTTTTAAGAAGAATTTCATGGGAATCATCTTTTTCATCACTAAGAGTTTCTATCTCAACTCCTATTATAATATAACAGGCTCTATCTTGATGACATTTATGGATGAACCCCAAACCTTTAGTGCTAAACTTAACACTTCTTCGCGATGCTTGAGGACTTCTTTGGCTCTAGTTCTTCTTAAAGATTTGAGTCCTATGTTTAGTAGTTTCAATATGAATTCTAAGCTTATGCATCATTCTTCACAACTTCTATAGATAGTATATTGGTATTCTTGTTGGCACTACTTCAGATTTGTAAAATAGAGTTCCTATTCTATCACTCTCACTCAACGGTGGCACATAGAATGTTATCAATTCTTCATTATCATGAACCTAGTGAAGTGATTTCTTTGAAGCACTATTGAGGGATGGGTATAATTTTGAGTGAGACATTTGACTCTGCCAAGTGAGCTATCCTCCTCGATGCAGCCATCTAAACTCCATTTTCATAAGTAGATTCAAAATCATAATCTGAATCAGAATCACTTATTTCATACTATGCTTTTCTTGAAAGCTTATAAGTTCCTTTAGGTTTGACAGACATATCTTCTCCTTCTTATGTGTTACTTCCCAAATGAGGAACGTTTTCTTGATTTAGGTAGAATCAAGTGCTTTAGGAGAGTCGATTGCCTTCTTTCTTCCTCCTTACTTCTTCTCTTTCACTTTGTGAAATTGCTTTTTAGTTTTTGAAGTGGATGCTACAGCTTCAAGAGTCTCTTTTAGCTTAGGATCTTTAAGGATGAAGTACTTTGCATCTTCATAGATTTTTGCTTCGTTGATGGAGAATGGTTGTAGGTTCGAATTACAATTCTTCTCCATCTTTTTAGATACTTCATACATTGATGCATAGTTGATGGGACCATGCCATACACATGCAATATGCCCAAGAGAGCTCTAAATGATGTATCCATCGATTACATGAAACTTACGTATATAAATCCTTGAACTTGGTGGAAGAATAAAAGAACCTGAGTTTTCTCTTTTCATTGAATCCATGAACCATCAATTTATCTCTCCCAAGATGTTGGATATCAAGTGAGAATCCTCTGAATACCTTTAGACTCATAAGATTGATAGAAGAACTTGGATCAATCAATATTCGATTGATCGAGATACCATCACTCTCTGTAGTAACATAAAGAGGACGGTTGTGATCTACTATTCCCAACATAAGATCTTCTTCAAAAAATGTGATTATTGGGAGATATTGAGTTTGCAATGCTTCGATCATGCATCTCTCAGTAAAGTAAGCTTCATAACTATCGGATCTTTGAGAGCATCAAAGTTTCTGAGGTCTTTTGACATCAAGAGAGCCTCGATACACACTTAATTATGTGGATCTTTCTCGGATAGAATATTATAATCTATCTTCTTCAATTTAGGCTTTATTCTAGGATTTGGAATGATATCTTCATTGACTTCAATTTGTTTGCCTTTGTCTTTATTTGCATATCCCTTCTTTGATGAAGGTGGTAAGACTTTACCACTTCTCAACTGAACTTGAATCACCTTATCTTGCTCAGATTCTTTTGAAGAGGTAGTTTCTTCAAGTTCCTTTATTATTCGAAGATTGGCCAAAAGGGCTAGACTCATTTTCAATGTCATATCATATGATGATATGGATGAATCGACTCTTCTCCATCGAAAAACATAGATCTTCATCTCACTATTGTCTTGTTGAGTCATTAAACAAAATTGATATTAGCTCCTTAGGCTCTTCTTGCTTTCCGACAAGTTGTGATGGGTTGGTCAGTCGTCTAACTACCCTTGTCATTTTTGATGTTGAAGAATATCGACATCAGATGATTCAGCATGTCTCTACTAGACAAGATTCACCATTATCTTCTTCATCTGATTCAGCAATTTGAAGTTTAGGCATAAATTCTACAAACCTAAATGGTTGTCTTATCAGTTGGTGATACTCCTCTAGATTGTTAATGATCTTTTGAGTTATAGTTCTCTTCTTGATCTTCCTTTTTTTAGCTAGCTTCTTTAATTTATGAGGCTTGTGTTTAGTAGACTGCTTCTCATGCTGTGATGAAGTAGCCTTATCAGAATGTCATTGAGAAGCCCAAATACTTGGTTTAGGCATCTCTCTTAAGTCCAATATAGGTTCAAGTGGTGATTTCCACTTAACACTAGGGCGTCTTTTAGCTACTTTAGCATCTTCATAGTCTTTTTGGAGACTACTATTTTCCATTCTTCAGTCTGAACTAATTTTTCCTTCTATTTGTCTTTGCTAGATGATATGGAAGAGGACATAATCATCCTTGTATACTCTCTTTTTGGGTTGACTAGAACACTATCAGATAGTATAAATTTACCTCATCGATACTTTCTTTCTAGCCAATCTTTGAAGACATAACAATCATCAATAGGATGACTGATCATTCGATGATAGGGATAGTAGTTTGGATTATTGACTTAACAGCTTATTCAGGCCTTTTAATTTCTAGTAATTGTAGACCGGCTTTGACTGCTTACCAAAATAATTTAGCCATACTATCCTTTCTAAAGGATTATTCTTTATTCATCTTTTTCTTAAGAGATGGCCACATTCGTTCATCATCTCTTATTGCTTATTTTGGATGCTCTCCACCACTCAGAAAAGTTTAGGGTTTGTCATTGTCTCGAATACCAATTTTGGCTATGGATTAGAATAAACAAGCTTTTTACCCTTATCATCATTGTACACCGGCTGCTTTCCTTTATCCATATTGTATATCACCCACTTTTACCATTTGAGCTATAGGAAGCGTGATGAGTTTGATTTCTTCTTGAGTCTGAAGGTTTGTTTCTCTTTGCTTTATCTCATAGACTTTTAGACTTAGGGGTGACAATTTTAGCCACCCTATCGAGCAAGTCCGAATGTTGCAATCAACTCATGCATAGAAATGGTGCCATTTTATCATCCATATTGCCCATTAGCAATTGGATCATGTTCTTCTTCTATTTATTGCTCGACTTCATACTTAGGTTGAATGACTTATGAATTTTGTCACGACTCATCTTACCTCCTTTTCGAAGGCAAGGTTAGATTATGATTTTCTTGGTTTACCTTGTAACCTCTTCACAAATATGGCTTCAATTCAGCAAATTCGTTAACTAAATCATTTGAAAATTTTGCATACCATTCAAAAGTAGCTGAGGTTAGGCTATTGATGAATTGATGAAAAAGCAGTGCATCATTTCCTCTTGTGTTACCACAAGTAGCCTTAAATTGGGCTAGATGTTGCTTTGGATTACCAAGTCCACTGAAAGTATTAAATTTAGGCACTGAGTAGCCTTTTGGGTACGACACTTGGTCATATTTAGTTGGGTAAAGGCTTACTCACCTTTTTCACCCTCACGAGGCTATGGCGCTTTATCTTTTCATTGATTATTTTTAGCGAGCATTATAGTTCTCGTGTCTAGCCAAATTTTGAATTATCGGTGGAGGTGTTTGGTTAACTTCATTCCTCACTTCATGCATAGCGTAATGCTGAGGTACCATGGTTGGTGGTATAGAAATTATATTATTAGCTGCCTGTTGATTAGTAGACAAAATAGGTGATGCACTTAATTTGATATTCTTCTAAATATCTCCATCATGATGTTCATTTGTACCATCATATCATTCATTTTGGTACCAAGTTGTATCTCCTTATCTTTGACCTCCATTTGATGTGCATTTCTCTTTGCTCTCTAGTATGCCATGGCTCAAGATCTTCTTCCTCTTCTTTTATATCTTGTTGATGTTTCTTCTTTCTCATTTTTGGAAGAACTTGATTGTCCTTCTCCTTGTGCATTTGTAGAAACATTATTCTTGAGCATATGCGATCGATTATAAAAAATGTGTACTACTTTTCACAACCATATAGACAGCTTCAAAACCCATGGTATCTTTCTCATTCTAGTCTTCTTCTTCTTCATCTTCAGAAAGATCAAAGATCCATCCTTTATTTGCTTCTATGAAGACTCTTCTTAATAAATGTCAAAACAGGTTCAGGTTCTCTGAGTTCGTGTTGTTGCTGATGGTGTTGGGCGGGGAGTTCATCTATATCTCTGACCATATAAACAACCTCCACTTCCATAGAATCTTCTTCATTATTTTCTTCTTGCATACACATTTTTTATCGACATTTTCAATGGATCTCTTGTTCAATGTGCAGAACAACCACTTCTTCTATTAAAGGATGACGATCAACGTCAACCTTCTCTCTTGTAGGGCGATCGATGATGGGATCCCAGGGATTCTCCATGTGTTCTACCATCATATCTTTCATCGATATCCCTTCTTTTGGGTATCCACGATGAGTTGATTTTAAGGTAGATTTTTTAGTATATGTATCGATGTCACACCTCTTATACTCAAAGTTGGTCTGCATATTTGCTTATCCTTTCAGGACCTTTTGGATTCTTGAACACGAGGTCCAAGTGTCATGCTTGATGCTCACCATCATGTGTAATGGCCTGCCATTACCGAAGAGATGGCAACTTTCTTGGTGGAGCTTTAGTATTTTCCATCACCACAGGCCTCTGAAATCTTCTTTCATTAGGCCTTTGTTCTTAGCTACTTTGAGAACTTTATATATCCTAGCAGACAGTGTTTCAGGCTATCTCCTTTATGGTGATGGAGCTTGATGTGGTTGGATCCAGAAGGACTGCTTTACTTCGCAAGTAGAGCTATTCCTCTTTACTCACTTTAGATTAACAAAGTTGTTGTGGGTAGGAATACTCACTTTTGGTGGTAGTATTGCTTGTTCACTAGGTCATTCAAAGGGGATCTCAGCCTGTTTCTTCTCTCTTCTCTATCTTGATTAATTTACTTCGATGAGGAAGCTTCATGATCATGCTTTGGTACAAAGGTTCAATGCGTACCATGAGGAATTAAAGACATTGCCCTTGATAATTCTTTTCATCACATGGAGCTTGATTGACCTAACCTTTGAAAACTAAAGTTCTTTGTTGGGAGAACTCCTTGATAATAGTTGGCTATTGAACTGGTTGGCACACATGGCTAGTAGGAGCTTCAGTAACTTGAGCCCTTCTAGCATGGCCTCAGACGAATGTACCACATGTGGGTACTTCAGGAGTTGCAGCTATGATAGCTGGAAAATTCAAGCTACCAAATTGAATGGTAGCTCCAACATCTCCTATGTTGATGATCTTTGGCTAGGCGGCTTTTCCATGACCCATTTGAAGGGTGAAAGGAGTGCTTTGTAGATCCATTTACTATAAAGTGAAAGATGGGGATTAGTAATTAGCAATTATTATTTCCCATACTTTCAAAATCTTGAGGATGCTTATAGAACAAATAATGGTGTAATAAAGATATACTCTATTGAATGATTCTACATAGAGCCTCATATTGAATTTATTACACACTTAAATCATCATTTTTTATTTGATGGAAGATGGAAGGAGAATCTTGTCCAGTGGGTCTCAATCTATGGGCATTATACCAACCTTTTTGATGAAAAATAGTTTAAATGTCAAAAAATTTTCAAAAAAGGTAGATAGATAGTAGATAAGACCTACCGAGATTTCATCCTTATTTAGTGAGGACTTGATCGGTTCCGGGTTTCTAAGCGCAAAGCCTATAATTAATTATCCCTCCCAATAAGTGAGAGAAGAGAACTTTTCGATTAATGTTAGTCATTAGATTGCAAATCGTAACATATAGTAGTAATATATGGAGTTTTAGAATTTAGATTATGAAATTTATCATTTTAGCTTTAGCGGATGGTTGGGAAATGATGATGTGCCCGATCTAGATCCCATGGTTCCGTCATCCCGGGTAGTCGCGTCCTAGTTTACTTAGTCGAGAGGAGGTAGTCCCAACGACAGAAGGATCCTCATCAACAACACATGGGTTACATCATCCAAGAAATCTTTCTAGACCCGGGGTGGTGTTTGTGCAAGAGACAATCTTAAGTCTACCTTAGCGATAGAGGTTGTTTTATCAAGTATATCATGATTCCCAACTCAAAGGGTAGATCCATTGGGGAGCATACGTCTATGGTCTGTCATAATATAATGGGCCCACTACTCGATGGGAGGACTCTAATCTCATCTTCATCGAAGCCTAGCCAAAGCCACGTAGTGGGACACGGGCCACGTCCTTACTAGCGTAAGATTGATTAAGAGTGAACATAGTAGAACACTTGATTTGACATTGGCTCTTTCATGAGCTAGGGTTTCCTTAATTTTTCACTCCCGATAAACAGTTGTGGAAGGTGGATAGATTGAGTTTGGCTTAAGTTTTTAGTGATAGAGTTTATTTGAGAAAAATTGATTTGAAAAATTGCTTAATTTGAATATGTTTAAGAGTTTTAGATCCTGTCAACTCTATTTAGCTGCTAACAGAGGATTAAATCTACTATCGCCTGACAAGATTAGTTTTTCAAATATTTAACTAATTTGAAACTCTTTTTATAAGTTTCTAGGTTTTGTTAACCTAGACCCAGTCCTAAGACTAAACCGGGAAGCAACCCGCACAGCATCCGACACTTGAATTTCAGCATTAAGCATAGCATCGGGGCACATCGAGGTGTATAGTAATTTTAGGTAACTTTGTATTTGAACTATGGGATTCATTTCAAATTTTCCATTTAATTTCAACTTAGTATGTGCAGCCTTTTCAGATATTAAAATTCGCACTTGAAATATTTCTGTCCGAGCACATGCAGGTGTTTATAGCTTAGATAATTTCACCTAATTAGTGATTTTGTTGATTTTAAAAATCATGATTAAAATGAAATTCCTTAATTTTTGTATTGAAGGAAAGCTCCATGATTTTTGTAGAATTGGATTTAGTATCTCCTTCTGTCTGCTTGTATAAAGGGTTACAGATTCGGTGGTGAAGAATGCATTTTGATTTAGATTGTAGTTTAAAACACTACTGGCACATAGTTTACTTGTTGAGTTTTTGTAATTTTCCCAATTTGATTATATTTAATTTACATCAATTTTGATAAGTTATGCTGATTTCAATGTTTATTGCTTTAGCCCTACTCATGCTTACTAGCTAGTATAGTAATCACCTCTATATTAGTCTAAGAGTTATTAAACCCAATTTGGATTCATCCTCAGATTTTGAGTTTATTGCAAGTTTGTTACAAGTTCAGTATTAGTCCCCCCCTCCCAAATTCCAATTAAAGCTTGTTTAAGTTTGAGGAATTTACAAGAAAAGATAACTCACTCTACCACCTCAATTTAAGCCATAGGGAATTACAATTAAAGTTTGTGAGTTTAATATTAGCCTCCCTAAATTTCACTTCCATTTTAAATGAGTGTCATATTCTTTCCAAAATTTTCTTTAAAGACTCCCCCCTCTTTTGTCTTATTTGACACTTTTAGTTTAAAATTAGCTGCAGGTTTTCTTATTTAGCATTTTTAAGTCAATTTATTTCACTCTCTCATTTTTTCTAAGTCAAAAGATTTGATGTAATTTTGACTACCTCCGATCATCCCCTGTGAGGGGCCGCATCGGGGTGTTTTACTCACCTCTTGAGCATAGCGAGTAGTGTCTTCGCGATCATGACCAATTTTTTTTCATCGGGGGTGTTTTGGCTTACTCGGTACACCCTCTTTAGCACAATGAGGTCTTCAGACCTGAAAGAATACATACAATGAAATATATATTCATCCCCTTTTTTAAGTCTGGAAATTAGATAAAATTTTGATAGTATTTTGTCTAGGGGAGTGACATCTGCGGTCTTACGCCTCTTTGCGAATGGTGTCTTCGACCACCTATTTTTCATCTCGTCGTTCCTATTGCTTCGCGGTCTTCAAACTTGCAAAGAAACAAGCATATATATATATATATTCACATTCATATCACACATGTTACATTTTTTTGTGTGCGCTCGCAAGGAACGGGGTTAGGTATATGATTGGGAATGTAAAGCAAGGAGTACGACGCCAAAAATTGAAAGAAGAATTCACCTCTTGATGATGTTCTTCCCCTGATTTGCGACGAAGTGAAGGTGGGAAGGCTAAAACGAGGAATGCGATGCCGAAAATTGAAAGACGAATTCACCTCTTGACGATGTTCTTCCGATTTGTGATGAAGTGAAGAGTGGAAGGATAACGGGGAGTGCGACACTAGAAATTGAAAGAAAATTTCACCTCTTGATGATGTTCTTCCCCGATTGCGGTGTAGAAAAAATGAGATGGCTAAAGCAAGGGGTGCGACATCAGAAATTGAAAGAAGAATTCTCGTCTTGACGATGTTCTTTCCCCGATTGTGGTGAAGTGAAAATGGGACGACTAAAGCAAGGAGTTCAATGCCAAAAGTTGAAAGATGAATTTACCTCTTGATGATGTTCTTCCTCGGTTTGCGGTGAAGCAAAAATGGTAAAAATTGGATGGTTGGCTTGTAGGGCATGCTGGAATGCAACGAATGGTGAGAATCTGCCATATAGTGGAGGAAACAAAATGAATTAATGAAATGCGAAATAGTTGAAATTAGGTTACGGTTTATGACTTACAAGGAAGGAATTGGAAGCAACGAGCTTGCGTGATGGAAACGGACTTCCAGCCAATAGATCTGTAGAGGGTCGGAGGGGGCACATGTTTAGTGGTTTGGTATAAAGGTCGCAAAGTTGGTTAAGGTGTAGCAAAAGTGTGGACCAGTAGTAGCGGATCAGTGTAATGAATCGATAAGTGGAAGCTGAACTAGCGAAATGTCAGGACTACCGGGCTATGTGGATCGTCGAGCGAAGGTGGTCGCATAGTTTCTTGCGAAGGCGCCGTCTGATACATTACGGAATTGGAACAAGGAAAATTGAGAGCAGGGAGAGGGAATTACCTTGCATTTTTCTTTGTTTCTGATGAGAGGGAGAATCAGTTGAGGAGAGAGGAGAGTAAAGTGGGAGAGAATGAGGAGGGAATGTGGGGAATGATAATTAATTTTTCTTTTTATTTTCTTTTTTTGTAGTTTTTTAGAAAACCGAAAGTAGGGGGAACGGTTGAGCATGGGGGCAATTTGAGAATTTTTTAATAAATTTTGAATTTATTAAATAATTTTAATGTGGATTTTGCATCAGTAAATGTACATAGTCAATCTATATATTAATTCAAGGTAATAATGTTGTTCAAAATGTAATGCCATAGTCCGTTTCGCGATCGGGGGCCATTTGATTCGAGTTGGAGCCAAATTGAGTCCATTTCAGCTCAAAATGCACGTCATCTCTTTCGGCCGCATGATTTTCACTCAGACACATTCAAATTGAGTGTGAATAGTCTTACTTGATAGATTTCAACATTTCAAAGTCAATGGAGTGATCAATTTCATGAACGGACATTATTTGATCCTCGTCTGCCTCGACTTGCTCATTGATAATGCATGATTGGTTGATTGATCATCAAGTCATATAATATTTATATCCTAATCAATTTTTATCTTCTGAACATGATGACAAAGTCCGTTCATCGATCGGAGGTCATTTGAGTTGATTTTGGTGACATCCAGTGCATTTCAAACTCAATTTGCGTGCTATCACTTCAAATCACTCGTCATTTGCACAAACTCATCTGAATTGAGTGCGGATAGTCTCATTTGATAAATTTTGATATTTTGAAGCTAACAAGATGATCAATTTCATGAACAGAGGTTATTTGGTCATCGTCTGCCTACTAACCTCGATATACGTGCAAGCATGTTGATGACTTGAGCGCTTGATCAGTTGATCATTAAGTCATGAAATATTTATTTCTTGACCAATTTTGATGTTTTGAACAGGATGAAGAAGTTGGTTCATCGATTGGAGGTCATTTGAGTTAATTTTGGTGACGTCCAGTGCGTTTCAGCCTCGATTTGCATGGTGTCACTTCAAATCACTCGACATTTGCACAGACTAGTCTGAATTGAGCGTGGATAGTCTCATTTGATAGATTTTGATGTTTTGAAGCTAACGGCATAATCAATTTTGTGAACATAGGTCGCCGTGCTTCTTGGCTCTAATATATGCATCGACATACATTGATAGCTCGCTAATTTTGTAATATTTATATTTTGATTAATTTTGATATTTTGAATGTGACGGTGAAGTCCGTTCATCAATCGGAGATCATTTCGACTAATTTCAATGACGTTCAGTGCATTTTGAGCCTTAATTTACGCATTGACACCTCCGAAGTCCGTCGAATTTGACTTGTGGACTTGTCTTGATTTATGATACATATGTGGAGGTCAACAGTATCCTCTTTTCTACCAAAATCTTCTTTGATTAAAGGATGACAAAAATCAAAGAGATCGGATTCAAAAGTCCTTAACTGCTCGATATTATAGGCTTTAATTACTCTAATAGAGTTATTAGTTTCCTATTTTTGCTTATATTTGAATCTTATAAATCTAACAATATATATTCTCAATTGAATGAAATTTCTATCGCACTATTTTTTAAATTTTACAACCTCAGTACTCAATTACCTCTATTAGTGCGGGCCAGGATTTTTCTACTCTAGGATTCAAGGTGTGTCTTGCTTCCTTGTCTCATCACTATATCTACAAGTTATCCTTCTATTTTTGTTCTAAGTTCTTTATTATTGCAATAATTTTCTTTTTTCTTTTTGTAGATAATAATTGTGTACTTTAATCAAGAATATTCTTAGGGTATTTCATTCTTTAGGATGAAAGTAACTATCGAGGCTTGCCTCCATAGGGATCTTAAGAACTCGATTTAAAGGGAAAAAATCTCTGGTATATTCGAAGACCCATCATGCATTATGAGTCCTTATTAGGTGATTAGGTCCATTAAAGGGTGATGTCTCTATCTTTCAAGATAGTACATCATACCTCAATGTTGTACCTAATCACTTCAATAAGCAGCCCCTATGATCTGCGTGGTGTCCCCCAGATCTGAAAGTAAGCACCATAATTAATTAATTATTTTTATATTGATTTTTTTCTCAAAGTAACTCAAAATATAAGAAAATTTATTTTGACCAAATTTGGGTTAGAATAGCTTAAATTATTTTTAGGCAAAGGTTGGAAAATACATTTGGTAGGCCGTTGTGGATGTGTGAATTTATTAATAGCCATGTTGTAGTCTAAGTGATTAGGAAAAATAATGCTTAGGATAGCATCATACAGAAAGGGACCTAACATCTCTAAGTTATTGCCTAAGCACAATACCACCCATCTCCCTAATATTTTTCTATAAAACGGACCTGAGAATCATTAAGAAAGGTTAATATAGCATGGCAATGATTAAAGGCTCTAAGACAATACACTCATTCCTTTTAGAGTCAAAAAGTCAAGATGTGAAAACCAATCTATAAGTTCCTAGAAGCTATTCTAGTCAACTTATGATATCATGCTAGGGAGCAGGGACTATGTATGTTCATGTCTAATTATGTCATAAACATTAAGTGCTCAAATCATTATAACAATTGATTTTTATATTATGAATTATTTTCCCCTAAAAATGTTCCTCAAAAGTTTTCATTTTTTTCTTGTGCTTACCTTGAAATTTAAGGATTTTATATATTTCTTTGTTATTTTTTCATATCAAGTTCATCTATTATTTTTTTCTATTTCAACATGTTCTTGTTATAACTACACTGATCTATCGATTCATGTGATGAAATGAAAGTCGTTACTCTAAAATATTGGTCTTACTTCATGAGATAGGTTCTTAATGAAAGACTTTTAGTATATTCTTGAAAGATTATTGTAAGGCACACGTAATGTCAACTACAAACTATATTATTTTGGTGGGAAGTTCTTCATGCTATTGGACATAAGTGAAAAAAAGAAATAAAAGATGTTTACATAATTATGCTAAATGTTTAGTATAATATTAATTATGCCTCCCACAACATATATGTACATATAAACCAAGCGATTCAGCATGCCAATCACTTAAACGTAGTTGCACACTTAATATGTCATGCATTTTGAATATTTAGTTATGCATCGTGGGCTAATTTAAAAATGGGAAAAATTATATCAAGATATCTTGATACAAATTAATGAGGATGGGATAAAAAACTATTGGATCTTAGAGCATATCCAATTAATTTTCAATCCATCCTAATACAATTTGTATTATGATATTATACAATTTTTTTTTTTTAACATTAGAAGTTTTGGATTATATGCAAAATAAAAGAAAGAATTTTGATTTAAAAGTTGCTATACTAAGAGAAAATTATACTAAATCAATAAAAGGAAAGTTTAGAATAATGTGTTTGAAAGCATAAACTTAAATAGTTAAACTAAAGAACTGCTACTTACCGAGTTACAATCTACAAGTATTTATCTAGTAACCTAGCTTTATTCTCATCTCACCATACTCTTGCATTCACCTCACCAAACCTCTCTTAGCTACAAATTTTAAGGAGTGACTATTAAATATTACAATGATATAAATAAAGTGAAACACCATTTAACATAAATATAACACTTATATCTTACTTCAACACAGGACTATCTCCTTTATATCATCTGACAAAGAGCGTATGGTCACATAAACACTTGGTTCATCTTTAACTACCTATTTTACCACTTTTCCTTTCACTCCATTTAGAAAAGTTGTCATTGAATTTTGTTCTGTGTTAATGGGGTTGTCGTGGTTTGCTTCTATTTCATTGGATTGGTCATTTGAGTTTTGAGTGCTCGGCTGTGTACTTGAATAGAATTAATCTCATCCTACAAGCCCAAATCACAAGTTCTAATGCAAATTTCAAAGTTAAAGAAATATATTTATGAGTATAGTTATTTTTTTAATAGATTTTGTTCTAAAAGCTGAAGGAAAAGTACACTTGACCTTGTCATTTAAGAAAAACTGATTTCTTAAATGATTTAGTTCTTCTTTTATTACATGTCTACATTTTATCCATTTTTGCTAATGCTTGATCAAATAAAGTGCAGCTATTTTTTCAGCAAGATAGATCTTGTAATAGTTCTTTACCTCTCATCTGATATGTTGATGGTGGCATACAAATGCTATATAGCTCTAGCAACTTTTAGTAGTTATCACTCCACCACTTTTGAGGTATTAAACCTATTGTTAATCCATGTTCGGTATCAAATATTTTGTTAAAATTTCAATTTAGCCCATTACAATAGAAAATTAGTAATGAAATGTTTGAATGCATAAAGATGGAGAAATAAGATTTGGAAATGACATTAATAACATTTATAATACTTCATTCAACATCATCATCATCTATTAGCTTTCTCTTAACCATTTATGATCAGCTTTATAGTACATTTTTTAGAAAGAACAAGAATAGAATAAATAATAATTTGCACTGAACCAAATCTTCTTGATATAATTGCCTCCATCTGCCGGAACTAATGTTATCAATGCTTGCTCCTCCTCCACCCATTTCTCCTCTTCCCATCTTGATATCTATTAGTTGTTGTTCTTGCTTCTTTTGCATCAACCTACTTAGCCTTTCTCACCACCCTTTGGAGGCCTTCTTCATTGACAAGCCCTTCAATTGATGATTAAAAGTTAAGTTACAAAATAGGAGATGATTCCTCTAGATTGTTGAGGTGATTAGTACTGGTTGGCTATTTCCTTTATTTATTTTGTTTGGATGATAGAGAAAAACAAGCAAGTTTTCTACAATCTCTTCCTTCTATAAAGTTGGTAGAGATCTCTCCCTGTCAAGATCATAAAGAAATTAATAACGTTGTTATAGCATTCATCATAATAAATAACATCACTTTTTATATAGTGTACACAATTATATTCAAAAATATTGTTCATCCCATTAACATATTGCTCAATAAGTACAATAGAAAATAATCTTAACCACATCTTTGTACTAAGATGTCTAATGATTTTCCCATTACAGCATTTAGTATGTGCTAAGGCAGATGGTATTAATATTTGAATAGATGTGTTAATATCTCACGCAATCTTCTTGATTTAGACTGAATAACCATAAAGCTATATGAATAAATAATAGAAGATTTACATACATACCAGACAATTCTTATGTATTTACATATCTAACACTTAAAGTTAGATATTTATTTATCTAATACATTTATGCTTAAAGGTGCATTTCACTTTTAAAAAGTGAGTGATGATGGTATTTTTTGATGTGATGTTGATTATTAGAGTTTTATATACATATTGAAGTTTGCATGTTAGATATGTAAATACATAATTATTGTAGGTATGTAAATCCCCATAAATAATAGGTCTATCTCAAAGTTTGTGATGGTATTCCAATTTTGAAGAAATAAATTTAGAAAGACTTACAATCATGCATATATATATAGAAAGATTGAAATCTCAAACATTTATGTAAATGAACAATCACATTAATTGACTTTGAAAATTTCAAGTCAAGATAAGTATCAACTTATGAACTAATATCAATGAAAATATTTTAGCCCTACAGAACTTAAATCAAAATATAATTTATCACAAATGAATTTATTCAAATGAAATCGGAGCATTTATATTTTATTTTTAAAAAATTCAGCAAAGGAAAATTCAGAAAAAAAGAAAGAAAGAAAAGTACACCCTTATCTAGGTCTGAAATCGATCATAACAATTATTTTCTTCAACATTCTAGATTCAATTTTGATACTTTTAAATTTTAATAGAGCATCTATCATCTATTTTGATCAAACTTGAAGAATTTTGAGTTCCATTGTTTTATTAATCTTTGCTCCAATCAGCATACCAACTTCAAGGAATGTTAAATGATTATGATTATTATTGTGAAAAAAAGGTTCATGTTGCATTATGGGAATTGTCGTTCATTATGATATTTTTTGAATTGAAAATACCTAGTTTTTTTTTTTGAAGTTTTAATTTTTTTCTAACAACATGAACTTTGATATCTAAAAAAAAGATATAAATGATACATAATATTAAAGTTTATTTGGTTGAATATAAATCTAGATGTTATATCCAAATTTAAAATTTCAGAAATTAAATTCATGATCATTTAAATTATCATTTTAATAAATTTACAACCAAATTGAATGTATCATTAAAATGAATTAAGCAACACTAAAATGATTTGATCTAGCCTAAATCATGTATTTAAAAATGAAGTGTGTGATGCTAGATGAAAAGAATATCATAAGTTTAAAATCATTTAATTTTGAGGTTATTCAAGCATTGAAATGCTAAAAAAAAAATCTAAAATTAAAAGAATTAACATAAGCCATCCAATGAAGTATTTTATGATTTCATCAAAATAATTAAAATGATATTCTCAAAATTATAAATATATTTCATTCTTTAAAACTCAAATGACAATTAGGAGATCCGGACAATCTTAAAGCTTTGCCCAGCATTCGATGTCAATGATAATCACTAATAATCGTCTTTGCCAAACTATCATTGGTATATCTTAGTGAATCATCATAGTCTATCATTTGTCATTTGATCGTCATTGCCTATTCACCATCGAATGGCTACTATTATTTTACTATCATTATTCTTTCACTTTAGACCAATTGTTGTCATTATCCTTTAATACATTTTCAACATTTTTAGCTATGTCCATAAAAAAATCAAATTTGACTTATTTATTTTGTAATTCTATCTTCCCCAATTTGGAAGATAAGTGAAGATGATCTTTATCAACATAATAGATCATTTCATATGGGTCTGTCCCATAGGTGTTTTTCTTTTAAAAAAAATTACCATTAGGATCTGTCATATGAATGTTCTGATTTCTTTTGTGTTTTTTTTCTTCAAGCTTTTTAAGAATCTAGTAGAAAATATCCAATAGTTAAGGCTTTGTTTGGAATCAATTTCTGTTTTTCATTTTTTATTTTTATTTTTAAGAAAAAAATAGTTGTTTATCTATTTTATTAATTTTGTTTTTATTATTTTTAAACAAATTTGTTTTTTGTTTTCAAATATACTAAAAACATGTAAAACTTATTTTTCTTTGTTTTTATAACTCCTGATCATATTTTTTATATTTTTAAAGATTTGGATTTGATTTTTTTTATTTTTTTAAATTATATTATATAATATTATTAATTTTAATAAATTTTATCTAACAAGATTTATCTTGAATATAGGATAATAGTAGAATAATTTTAATATATCATGTGTGTTTATATATTAATTTTTAATTGATTCTAATTAAATTTAATTTGATTATATAATAATAATAATAATTTAACCTACTTCATTAATAATTATTATTCAAAATATATTTATATCTTATTATAAATTTTATCTCTCTAACAGAATTAAAATATGCGTGTAGGTATTTTATATTTCATATTTATGCATCAACTCCTACAAATGGATGCCTTTTTTTGCATTTTAAACATTTCAAATGCATCGATATAGTTTATCTTGCAAGCATACATATTTTAAGTAGCATTGACGATGATCAAAATAATATTTCTCAAATCGTGTGATGTCGTATTTGTAGCTTGTCAATTTTATTATGTGCAATTGAATCAACTATGAAAATTTTTGTTTCATTGATTTTTACATTTTGAATTTTTCTAAGTGATTCTTATTATGAATAAGTATTATTCGGGTTATTTCGATGATTATTCAAATCTAATTTATGCACATCACTTTCATCGATCATCAATTCCATTGCATTATATTTGATTTGAGCAATATAATATATATGTAGGTCAGCATCCATCATTATAATTTATGTTCCCAAATATTTTTTTGCTTTATGTTAAAGTAAGAAATCAAACATATTTTTACTTTTTTTAAAATTTAAAAAATAATAAAAAGGTGGTCTCAAGTAGCCCCTTAGAGTAATAACTAGATCCATTATTTTATTTTTCCATTAAAAAGTTTAAAAAATAATTAAAATTTATTTTTATTGCTTAAAATAAAAAATTCATAAAAATACCAAACATGTTTTTGTTTTCACATAAAACAAAAAAAACTAAAAACTAAAATAAAAAATAAAAAATAGAAAGTGATCCCAAATAGCCCCTAAATTAAGTGATATTTGGGATCCCTTTATTTTAATTTTATATAATCTAACTTGCAGATGACTTTATATATTTATTACTTCTAAACATTAAAAAAATTCAAATAAAAGCAATTTGTAACTTTGTCTCGTCCAATGGTCTTGCCATCACCATTGCTCTAAACATTTTCTGGTATTCATATTTTTTGAGACAAACGAGATGATAGAGTTCAAAATTAACATATTACAAACAATATATTACTCTTAATGGGAATGGGTTAGATATGTGTCAAGAAAAGATTGAGATCATTTGTACATTTACATATATATATATATATATATATATATATATATATATATATATATATATATATATATATATATATATATATATATATATATATATATTTCAAAGAGATAATGATGAGATGAGAAAGGAAGACACAACTTGAATCCTAGAGTAGAAAAATCCCTGGCCCGCACTAATAGAGGTAATTGAGTACTATGGTTGTAGATGTTTAAAAAATAGTGCGATAAAAATTTCATTCAATTGAGTATACATATAGTTAGATTTATAAGATTCAAATATAAGCAAAAATAGAAAGTTCTAATAACACTATTAGAGTAATTAAAGCTTATAATATCGAGCAGTTACGGACTTTTAAATCCGGTCTCCTTGATTTTCATCATACTTTGATCGAAAAAGATCTCGATAGAAAAGAGGATAGATTACTTCACTTAATCAGAGATAATCAACATGAATCATATATAAGGTCTTTTAGAGATTCATAACCTTTTATTCATATCATCCTTATACTTTATTTATCTAAGTAATAAAAAACATTTTCGACTAATGTTGTCATTCTCATTATTTACTTTAACTTACCATGTAACTTTAACTAAATATTTTACGACTAGGATCTGTCATATAAATGTTCTGATTTCTTTTGAGTTTTTTTCTTCAAGATTTTTGAGAATCAAGTAAAAAATATCCAATAGTAAAATTACCGGATATTTGGGATTCCTTTATTTTTTCTTTTTTATAGTCTAACTTGCAGTAAGATGTATTTATACAATTATAACTTCTAAAAATTAAAATAAAATTCAAATAAAAGCAATTCATTTGTCTCATCTAATGGTCTCGCCATTACCATCACTCTAAATATTTTCTCGTATTCATATTTTTTTGAGACAAAAGATAGTGATAGAGTTTAACATATTACAAACAATATATAGCTCTTAATGGGAATGGGATAGATGTGTCAAAGATAAGATTGAGATCATTTGTACCTTTGTAATATATATATATATATATATATATATATATATATATATATATATATATATATATATATATATATATATATATATATATATATATATATTTAGAAGACATAGTGATGACATGAGGAAGCAAGACACACTTTGAATCTTATCCACACCAATAGAGGTAATTGAGTATTGAGGTTGTAGACGTTTAAAAATAGCGATAAAATTTCATTCAATTGAGTATATATAATTCATTTATAAGATTCAAATATAAGCAAAAAACCTAATAACTCTATTAGAGTAATTAAAGCTTATAATATCTAGTTACGGACTTTTGAATCGGTCTCCTTGATTTTCATCATCCTTCAATCAAGATCTCTGGAAAAGAGGACTGATTACTTTATTGAATCAAAGATATCAACAAGAATCATGTATAGGGTCTTTTAGCGATTCAAAACCTTTTATTATTATCATTCTTATACTTTATTTCTCTAACTAATAAAAAAATATTTAGGATTAATGTTGTCATTCTCTTTATTTACTTTAACTTACCATGTAGCTTTAACTTAAAACTTACCACTAGGATTTGTCAAATGAATGTTCTGATTTCTTTTGTGTTTTTTTCTTCAAGATTTTTAAGAATCAAATAGAAAATATACAAAGTTAAATTATGGGTTATTTGGGATCCCTTTATTTTATTTTTTAATAGTCTAACTTGCAATAAGATGTCTTTATACATTTATAATTTCTAAAAATTAGAAAAAAAACTCAAATAAAAGAAATTTAAAACTTCGTCTCATCCAATGGTCTCGCCAACGCCATCGCCATCGCCATCGCTCTCAACATTTTCTCGTGTTCATACTTTTTGGGACAAAAGACAATGATAGAGTTCAAAATTAATATATTACAAACAATCTATTGCTTTTAATGGGAATGGGATAGATGTGTGTCAAGATAAGATTGAGATCATTTGTACCTTTGTAGTATATATATATATATATATATATTATTTTATTATATTAGGATTCCTTCATTTTATTAATTCTATTGGTAATCATATAGTTGTACTATTTCTATTTAACCATCACATATTCCAATCATGAATTTATTTAAAATAAAAAAATATTTATGAGAGTGAAGGTTGGATATATTTTAAAAGTATTATGATAAATAAATTTATTCTAAAGTCATAAACATGTTGGCCATTTTAATAAGTTTATAATTAAAATTTTTTAATGAATGCGAAATAAATAATATAAATTCTCATATTAGATAAACATAGATAAAAAAAATTAAAAGATAAATCTAAATTTAAACATTATAAACAATAATAAAAATATATAAAGTAATTTATTGGTTTAAATTTAAAAATTCTTACATTAATAAAAATTAGAAAAAGAAAATAAAATGTCCAATAAAAAAATAACTTGCATTTACTATAACATATATAAAAAAAATAAGGAATAATGATATATGCAGTGTAAATCCATGAAGTAGAGACCCAGATCAGAAAAAATTAACTTTATATTGATTACTTTCTATTGAAATTCTATAAAAACAAACTATGTTGAGACTTTTTCAATCAACTCAGATTGCTAAATTAGAATTATGAAATATATGACTCACATTAAGATTCTACTAATTTAGTAATATGACAAGGCACAATATAACAAGTAGTTTTAAATTAGAAATTTTATTTGTAAACTCAGAAAATATAAAAACAAAAGTAAAATACATACCTGTTTGATGTAAAATATAATTTGGATAGAAAATATTCTTGGAAAAAATATTGAGATTAATAAAACTAAGGTAATTCATTGAAGGCAGCTAGTTCACATAGTTGCCAAACCTGATAATGAATAAAGGTTGGAATTAAGAATCCACTAAAACATCTTCAAGCTGGTAAATCACAGTGTCAAAAAGGAGAAGAAGAGCGAGCATCACAATACTAGTAGAGTTGCAACCTTTGTGATATGCTCTCCTTTGTTCTTTCGAGGCGGACTTAGATTATCATAAAATTAATCAAAAATAATGGAAATGTTTAGATTAATATGAAGTTTCCTTAAACTGAAAGCCTGAGTTTATGTTACAAGGAGAAAATAATGGAATTAAAACTTTTAGATTATAAAATTAATTGGATATAACGGATCTATTTACATTAATGTAAAGTTACGTTAAACTAAATTAAAAATAATTAGAAATCATGATGAATTTTAAATTAATTAATGTAAACTCATTAATTTTTTATAACTAAGTTCAATAATTTATTTTTAGAAATGACTATTATATATTCTATGACTAGGATTGAAATCATCAAATCAATTTGAATATAAAATGAAAGGATAAGGGCCTCTTTGGGATTACTTTCTATTTTTTGTTTTTTATTTTTATTTTCAGTTTTTTTGTTTTTATTTTACTTTTGTTTTATGTGAAAATAAAATATGTTTGGTATTTTTATAAATTTTTCTTTTAAAAAATAAAAAATTAAATAACATGTTTAGTTGTTATTTTTTAAAATTTTTAATTGAAAACATAAAATAATGAAATTAATTCTTACTCTATGGGGCCGCTTGGGACCACTTTGTAATTTTTATTTTTAAAATTTTAAAATAAAATAAAACTATGTTTAATATTTTCTTATTTTAACATAAAGGAAAAAAATATTTGGCGTAAATGATGATGATGGATGTTGACATACATATCTATCCAATTGCTTGAATCCAATCAAATGCAATGAAATCGATGATCGATGAAAGTGAAGTGCATAAATTAGATTTGAATAATTGTCGAAACAATTTGAAAACTACTCATTCATAAAAAGAATCACTTAGAAAAAATTGAAAAATGTAGAAATCTATCAAACAAAAATTTTCATAGTTGATTCAATTGCATATAATAAAATTGACAATCTACAAATGCGACATCACACGATTTGAGCAATATTATTTTGATCATCGCTGATGCTGCTTAAAAAATATCTACTTGTAAGATAAACTACACCGATGCATTTAAAATATTGAAAATGTAAAAAAAGATATCCTTTTGAAGGAGTTGATGCATAAAAATTAAATATAAAATACCTATGCGTATATTTAAATTTTATGAGAAAGATAAAATTTATGAAAATATATAAATATATTTTAAATAATAATTATTGATGAAGTAAAGATGTATGTATAAGTTAGCCAACCAAAGAGATAGGAGAAGTAAAGACATAGTTCAAGTGAGGGATGAAATTAATAAAGTACTTTTCTTAGAAAAAGATATTAAAAATAGGTGGATGAGATATTTTAATAAACTTTCAATGAAGGATCTGAAAGTACGATTGATTTTAGCAACCTTAATAAAATAGAGAATTTCATTTTTATCATCATATTAGTAAATCTAAGTTAGTGAAGCTTTAAAGAAAATGAAATGTGGAAAAGCAGTAGGATCGGATAATATTCCAATGAAGTGTGGAAATGTTTAGGAGATCAAGGAATTTCTTGGCTTACAAATCTTTTTAATGTTATTTTAAAGACTAAAAAGATGCCAGATGAGTGGAGAAAGAGTTTGTTGGTTCCTATATTTAAGAATAAAGGTGATGCACAAGAGTGTACAAATTATAGAGGAATTAAGTTAATGTGCCATACATTAAAATTATGGGAGAGAGTAATTGAGCATAGGTTACGATGTGATGAAGTTTTCATAATCATTTGGTTTCATGCCGTAGATCTACTATGGATGCTATACATTTGTTAAGAGGTTTGATGGAGAAGCATAGAGAAAATAAGAAGGATCTACATATGATATTTATTGATTTAGAGAAAGCTTATGATAAAGTCTCAAGAGATGTTCTTTGGAGAGTTCTAGAACGAAAGAAGTTAATATTGGTTATATTCAAGTCATTAAGGCTATGTATACTAGAGTAGTACTTGTGTCCAAACACAAGGAGGATTGACAAAATATTTTCCTATTTGGTTGGATTAAATCAAGGATCAACATTAAGCCCTTATCTTTTTACTTTAGTTATGGATGTTCTTACAGGCATTTATAAGAAGATGTACCTTGGTGTATGCTTTTTGTTGATGACATTCTTCTTGTTGATAAGACTAGAGAGGGAGTCCAACAGAAACTTGAATTATGGAAGTCAACTTTAGAGTCTAAAGGTTTTCATTTAAGTAGATCTAAAACTTAATATATGGAGTGTAATTTTAGTTGTAGAAGTTTTAGTGGTAGTGTTGTGACTTTAGGTGATCAAGTCATTAACAAGAGTGAGCGATTCAGATATTTAGGCACTATTGTTCAAAATGATGGTGAAATAGATGGAGATGTTATTAGTAGAATTCAAGTTGGATGGTTGAAGTGGAGGAATGCATCTGGCCTATTATGTGATAGAAAAGTTCCACTTAAACTTAAGGGAAAATTTTACAAGATGGTGGTAAGACCTGCAATGACTTATGGTTCAGAATGTTGGCAATAAAAGAGAAACATAAGACTAAGTTAAGTGTTACTGATGAGGATGCTGGTGGATGAGTGGCTTTACCTTAGAGATAGAATGCAAAATGAGTATGTTGGGAAAAAGTTGGAGTAGCTAGGGATAAGATTAGGGAGAGTCTTAGATGGTTTGGCCACATAAAGCGTCGGCCATCCGATGACCCAATTAGGAGAGTAGATGCATTAGATTTTTCTTATGTTAAGAAAGGTAGAGGTAGGCCTAAAATGATTTGGTTAAGATGTATAAAAAATGATCTTAGTATACTTGATTTAAATGAGAATTTGACACATAATAGGACACAATGGAGATGAAGGATTCATGTAGCCGACCCCACCTAGTGGGATTAAGGCTTGTTGTTGTTGTAGTGAATGGCTTATTGCACATTTCAAATTAATCCTAAGTTTAGGTTCACTTTAAATAATTCTATTCAATATGAAAGGCATCTTAAGATTAACCTAATTGAATTACTACCACATGACATATATCAAACCATTCCCTTCCATCACATGTAACATGTATATGATTTAATCCTAAATGTATTTACACATACAACATACATATTTTAGCAGACTTAAATGATGAATGTATGTATATGTTTGGAATTTATATATATATATATATATATATATATTTGTTTTAGTTGAATGAATTATGTAAATTAAAGCTCTATCCAAATTCTAATGCCAAAATACATAAGGATGGAATCATATAAGTATGTGCCATTATCAATCATGAAAGTGAGGTAAGCAAATGACCTCCTTGGGGCTAGCTAAAGCCTCGTATTCCTGGGATGTCCAGACTATGTACTTATTAACATTCTGAGCCTATGTAAATCTATACAAGGGTAAAGAAAAGAGAGAACCAATTTATATATCACACATGCTAATGACTTAGGCGGATATGAATGCATGCATTTTTGGTAATAAAAGGGAATCTTCATCTTTTAATTAAGCATACCTACACATGTGTAAAAGATGTAAGCAAGTATGTGCCATTGTTAAACCAGGGAAGTGAGGTAATCAAATCACCTCCTTGGGGCTACTTAAAGCCTCGTATTCCTGGGATGTCCAGACTAAACACTTTCTAATTTAAATACATATGAATGTATACACAACTATAAAGATAAAAATAATACAGAGATTGTATTTTTATTTGATTGAATCATTTATGAATGTGAATTAATATTCTATCCATATTCTAATGTAGAAATACATGTAAATGAAATCAAATAAGTATGTGTCATTGTTAACTAGGGAAGTGAGGTAATTAAATGACCTCCTTGGGGCTACTTAAAACCTCGTATTCCTGGTATATCTAGACTATATACTTATTAATATTAAAATACATGTAAAACCATTTATGAATTAAGGAAAAGAAAGCTTTACTTTAAATACCTAAGCTATAAGCACATGCAAAGCCTATATGTACTCATAACTATTATCACTCTAATCAATGTAATTGATTTATAAACTTTAGAAAAATAATTTAAATTTATTAGTGATAATAGCCATACATATTATAAATTAATTCAACACATGCAAGATTACATAAAAAGAAAATCATTTGATTTAATTAATTTTAAAAAGATAAATGTATGATTTCAAATGACATACAACATTTGACATGATTGGAATTGAATGAATAAATATAAACATGATTTTATTCAATCAAATTAATTCTTAAAGATAATCATATTAGATAAGGCCACTTAAAGTAAACCATAGCTTTCTTAATATCATTTTTAATTTCATGTTTTGATTTGATCTAAGGATGTGAGAAAAAGTTTCTGATCCAGCCATGTTTGTTAATTAATTTTGTTTAATGAAATGTAACTAAGTTGATTTTATGAGTTAATTAGATTATAATATGAGTTTAATACAATAATTAATCCTTTCCTTTGTTACCCTAACATAATTACCAAAATAATTGTTAGCCAATATGATATACACATGAATTGGAAATTAGATTAACAATGATCCTAAGAAATAAATGGCGCCTAATGCAATTGGCTCATAATTAATGGTTAACTAAGTTAAGGAACTTAATTAAGTACTCTAATGGCCTCTCCATACATGTGGGTTAACCATAATTTCCTTAAGATATCTTTAGGTTATTGAACACCTAAAGGTCTATTCAAGAATTGATTAATTAAGGTTTAATATGATTATGATTCCAATTTACTTAATTAAGTGATGTAATTAATTTGTTAAACCTTAATTAATTTCATTTTGAAAAAGTGAAATGAACTTAGGGGAATAAGCTAGGAAAGAGATCCCAACACTATTCCTTAGTTCATTTACTATTGAGCAAAGATTAATAAACTTAATTAACCAATTTATTACTGTTCATGGGATTAATTAATCATTAATTAACTTGAAAAGTAATTAGGATTCAATTAGTCAATTTTCCTAATTAAATAAGCAATAAATCCCAAAAAAAATCATTGGATGTAGAGGTCATCCCATTAAATTAACCCACAAAATTTGATATTAATTTCTCAAGTAATAAAGGAGTTATTAAGCTAATTAATTTTGTAGCTAAATCTTAATTAAGCCTTAATTACTATTTAAAATTAATTAATATCATTTTAATTAATTCTCCTCTGAAATAACTTTAAAATGAGTATTTATTTGTATTTTTTATTTTTTGTAACTTGTTATGAATTTTGGAAGTTTTAGCCATTAAATTAAATTAATTAGCCTTGATTAAATCCTAATCCCATCAGCGCCATGTGGTGGGCTTTCCATGTGGCACCACGAGATTAGCTTTTTAAAACTTATGTGACTAAGCACTTACGTGGTAGTGACAAATGTGCTTTCTTGTGCACCGTTCGATCTAAGATTAGATGGCTACGATTGGGTTTAAGATTGATTGGGTGGAATGGATGGGTCCAGTGGCGAGAGATGGAGTATGTTCTCCATTGCTCTCTTGATTTGAGCTTATCTGAGCTCGGATCAACTCCAAAAGGATTCCAAACCTCCACGCCATCGATCAGAGGGGATCCAACGTCAAGATCACATGAGATCCAAGTTTTCTTCAAAAAGCTCCAACCCATTTTTGCCAAAAGCTCAATTTTAATGGCATACCTCATTGGGGCTCAAGATCGACAGCGCAAATGATTGAAGAAGCATCATCTAGTAGAGACGAAGCCCATCTAATCAACACGAGCTTTGATACCTTGCCATTTTCTCAGAATACTAACATGTGAAGCTTGGGAGGCCGGCGTTGATCGAAGTCCCACCTCCAATGCTTGGAAAGCTTGGGAGATGATTTGTTCTTGCTCGACGAGGCCTAGGGAAGGTGTGTGCAAGGTTAATTTGAGTTTGGTGGAGAAATGAGTGATTTGGGTTGGAGAGGTGTATGCCTTATTTTAGCTTGGGTGAAATCGATAATGGGGAGCTTGAGGAACTTTGAAAAGGTCTCGGATGCTCTCCTTGGGGTACTAGGGTTCTTATTGAGGTCTAGTACTCATTTGGGCATGAAGTTATACCCCTTCTCTGGATCGACCAACAGGAACCATGGGTGGCGAAGTGGATGAGCTGGCTCAGTTTTAGTAGGTGAAACTGTGGAGGTGGCTACGAAGGAGGATAGTGGTTGTCCTATACAAGTGAAGAGCTCCAATGGGGAAAGTGAGGTTAGTTCACCTCCCATGGGTCATGGCCAACCCAACCACACCTTGGGTTAGGTAGGGCAGTGTCTTTAGTGCCTAGGTGGACCATTGAGAGAGTGCCAAGTGGCCAAGGAATGGAAATTACCACTTACATGGGTGATTTGCCTCATGTGATACCCTTGACCCAAGGGTATAATGATCATTTGGTATTGGATTTGATTTGGATAGATTTGAAATGAGTCAAAAGTTGGTTAGCCCAAATTTCCAGTCAATTGAAGTTATTTTGGTTTGATTTGGCTCAATTTGACTTATTTAGGTCAAATTGGATTAGGTTGGGCAAAGTTGACTAATTGATCAAATTGGGTCAAACCAAGGGTTGGGTCAAGCATATATAATTATTTGGGATGTTTTGGCTCAATTGGTTTAGTTTAGATTGGGTGATTTTGGACTTGAGTTCATCTAAGTCAAATTATGCCTGTTTCTCTGATCAATGGTCCAAATTAGGCTTCTAGTGGGCTTTGACCACGCCATGGGTGGCGAAAGTGGATTGGTTTGGAGTGGGTTAGGTGGCTTTGAAGGAGGATAGTGGTTGTTTCAAGTGAAGAGCTCCAATGGAAAGTGAGGTTATTCACCTCCCATGGGTCATGGACAACCAACCACACCTTGGGTTAGGTAGGGCAATGTCTTTAGTGGGTGGACCATTGAGAGAGTGCAAAAGGAATGAAAATTACCACTTACATGGGTGATTTGCCTCATGTGATATTGACCCAAGGGTATAATGATCATTTGATATTTTTGATTTGGATAGATTTGAAATGAGTCAAAAGTGGGTTAGCCCAAATTTCCAGTCAATTGAAGTTATTTTGATTTGGTTTGGCTCAATTTGACTTATTTAGGTCAAATTGGGTTAGTTGGGCCAATTGATTGGTCAAATGGGTCAAACCAAGGGTTGGGTCAAATATAATTATTTGGGATGTTTTGGCTGTTGGTTTAGTTTAGTTTGGCTTAGATTTGATTTTGGCTCACTTGAGTTCATCTAAGTCAAATGGGTTAAGTTGACCAATTTGATCAAATTGGTAAATTAGCTTGGGTTAGGTATTGGTTTGGGTTTAGTTGACCAATTGAATATGATTGTAGGCTTTGGTTTCAATTAATTTAGATTTTTTATTTTGGCCAACTTGACCCTTTATGTCAATTTGGGTTAAGTAGGTCAAATTGGGATTGGGTCGGTTGGGTATAATCATGGCTTTGTTCAAGTTCACCAATCAATTTTGAATGAACTTGAGCCATTGGTTTACAATAAATTTAGTTTATCTTTTGATTTGACCCAATTTTGCCATTTAGATCAATTTGGGTCAACTTAGTTCAAAAGGGCCAATTGGGTTTGGTTTGGCTCAATTGAAGGTCAAGTCATATTCAAATATTGATTTTGATTTGTTTTGAATCATTAGATTTAAGGTATTTGGCTTAGGTTACAATTTGGCTAATTTAAGTTCATATGGGTTGATTGACTTGGTTTGAATTTGTGATGATCAACATAGGTGATCAACAATCTTGATTTTGGATTGGAACTTGGCCAAATAGGTCAAATTGGTCACTTTGGGTCAAGTTGAATGGGTTTGATTTAGCTTGATTTGATTTTGGGTTGAGTTTGATTTAGTTGAGTTTATATATATATTTAGGATGATATAAAATATGAAATGATTTGGTTTGGATGAGTTTTGGTTCATTTGGATATTCTAAGTCAAGATGGGTAGGTTGAGTTTGACTTGGGTTGATTTTGGTTTGCTTTGATGATTATAGATTTTATTTATATTTGGGATGATAATTGAAGGAATAATTAACTCATGAGAAAATTAATTGAATAGGGTTTGGATTGAGTGGATTTTTGGCTAAGTCCATGGAAATGGTTTTTGTGTCTTAGGAAAGATCTTGATTTAGTTTGACTTAGTTTTGATTATTTAAATGTATATTTCATTTATATTTGTGAAGATGTTTGAAAATATGAATTGATTATGAGAAAATCAATTGTGTTTGGGTTGATTTGGATGGAAATTTGGCTAAGTCCATATAGGTAGGTCTTAGGGCTCAAGTTAAGTGCTTTTGGTTTGATTTGATTTAGTTTGATTTAGTTTTGATCATTTGAATTTAGATTTAATTTATGTTTAGGAAGACAATTGAAGATATAAATTGATTATGAGAAAATAAATTGATTTTGGATTGATTAGGATTAAGATTTGGCTAAGTTCATGAGATAGGTCATAGGGCTTAAGTTTGGATTTTGGTTTGATTTGATATGATATATATGGTTGTATGTTTGATAAGAATTGAATTTGGTTGTGGCTTAAGAAAGTGAACATGGGTTGGGTTCAAGCTATAGGGTAGGTAGAAAATCCCAAGGCATAATAAAATCCTAGATTATCTTTTCTAAGTTTCTAGGCTTAGCTGTGCTCACCAAATTGCTAGAAGTTTCTTATGACTAGAAGAGTGTCTAGAAGACTCTAAGTCTAAGATGGGAAGATTGAATCCTCACTCCAAAAGTGAGGTCAATGAAAGGACTCCCAATAGGTGTGGTGTAACTGAAAAGGCATATCGTATGTATTGGAGTTGATGAGATGATCAACAACGTCCAAAGGACTACAAGCGCTAATGAAAATTATCTATACCTAAATCCAAAAAGTAAATAGAATCATGATCTTAGTGCAGTGCATCTCTCTTTATGCTGAGAACATAAAAGAGCCAAGAGGATCTGATGAGAATTCTATTGCAAGGACATGGAGGGAAATCCGCTAGGGGATCACACATGCATTGTACATGACATGTGAGGGGTCTATGCCGAGGGCATAGAAGAAGAAAATCCTCTGGGGATAAGGTTTGAATTTGATTTGATTATATGATTTGTGGAAAGAAGATCCACTGGGAATAAGAATCTATAGTCCACTGGGGATTAAGTTGAATCAACTTAAATTTGTTTTATTTTAATTAATGTGGAGGCATACTAGAATCTCGAGTCCACTAGGGATTAGGTATATGAACCTTCCACTGGGAAGCAGCTATTGGGGATTACAATTTGAGTTTGATTTCATAGATTTGTTTGGGGATGTATCCAATGGGGATAAGAGTTTGGTTGGATTTCTTTGATTTAGACTCCACTAGGGGAGTTGGTTTAATTTGGCTCAACTGGGGAGATTGGTTTTGAATTTGATTTATTTGCTTGACTTATTTATATATGATTTGGGGCTCCGGGAGAATTGTGATTTAACTCCACTAGAAAATTAGATTGGGTTTAATTTAATCTAATGTATGGACCCTATCCGTGTGTGATGGATTCACTGAGAATGGCCTATATTAGCCTTGACCTACCTCAGGTTTACAAATCCAAAGGGATAGTCTACGACAATGGGGTAGAGCTAGCTAACCTAAGGGGTTGCCTTTCGATGTGCAATAATTGTGCTAGGAAGAAGGTGTAGTAGAATTACATCTTCTAAAGCTTGGAACAACGGGTGACTGTTGGATGCAAATCAAACTCGAGCGACCTCTTGAGTGAATGCTTCTAGGGACATATGTCAACACAAAAGTAGTCAGGATTAATTTTATCTTAATTTCATGTTATTTGATATGATTTGTTTGAATTAATTTGAGTTAATTTGATTTGGTTTGTTTAGTTTAATTTGATTTTGAATTGATGGCATATCCAATGGGGATGTGAGCTCGGTCAAATTTGATAGATTTAATTTGTGGACCCTATCGGTGTGTGATGGACCTACTGAGAAGGGGCTATAACTTGTCTATCTCATTTATAAATCAAAAGGATAGTACGGGGTAGAGCCCAACCTAAGAGGTTGCCTTTTCATATAATATGCAGAAAGAAAATAGCACTTACATCTTCCAAAGCAAGGAACAACTGGGGGTGACTTTGTAGCATAACAAATCGAATAAAGGATGACTATGAATAGGGACTTATATCATCTCTAGAGTAGTCAGGTGATTCCTATAGGGAGTTTTGTTAACATTGACCTAAAGATAGGATATTTGCTTGGGAAAAGGTACCGCTAGGGGTGCCCTCCTAATCCATAAGTGAATATATACATTTTTTATATGTTTGTGTGGACCCTATTAGTGTGAGAGGGACCATACTGAGAAGAGGCTATGTCAACCTTGACCTATCTCAGATTTATTGGACCAACAGAGAATCTGTACATCTGCATGATGGATTCTCCAACCATAAGGGTGGTTACTAGGAAAGGGGAACTTCCCAATCCGATAATAACATGGGTAGTGTCTAAATAGGTTCTAAAAGTATGTGATCCAAATAGAGTACCCACAGGAGAGGTACTGTTAGGGGAGTTACCCTGAGCATTGGAAAAGAAAGCCTATAGGTGTACATTGACCAACACAAGGAGAAAGCATAGCAAACATACATTTTCCATGAGTGGTGTATCTACCGGGCAGGTCTCCGTCAGTATGGCGAGAACCAACCAACCTAAGGTGCCCGTAGATGTGAAATAATCAATCTAGAAAGAAAGTGTGCATGCTTATAACTTTCCAAGTGGAATTGATCATCGAGATAGTCTATCGTCGGCTGGACATATGCTATCCAACTTAGAGTGATTACTAAGTGAGGAACCCTGAGGAAGGACTGAACCTAGACTTAAAGTAGTCAAGAGGGAAGGAGCCACTAGGGGACTTGTCCTAAACCTCAAATATAATCTACCAAGTCAGTGCATGAAGGCTAATCCAAGAAGAAAGCGTAGTAGACTCACATCCTCTTAAATGAAGCCAACATGAGGTAGCTTACTAGCCACGCAGTAAGGCTTACCAAACTAATAAGGTGCTCATCAGTGCTGGCCAAGTAAGGAAGGAAAGCTTAGCAGACTTACATCCTCCAAAGCAAGAAGACCACTGGGGTGGCACACTAGCAAAGTAGCATGTCAACCCGACCTAGAGGAGCTACTGAGTGAGTGTTGTTGGGGGCATTATCTCAACTCAAAGTAGCTCGAGATAAAAGATATGTGTTTGTTTTATATGATTGTGTGTAGTTCGTGTTTATGTTGTGTCGATGAAGAATAGGATGCCACTCGTGTTCCTTACACATACCCTAAACACATCATGGTAGATTTGCAAACAAGAATACTTTCAACATGGATAAGATTGAATTTGAAATCGAATTTTCAGTGATGATAATTGTTTTCAAACATGTTTATGGATAATATTTTTATAAGTAGAGCCCATTAATTAGAAGCATTGGGTGCTCTCTCTTATAATTAATAAGCTTTTAAGATCCTCCTTAGTAGGCCTTCTTTATGGCAAAAGGACCTTTCCAAGTGGGTTCAAACTTACCTCCCATTTTGTGAAGGGCAATAATTGGTCTTCTTAGAACTAAAATAAGCTCTCCTACTTGAAAAGTTATAGGATGGGCCAACTTATTATGAGCTTGAATCATTTTGGCTTTGTACAACTCGAGATTTTAGCTTGCCCATAGGCGTCTCTGCTCCAAACCGTTGGGCTCTTATAATCACAATTTTTCATTCTGCTATGTTGTGATCTTTCTACTCACAGTTATCCTTAGTGATGGGAGTTGGACTTTAAATGGTTGAAAGGATAAAGGGCGAGTTGGAGTTCTATATGTGGTGTTAAGCCCACAAGGCTTCAACTTCTGCCCATACTTCGCTTGTTTTGTGTGTGTTCTTGAGTATTTGGATGAAGTTTTATTAAAGGCTTCTGCTAAGCCATTTGTGCTTGGGTAATAGATGGTAGAATATCTCCAATCTATGCTATGTTTTTAGCAAAGTTATTGATTTTGGTGCTCTTGAATGCAGTACCATTATCAGATATAATTTATCGAGGCACTCGAACCTATATATGATATGGTTCCTGAAAAGCTCAAGCACATACTAAGATGTGACCTCTTTGAGCAGAATTGCCTCCACCCACTTGGAAAAGTAGTTGGTAGCAGCTAGAATAAATTAATGACCTTTGGAAGATGGAGGATCAATTGGACCCACTATGTGGGTACCCAACACTTGAATGGCCATGAGGCTAATGTAAGATGTATAATGTTGGGTGGTTGGCATAGGACCACACCGTGTATTTGACATTGGTGGAATCGCCTAGCCATGTCCATGCAGTCTGTAATCATCGATGGCTAGTAGTATCCGAGTCTCTTAATTTTCACTTTCCTCTTCGGACTGGATTGATGAGCTTTGCATAAACTTGAATGTACCTTGGTCACGATCTTACGAGCCTCATGTTTTATCCAAATAATTATGGTGTTTATTTTGGATATGCGTATATGGGGGACACCACATAGATTTAAGGGTGTACTTATTGAAGTGATTAGTGCGACATTGAGGTGATGTACTATCTCAAAAGGTAGAGGCATTACCCTTTAGTGGACCTAATCACCTAATAAGGACTCTAAGGCATGATAGAGATTTTTCCCCTACTTTACATGGATGAATAAAGTAGGGTTTATATTAAATTGGGTTCTAAAGTTCTCTTTAGGGGTAAGCCCCCATAGTTAATTACATCCTAAGGAAGGTGAGTTCCTTAGGAATACTCTCAATTAATGTAGGTAATTATTGTATGTAAAGATTTCAAAGATAGGACTATCAATAAATTAGTTATATTGAAAAACCAAATGGGATATAATAAAAAGGAGAGCCTTATTATTAAAGCCAAAGGAGATGAGTAGGGAATGCTCATGATACTAGGAAACCTAGTGAGCATTCCAACTTATCCTATGGTTGGGCTTTATATGTTTGAAATTGAAAAAGATTATTCATTTAAGTTGAAATTTTATTAGAAAGCTAGGACTTATAATCCCATAATACAAGATTATGGAAATGCCTAAGAGGTGAGGATTTATGCTTGTATCCTGAAAGAAATAGTAACCTCAGATCCTATATCTATGGAACTTTAGCGAGGGCTAAAGCATGACCTAAATCTAAGCTAAAATGGGCATAAGGTTTACCTCCATAAGAGAGAGTAAACCACCAAACTGCTGAACTTATAATAGCTTGGAGTGGTAGCAAGCTAACTCCTCCTACACTTTAAAACCATGTAGGCAAGTCATATGATTTTGCAATAAACTAAAGTCCTTAAACACACTCCCTAAGAAACTAGAGCATGAGTGGTATGAGCAATGACTTAGTCTAATGCATGTAAATTTTATTTGATTTTGGACTCATCATTTTGATAATAGCCATAAGATTTTCATATTTCTAAATGCATGTTGAAATGTGGTTATGGGCTAAATCAGAGAGAAAGAGGTATTTTTCACCATAGAGGAGACCCTCAAAGGTCAAGTCTTCCCCTATCATGCAAAGATGGAAACCCTTTCTTAGCAAGAGTGAAGCAATATGAATGCATGATATTAAACATACAACATTCAGCTAAGGGGTTACAAAATCTTTTGATTATCTTGATTTAATTCATAGGCTTTATATGAGGTTGTGAGTTATTTAGAAAATTTAGTTATGAGTTGTAGTTAGGGTAGAAAACTTTTATTTTTCCCTAAGAGCCTAATCGAATTCAGGCCACACATTAAATCACCAATCATAAAGGAACTAGAAAGAGGCATGCCATTTCTATTACACAATTTAAACATAACATTAAGCATTTTATAAATCTAATGAAAAAGAATTGAAGGTCGGCGAGGTTGGGAGCCACCGTACAACCCAAAAAGAGAAAAAATGGGTAGCTGAGCTCTACCCTTATACAACCCAGTATATGAAAAAATAATTAGAATTATAAATGAATAAATTCTTCTTCTTATCTCTTCATTTCTTCATTTGGATTTGCTTGCTTTAAAGGTGTTAGAGGGCCTCCTAGGATAAAGCCTTCTAGCCATAGCTCATCTTAATCCCCATAACACTAATCCTAATTCCTAATGCAAAATTACATTAAAAATAGGAAAAATTAAATCTAACTACACCTACAAAATAAGTGTTAGCTAAACACATCATACAACCTAAGCATTTATATGACTAATTTGGACTTAGCACCCTACATGAGTAACTAGCCCTATCCTAATTTAGATTATGCTTAGGGGTTAAGCAACCTGTAAAAAAGAGCATTTATATTTATTTTAAGAACCCCTTAAGCACATTCTCCTACAAAACATAATTAGGCTAATCATGGCCTACCATGATCTAGCATACCCTAACATCAGTCTAAAATAATACATCATAAAACCAAACATACATCTGTTCATGCACCACCCTAACATAAAGCTAAAAGTGGTGACTTACTTCTAAAGTGTGTGTATTAAGGCTTGTGTGGTGTGCCTTAACTAGGCTTTGTTATGATTTTCTAAGTATTAAAAGAATTAAATTTAAGAGGTTGATTTAACTTTAAGTGGTTTAATTGATTTGGGAATTTTACTTAGCATTTTCTTTTGTTCCATTTTATTTACACCTAGTAACTAAGTGTTATAAAGAGAAGAAAAGAGAGGGGAACTCTCCTTTATCCCTATCCTAAGTCACATCTAAAGCAAATTAACTAATTAATTCTCTTTGGTGAATGGCTTATTACATATTTTAAATTAATCCTCAAGTTTAGGTTCACTTTAAATAATCTCATTCAATAAGAGAGGCATCTTAAGATTAATTGCAATTAATTACTATCACATGACACATATTCATTCATTTCTTTCCATCATATATAACATGCACATGATTAAATTCTAAGCATACCTACATATACAATATATCTTAGCACACTTAAATGATGGATGTAAGCATGTATTTTTGGAATTTAGATGTTTCATTTGATTGAATTATTTTATCATATTAATTTAAAGCTCTACCTAAATTTTAAAAATACATAAGAGAAAAATTAAATAGGACGTGTCATTATTAAGAGGTAATCAAATGACCTCCTTGGGCTAGCTAAAGCCTTCATATTCCGGGATGTCAAATTATATACTCATTACATTCAAACAAATTTAAGCTTGTACACATGAATATAAGAAAGATGGCTTTAAACTATGTGATCAATCAATTCAATCATTTGAATAAATATGAATGCATGTCTTTCTTAATAGAAAAAAGGGATTTTCATTCATTAGCTAAATGTACATATGAGTGTATAAAAGTTTTAAGTACTTCACCATTGTTAAACCGGAGGTAAAGACCTCCTTGGGGCTACTTAAAGTCTTGCATCCCGAATGTCCAGAATAGATATACACACTACTTTTAAATAAATATGTATACAAACAACTATAAGAATGGAAAATCATGCTAAAGTTACAATTTTGAAATGTTTATGCATATGGAATAAAGCCTTATCTAAATTCTAGTATTAGTATGTAGAATGAAATCAAATGGAGTACATGTCATTGTTAAACTAGGGAAGTGAGGTAATCAAATGACCTCATTAGGGCTAACTAAAGCCTCATATTCCCAGGATGTCCAAGCTATATACCCATTAACATTATAACTTACATAAGTCAATACATGAATGAAAGAAAATAAACTTCACTTCATACACTTAAGCTATAATTACATACATCTCCTATGTATTTATAACTAGCATTCATAGCATATATGATCATTCATTTATAAGTTTTGGAAAATAGACTTGGATTTAATAATGATAATAGCCACACATATACTAATTTAAATCATGACATGCAAGCTTGAAATAAAGGAAACCATTTAATTTAATTTATTTTTTAAGAAATGAATGCATGAATCAAGTGACATACAACATTTAGTATGATTGGAAAGAAATAAAGGGACATAAGCACATGATTTCATTCAATCCAATTAACTCTTAAGGACAATCATACTAAATAAGCTCATTTAAAATAAATAAAATTTCTTAATGTCATTTTTCATTTCATATTTGATTTGATTTAAGAGATGTGAGAAGATTTACTAATCCTAATCCCATTCCCTATGTGTGACATAATTTGATTTAATGAAAAGTAATTAGATTGATTTATGGGTTAATTAGGTTAAGGTATGATTGAATTAATTAAACCCTTACATATGTTACCTTAAGATAATTAATTAAATGATTATGAGATAATGTAATATGCAAATGAATTGAAAAGTAAATAGCAAATCCTATGAAATGAAAGGGGCATGCAATTAGCTCACAATCATTTAATTAATTAAGCTTAAGGAACTCACTTAATTACTTTTATGGTTTTCTCACACATGTGAGCTAAACATAATTTCATTAAACCTCTTTAGGTTATTAAACACCTAAAGCTCTACCCATGGATCAATTATGGGAAATCAAATGCAATTCCCCTCTTAATTAGGTTAATCAAGCCATTAGTCCATTCTCTTACTTAATTACCAAATTTAATTAATTATCATTTGAAATGAAATGGGTTTAAGAGGAAAAGGTTGGGAAAGAGGTCCCAACCCAATTCCATAAGCTCTCTCATTCAATTAAACATGATTTGGCATGAATTGAGGTTCAATCTAACTAATTAAGCCATTAATTAGTTAATTAATCATTAGTTAGCATTTTGGTTGAAAAGGAGAAGGAAATTTAGGGAAATGATTAGGAGGGAGGCCCCAATCCAATTCCCTAAGCCCCCCACTATTCAACAGTGATTAAGGGGTCCAATTTCTTGATTAATTACTATTCACTTGCTTAATTATCACTTAATTAAAGTAAAAGAATAATTAAGGCCTAAATAATCACTTCTCCCAATTAATCAACCAATAAATTCCAAGAAAAAATGGGGAGAGGTCATCCCTCTAAACATTCTCAAAAGTTTGGAATTGATTGGTTAATTAGAGAGAATTAAGCTAATTAAAATTTTAAATAAACCCTAATTAAGCCAAAATTACTATTCAAAATTAATTAAGAATAATTTTAATGGACTCCCCTCTAAAATTCCTTTAAAATAAAATGATTATTTATATTTTTTGAATTTTTTTCTATGAATTATAAAAGTTTCAACCATAAAACACATTAATTAGCCTTAATTAAGCTTATTATGTATGTATGCTAATGCGGCGTGCTTTCCATGAGTCATGGGATTGGCTACTTAAGTTGTCACATCCATGTTGAGTTAGTATGGATGGATCGTTATTGATCTTCATTGTCCAATCTTGGATCAGCGATGCGGTCAATCTCACATCATAAATGGGAGAAAATAGATGGATCTAGCATGAACTGATCAGAGATTTCCATTCTAATCACATGGAATGGAAGGCTTGTGATCCTCCTTCCTGTGAGTGATGAGCGACAGAGGCCATCTACCATGGATCACTCGATCTGAGCTCATCTGAGCTCGAATTCACTCCAAAATCAACCCATAGCTTTACGTGAGGGATCCATAAAGATTCAACAGCTAGGATGGGGTCACATGCGAATTTCCTTTGAAAGCTCCAACCAAAATTTCCTACTTCTATGGATTTGAGGAATCACCTCACTGGAGCTCAAGATTGGTGGTGGGATCGATGGAGGTAGCTTCATCTAGTAGAGACGAGGCCTTGTTGAGAAGCAATCAAGCCAATTCCTCTTGGTTCTCTTGGTGGATCAAGTTTCATCACTATGGAGCTTGGTGGTGATCTAAGTCCCTCCTCCAGTGGCTTTGGAGCTTGGGAAATGACTTAGTAGCTTCATGAAGGCGTGTGTAAGAGGAATTTGATTTTGGTTGAGGAATAAGCAAGTTGGGATTGGGATTGGAGTGCCCTATTTCAGTTTCACATAGGAAAGAGAAATACTAAAAGAGGGGAGCTCAAGATGGGACTGGAGATTGCAAGAAGGTTAGAATCACACTAGGAAGCTCTCACGATTTGAATTTATGCATTTCTGTGAGGGGTACAACTTATTCTTTTCAAGGATGGCTTCTCATTTTTTGGCCAAAACGTCGAGTGGAAGGTGAACTCAAGTCCACATGGCTTGTATGGATTGGGAGAAGCCATGGCAGAAGGGTTCAAGGTGGATTTGGGCATATTGTCTCCTTGGATCCTTTGGTTTTCAGTTTGCATGGGAGGTGAGTTATCTCACCTCCCTTTGGTCCATGGTAAGTCCTAACACCCTTTAGAGTGGTCTAGGAGGTTTAGGAATCCATATTTTGGAAGCTGGATGGTTTCCAAGGTGAAATGAAGAGTGGAATTTCCCATATTTGGCAAAATCCCACATGGGGGAGAGGATCCATGGAGGATTTGCATTGGACTTGGCTCCAAATGGGTTTGGGCTGATTTTAGCTTGACCCAAGATGGGGTTGGATTGGCTTTGGTCAGCTTCCAATGGGTCATGGATTGGTTTCATGGGTTTTGGCTTCATTTGGTCAAATGGTTTCATATTGGGTCGTGTTGGGTTGGGTTAAAAATTGGTCAAATTAGGTCAAACCAAGGCTTGGGTTAGGTTCAAATGATGATTTGAGGAGTTTTGGTTCAATTGGTTTCAATCAATTTTTCCTAGGTTTGATTTTGGCTCACTTGGATTCATATAGGTCAAATGGGCTAAGTTGATCAATTTGACCAAATTGGCCAAATTGGCTTGGGTTGGGTGTTGTTTCATGTTCAATTGGTTAATTGAAAATGATTGTAGGCTTTGGTTTGAATCAATTTGGATTTAATTTGGATTTTGGCCAATTTAACCCTTTAGGTCCATTTGGGCTAGTTTGGGTGAAGTTAACCAATTGGTCAAATTGGGCTCAATTATGGCTTTGGTCAAGTTCAATAATCAATTTGGAATGAAATTGAGCCATTGGTTGCAATCAATTTTTGTGTTGTGATTTGACCCATTTTTGCCTTTTAGGCCAATTTGGGTCAACTTGGTCAAATAGCTAATTGAACTTGGTTTGGCTCAATTGAGGGTCAAGTCATGTTCAATCAATGATGATCATAGTTGGTGTGAATCAATGGTTTCAATTAATTTATTGTATGGTGGGTTTTGTCTAGTTTAGGTTTCATTTGGGCTAAAGGTTGATTTTGGACCAAGTTGACTTGGTTTGACCCAATTAAAAGTGATTGATCATCCTAGGGGATTGTTAATCATGATATGTGGCTTGGATGGGTTTGGTTCAATCCAATTTGGATTGGATTAGAACTTGGCAAAAAAATGTCTTTTTGGCCACTTTGGGTCAAGTGGACCTAAATGGGTCAATTGGTTTGGTTTTGGCTTGATTCAAGTTTGGTTGAATTTTTATATGAGCTTATGATTGAATTATAAATCCAAGTGCAGTCAATTTGGAGTCCAATGGATTTTGGCTCATTTGAACTTTTCAAGCTAAAAGGGCTAACTTGGGCTTGACTTGAGTTTGGTTTGATAATTGTAGGTTTCATTTATATTTGGGTAGATGATTGAAGAAATGATTGATTCAAGGGAGAATCCATTGATTTTGGTTAAATCCAAGAAATTGGCTTAAATGGTATAAATTAGATTTTTGTTTGATTTTGGATTTGGTTTTGGCCATCTGGATTTATATTTCATTTATATTTGATAATATAAATGAAGATATAAATGATTCATGAGTAAATCACTTGAGTTTGGAAGCAAATTTGACCAAGCTTATGGATAGAGGTCAAAAGGGCCAAGAAGAAAGTCAATTTAGTTTGATTTATTTTTGGTCATTGGAAGGTGGGTCTCATTTATATTTATTAATATAAATGAATGAATAATTTATTTATAAAGAAACCAATTAATTTTTGGTTGATTTGGGTTATGGTTTGGTTATGCTTATGGAGGTAGGTCCATATGGATTAACTTGGCTTGGTTTGATTTAGTTTGATTTAATCTTGGTCATTTTAGTATGGGTTTCATTTATATTTATGAATATAAATGAAGGAATAAGTGATTTATAAAGAAATCAATCAATTTTGAAATAGCTTAGGTGGAGATTTGTCTAAGCTCATGAGAATGGGCCATATGGCTTAGGAAGGAATTTTGGAACATGGATTTGATTTTGGGTTTCAATCATTTGGAGTTGGATTTGAATTAGAATTTGATAAATGATTAAAGGATTGAATTGATCTTTGAAAATCAAATGAACTGGGATTGATTTGAAATTGGTTAAGGCTAAGTCCATAAGATGAAATCCAACAACTTAGAAAGGGTTTTGAATTCAATCATAAGGTTTATGGAGAATTTTGAGCTTGCATTTGATCATGGGATTGATTATGAGTTTTGGAAATTTGGTTTGGATTTGGCATGAATTTGAGGTTTGGTTCGAGAAGGAAAGCATGGATTAGGTTTAGGCTATAGGGCAGGAAAATCTTCCTAAGTCCCTAAGGCATAACCTATTCCTATGGCTAACCCTTCTAAGTCTCTTGGCTTAGGTCAAGTGTTAACCTAATCACTAGAAGTGTCTTAAGACTAAGGAGCACTTAGTGTCTACAAAAGTCCTAGATCTATGATGAGGAAGTTAAGAACTCACTCCAAAAGTGAGGTTAAATAAAGGACCCCCAATAGGTGTGGAGTAACTGGCAAGGCACACCACGCGTATTGGCATTGACCGAGATGATCAACAATGTCCAAAGGATTACAAGCACTTATGGAAATGAAATATCCCTAAATCCAAAGCATAGACAAAATCAAAATCTTAATGCAATGCGGCTCAACTTATGCCAAGGGCATAAGAGGGGGAGGAGGAATCTGCTAAGGGATTGAATATGTGAACCTTCCACTAGGGAAGCAGGTTCAGGTTATCCATAGAGGATAAGGGTTTGAGTTTGATTGTAAATATGATTTGGGGAGAGAATATCCACTGGGGATTAGGATTTATAATCTGCTGAGGATGGATGCATGAACCTTCCCCTAGGGAAGCATGTTCGAGTTATTTGCTAGGGATAAGAATTTGGTTTGATTTAATGAATTTAGATTTTGTCCTAAGCTCCACTAAGGGGACTAAATCAATTTGCACCTCTGAGAAGAAATTTGATTTGAATGGTGGGCATCCACTAGGGGATGAGAATTTGATCTGATCTGATGTGGGGCTCCATTGGGGAGAAGATATGATTTGGTTTAAAAGAAGTGAGGTAAATGGGGAGAGGACTTGATTTGATGGATTTCTTTGGTTTACTTTGGGAAGTATCCGCTAGGGATAAGAGTGGATTTAATATATGGACCTTGTCAGTGTGCCATGGATCTACTGAGAAGGGGCTATATCAACCTTGGCCTATCTCAGATTTACAAATTTAAAGGGGATCTACTACCGGGGTAGAGCTAACCAACTTAAGGATGACTACTGAAAGAGTGATGCTTGGGACTTACCTCAACTCAAGAATAGCTAGAAATATCATTTTAATTAAATGGATCCTGTCGATGTGTGATGGATCTACTAAGAAGGAGCAATATCAGCCTTGACATATCTCAGATTGATAAATTTTAAGGGATAGTCTACTGGTTACAGGGTAGAGCTAACCACCCTAAGAGGTTCCTTTTGGTGTACAATGGCTATGCTAGGAAGAAAGCGTGTAGACTTACATCTTCTAAAGTGGGGGGGGGGGGACTACTGGGTGATCTATTGGTAGAACAACAAATCGAACCCAACCTAAGGCTGCCCCGTAGATATGCAACGGTCATGCTGGAAAGAATGCATGATAGACTTACATCTTCCATTGCAAGGATGATCGTTGTTGTTGGCACAATAATTCAAACTTGACCTAAGGGTGACTACTGAGAGAGTGTCTCTTGGGACTTATCTCAACTCAAGAATAGTCAGGCAATTCCTATAGGGAGTTTTGCTAACACTGCCCTAAAGATAGGATGCCTACTTAAGAAAATGTACCGCTGGGGGGTGTCCTCCTAATCCATAAGAAAAAATATATATTTTTTATATGTTTGCATGGACTCTATTTGTGCGGGGCCACAGAAGGAGCTTATATCATCCTAGTCCCATCTCTGGACTTATTGGACCAAGGGAGAATGCATATCCATGGTGATTCTCTCACAGGGGTGGCTACTTAAGAGGGGATGTCCAATCCAAGAGTAACCCAGGCAGTGTTTAAATGGGGTTACTAAGGATGTGATCCAAATAGAGTGCCCACATGAGAGGTGCCACTAAGGACTTTATCTTGGACCCTATAAAAGAAAACCTATAAGTGCGGTGGCCAACTCTGGGAGAAAGCTTGTAGACTTACATCTGCCATGAGTGGTATATCCACTAGGTGGGTTGCTATCAGGATAGTGAGGACCAACCAACCTAGGGTGCGTCAATGCGAATCTATAAGAAGGCTTATAGACTTACATCTTCACAGATGGAAATGATCACCGGATAGTCTGTCATTGTGGGACATATGCTATCCAACCTAGGGTGACTACTAAGTGGGGAGTCTCGTATGAGGACCCAAGTAGTCGAGGAAAAGATCCATTGGGAAACTTATCCTAAGCCTCAAATATACTCGACCTAGTCAGTGCATGATGGCTAGCTCAAGAAGAAAGCATGTAGGCTTACATCCTCTTAAATAAAGTCAATCTGAGGTAGCTTACCGGTCGTGCAGTAAGGCCAACCAAACTAACAAGGGGCTCATTGATTTGCAATGGTCAAGTTAAGAAGAAAGCTTGTAGACTTACATCCTCTAAAAAAGGAACCACTAGGGTGACACACTAGCAAGGTAGCATGTTAGCCCGACCTAGAGCAACTAATGAATGAGTGCCACAGGGGGCTTTATCCCACATCAAAGTAGCATGAAACAAAAGATATGTGTTTGTTTTTTATGTGGTTTTATGTAGTTTGTGTTGGTGTTGTGTTGACAAAGGATTGGACATCGCTTGGATTCCTCACGCCCACCCTAAACACATCATGGTGGATTAGCGAACTAAGAAGTTTCTTAACATAGAAGAGATAGGATTTGACATGAAAAGAAATTTTATTGTTAATTATTTTGAAACAAGATTTATGGATAATATTTCTTTAGGTAAAGCTCATTGATTGGAAGCATTGGGTGCTCTCCATTATAATTTATAAGCTGATAAGATCCTCCTTGGTAGGCCTTCTCTATGGCAATAAGGCCTTCCTAAGTTGGTTCAAACTTTCCTCCCATCTTTTGATAGGCAACAATTAGTCTCCTTAGAACTAAAACAAGCTCTCATGTTTGAAAAGCTCTAGGATGAACCAACTTGTTATGAGCTTGAATCATTTTGGCTTCGTACAACTCAAGGTTCTGGCATGCCCAGAGGCGCCTCTCCTCCAAACCTTCGAGCTCTTCTAACTGCAACTTGGCATTCTACTCTATTGTGATCTTACTACCCACAACTATCCTTAGTGATGATAGCTAGACTTCTAATAGTATAGCGACACCCATACACTAAGGAGAAAGGGGTGAGTTGAGTTCTATATGTGGTGCGGTAAACCCACAAGGCATCAACTAACTACTCATGCCAATGTTGCTTATTATTGTTGAGTGCATTCTTTAATATCCAGATGAGAGTTTTGTTGAAGGTTTCTGCTTAGCCATTTTCTCTCGGGTAATAGATGGTAGAATATCTCCAATTTATGTTGCATCTCTGAACAAAGCTATTTATTTTGCTACTCTTGAATGCACTACCATTATCGAATATAATTCATCGAGACACCCCGAACCTATATACGATATGGTTCTTAAAAAATTGGAGCACATGCTAAGCTATGACCTCTCTGAGTGGGATTACCTCTGCACACTTAAAAAGGTAGTTGGTGGTAGTTAGAATGAACTGATTACCTTGGAAGAAGGAGGATCAATCAGACCAACTATGTTGGTACCCCAACACTCAAATGGCCATGAGGCCAATGTAGGGTGTAGTATATTGGGTGGTTGGTGTAAGACCACACCATGCACCTGACATTGGTGGCATCTCCTGGCTACGTCCATGCAGTATGTGATCATCAAAGGCTAGTAGTATCCTAGTCTTTTGATCTTGGCTTTCATCTTCAGACTGGATTAATGTTCTCCTCATAAACCTAAGTGTATCTCAGTCACAATATTATGGGCTTTATGTTTGTCCAAACAACGTAACCACATATGATCGAAGGACTGTTGGTACAAGATGCCATCTAGGAGAGCATCGGAAAGATCTCTTTGCTTCAGCTAATGTGCTAGTGACCTCCCTTGAGGTAGTTTTCCTATATTTAGGTAATCTATGAATGGTTGCCTCCGATCTGACTCATCATCCTTTTTGGCAATAACAACCTCCCCTTTAAGAGAGAGTCTCTTGATGAGTTCAATATCAACACGGGATAAGACATATCTATTTTTGACACTTATTGGTATGGACTCATCTTTCGGACATACCAACTCATTGGTGAGTTTAGCTACATCTGTACTGCATTCTCTCCTCGAGGAATCTTATAAATAGTAACCTTCGATATTTGGGCCAACAACTCCATAGTCTACTTAAGGTAATGATGGAGTTTAGGCTTTAGAACTTTATAAGACCCATCGATTTGGTTGATGACTAACTGAGAATCTCAAGATGTTGATATCCTAAATGCATAGAATAATGTCTAACTATAGACTAACAATCTGAGCCTCATATTCGGCTTCGTTGTTGGTAAATGAATTAGATAGATGATATGAGAATCTCATCACATCGCGATCTAGAGTTAGGAGAACTATTCCTACCCCTGCCTTCCCTGGAAGAGTAGATCGTGGTTCTTCTCCCTTTTGAAATGAAGTTGCACATCAAAATACATCTCCCAGCGGTGAATTCTAGTGTCCCCCTAAGTTCATGATCTATTCATCAGGGAGATCATCACTAAGCGGGGAATTAATAGGAAGTGAGTGTGCTGCTAAGAAATCTGCTAGTGGTTATCCTTTCACCGCACGGAAGGGTATGAAAGTGATGTCAAACTAAAAAAGATCATGGACCATCGTGCCAACCATCCAGATAGCATCAACTGTGCCATGAGATATTACAGTGGATTGATCCTAGAGATCAAGTTCACCTTAAGAAAAAGTATGTAATGCCGTAGCTTTTGGGATGCGAAGATTAAAGCTAGGCATTGCTTTTGAAAAGGTGGATAATTTTCCTCAACAGGAATTATATGATGACTAAGATAGTAGAGTGCATTCTCTTTCCCTTCATATTTTGGGCCAACAAAGGGCCAAGGGAGTCATCTAATACAGTAGTGTAGAGTATCAATGGATTTCCTGGGATAGGGCTGCTAGAACTGGTGGCATCATTAGGTATCTTCAAAGGCATGTTTACACTTATCATCCCACTTGAACTTGGTGTCCTTTTTAATAAGTGCTGAAAATGGTTGGCATCTTTCTAACAGGTTGGAAATGGAGAGTCTTAGTTAAACACCCTTGAAATGATCTAAGCTAAGTTAGATTTTTAGAGGTAAGAATTTCTAATATCGCCTTGATCTTCACTCGATCAATTCCTATTCCATGGTGTCAGACAACAAACCCAAGGAATTTTATTTAAGCTACTTAGAATGCACACTTCAGGGGATTCATTTTAAGGTTAAATTATCTTAACCATTCAAAAACTACTCTCAAGTTAAAGAAATGGTCTTCCTTTTCTTTACTTTTGACTATGAGATCATTGACATAGCACTTGACTTGATGATGAATGAGTTCATCGAAGATCCAAGTCATGGCCCAGTGGTATGTAGCATCAGCATTTTTAAGGCTAAAAAGCATGACCCTATAGCAAAAGATTTCGATCGGGGTTTGAAATGCAATGTGTTTTTTCATCCTCAGGGGCCATCTTTATTTTTGTTATAACCAGATGAGCCATCCATGAAAGAGAAGAATGCATGAGATGAGGCAATGTCCACCATCAATTCTGGTATTGGTAGTGGAAATTCATCTTTTGGACATGCCTTTATTTAGATCCCTAAAATTGATGCATATGCAAATTTAGCCATTCTTCTTCTTAACTGGGATGACACTAGCTAACCAGGTAGGATAGTTTTCTTCCCTGATGAAGCCAGCATCCATCAATTTCTTGAGTTCAAAATGACCTACTGTTCAATGTTTAATCGCATGCATCTAGGAGCTTGCTTGATAGAGTTAGCACTAGGCTCTATTGCTAGTTTGTGACTGCTATGGTAGGAGATAAATCAGACATCTCTTTATAACTTCATGCAAAGGTCCTTAAACTCAATCAACAACCTAACTAAGTCATTGGTTTCAGTATTATTCAACAAAGAACTGATGTATGTCAGATGTGGATTGTCTTCAGTTCCTAAGTTGATTTCTTTAAGCTCATCGATGGTTGATCTAATATCTTCTTCAAACTCTAATATCCTCTTTAAACTCTGGTGGTGCATCTTTAACTTCAAAGTCATTTGGATCATGAAGTTTTTAAACACATCTTCTCATATGAGTTAGCATGATTTGAAAAGAACCTATCAAATTCCATATGATTGGAGATGACTAGGAAATGATCGTCATCATCGACTGGACCTACTATACCGAATCCTAGTCTTGGTATTAATTGAAGATGTCGCTTTGGTTATCCCATAACCTTTCAAAGTAGTCTAACCTGTGTTCATACCAAGTATGTAGGATTAGTCCCTTCTTTGCTAAATTAAGAACATAAGGTGAGTATCAATCAAAAGGCAATTGCATTAAATCTTTATATGAATCATCCTCAAGTTCCACATCAGCTTCCTGACTTGAGGATGATGCTCCCAAAAAGAATCTTTGAGTCTTCCCATATGTGGATGACTTAGGGGATTTCTTAACTACCAAACCCTCAACTGTTAGTGAGAAAGTGGGGTTAGGCTAAGGTTCCCAACTGATGTCTGATTGTCTCATATGCAAACTTGGATACATTTATAATTTTCTTTGGAGCCCAGTCTTCGTCACTATCCTACATAAATGTCACCTCAAAGGGATCTAAAGAATAGGGTTGGTTAACCACATAGACTCATCCTCTAAACTAGATTCTAAGTCTATGTGGATAGCAAGTGTACTCCTGGTGGCTGGGACATACCTCCAATTGGGTGGCCAATATGGAGGCTTTCCACCTCGGGGGCTGCCTCTGAACTATCCCTCACCTGGTTGGGTCATCCTACCCATATGTTCGAATGGAGTAACGAACTATGGGTGGAATCTAATGTCAACCTCTATATCTTCCTCTAATTCCATGTCTCACTCTCTTTTATTTTCTTTTCTTTCTCTTTTTTTATTTTCTATTTCTATTTATTTTTCTTTTCTTTCTTTTTGTCCTCATGGGGATCTTGACTAGATTCATGAGAATAGACTTATTGGTTTTGGGGAAGAAAATAGGCTACATCCTCATATATCCCGACCTCATGAACTATGAAGGGTTTGAGATCTCCTTTGACATAGTACTCAATCACACATCTCATAAACATCATGCACTAATGTATAGAAGATGGAACTATGTTTTTTTCATGTATCCATGATCTCCCAAGCAAAGCATTGAAAGATGTATCCAAGTCTATGATATGAAACTTGGCTTCAGTCTTCCAATCATCTATCTCTAATGACAACACTATGGAGCCTAAGGCCCTCTAGCCTTGTTCATTGAATCCTCTTAACATCATCCTCTCTTTTTGGAGTTTAAAGATGTCGATCCAAAACTCTCGATAACTTGTATTTTCCAACATCTACTGTAATGTAAAGAGGGAGGTTGTGCTTGGTCATCCCTAGAAGCAAGTCTTCATCATTGAATGTAACTCCTAAGATGTCCATTGAGTTGTGTGCCTTTTCTTCAGTAGTTAGTTGGGCTAAGCATATCTCTAGATCAAAAAGGGCCTTGACAAAAGTTTTACTCATCTCTTTGGATAAGACAAGGGTGTCATATATGCTTAACTTAGCTGACAACTTTCTAAGATGCTGGACATTGTAATAAACTTTGGCTTGGTCCTCCACAAGCTTATCAATAGGTGGAGCATCCATTGGAGGGGCTATTTATTGCTCACTGGAACTAATGACTTGTTTACTCTTATCCTGAGGTGCTACCCTTGGAGGTAGAACTTTGCCACTGTGTAAGTTGACTTCAGTGACTTCTCGAAATGAGAAACTTGTGAAAAGTTCTACCTTCTCATCAGGTATACCTACAACTTCTCTTATGGGATCCTTGAGTGAGTTGACTCCAAGTCAATCTCAAGAGGTGAACCCGATTAATTTAGAAAAGGAAAGTCCGATTCTGAATTAGAAGAGATGGGATCAGAATAACTAGAGTTATTATTATTTTCTAGACTTTGAGAGTTTTCAAGGGGAATAAAATCTAGAGTATCAGAAGTGGACAAGATGTAAGTAAAATCTATTTTCTTCATTGATTTCTTTTTGGGTGGAGGTACATGATAAAAATCTATCAAAGTAAGCAGATTAAGGGATTTAATGCCCTTGTCTATGGGTAGCATGCTCTTACTGGTAGATAAAGAGCTAGCAGAGGAAGATGTAGTAGTCAACTATGGATGGAGTGCTGGACTCAGACGGTGGTTACGCTATTGAACTATCTCGAACAAGTAAGGTGAGCTGCTGCTATTGGGCTATCACCTTCTTCAAGTTGTCCTTGGCAACTTGCAAACTTTCCTTGATGTTGGAGGTTTGAATTGCCTCAGGCACCTATAAAGAGAGTTTCTTGATCTTAGAAACTACTTTTTTAGAGGTTCGAGATAAGGTAATATCCCAACCTTCTTTTATCTTGAGAGGATCGCAAGTATCCCTAAGAATTACCCTAATAGAACTGGACAGTTGTTCTAATAAGTATTCCTTGGGAATAACTACAATGGCTTACTTGTAGCTATGCTCAAGCTGGTCCTTAAAAGTGATACAATCCTCTAAGATATGATTAATCATGTGGTGGTAAGGCTATAGTTAGGATCATTACTCTTGCCCACTTCCTCCGGCCTCTTGGGCTCTGGTAACTAAAAGTCAGGTTTTTTTATGAGATTCTTAAAGATTTTCCTAACTACCTCCCTCTTGAATGAATATGGCTTATTTAATCTATCACTAAGAGTATGTGGGTAATAGGTACCTAGCGGTGGATAGGAGTACTGCTATTTGGTATGTTGTTGAGGAGATGGGAATGGCTGTTGTGGCAGCTGTGGCAGCTGATATGATGACCGAGGTGGCGGTAGAGGTGGAAAAGGAGGCTACTGAGTTCAGGGTCTCTCATACTAAACTCTGTCGCTTCCCTCCAACATAAGTCCTCCTTCTTCAACACCTTCTATAGCTGAGATGATTAGTCCAGAAAGGGAAACTGTTTGGCTTCCTCTTATAAGTTAGCCACCTTATTTATTAGTTTCTTAAATGTATTTATGGTAAAGCCCTTAAGCATGAAGGTGATTAGGCCATGAATATTCTTGAGAAGAATCTCAATGGCATGCTGTTCGGATAGCTGCAGCTCGCATTCCATGCTCAGGTGGTGCCATCTGAGAATATAATAAATAAGGGACTCATTAAGAACTTGCTTCACTACAATGAGGTCGCCTACAGTCACTCTTTACTAAGCTTCAACAAACCTCTTGAGGAAGAGGTGCTCCAACTCAGTAAAATTCCTAACCGAACTGTTGGTCAATTCAACATACCAATCAAATGCAACCCCTACTACGCTACTAACAAAAAGTTAGAAGAAGAGTGTGTCACTGCCACATTGCAATAGTCGGCTCTAAAATGTGTAATATGTTGATGTGGGTTCCCATTGCCATCAAAGATCTTGAAGGAAGGTGGCATAAAACCCTTAGGGTATTGAACTACATCGAATTCCTCCGAGTATGGTCTACCCTTTGGAATGGATGAGCTCCCCCTAGCTTGTGCCATTACTTCCACCGCTGTTTTACCATATGGTTGATATCTTTTTCATGCATGGAGATGCCATCTATAATCTTCCTATGCAAGCTACCACCATCATCCTCTATGAGAGTACACTTAGGATGGTCTAAAGTGTGCACCAACTTTGGTCTATCTACTACCATGGGAGAAAGCTATAAAACTAGGGCTGAGTTCTGCAATGCTAAAACCATTGCCATCAACTCCTCTACTTTCTTTTCCATCTTGTCAATGTGATCATCCCTCTACCTAAGCTGGTGGAGGAGGTGCTGAGTCAAGTGAGAAGTGTCACCTTCTTCAAGCATAGCACCTTCCTGGCTAAGCTGATTCCGCTATAAGGATCCCTGTGTGTCAACCTTGTGGATGTCAGCTGTGTCATCCAACATGTCATTATCATTAGGATCAAAGCTGATTTTATCCTCCTCCTGATATGAATGGTCACTCTCACGAATTCATCTTTTCTCATCAAAGTAGTTCACTAATATGTCATATATCGATCGGTCTAATATGCCTGACTGGACCGGCATGAACACTCTCTAATGACTGTCCATAGGCCTGTGCTTATCTATCTCTATGCACCGAACATTGCCTATTGTCAAGACTTCATCACTTGGATGATCAACTATCATGGGGATTGTGTCTATGTCCCCTTCCCTCTCTCCCTCTATCTACAATGGTGGTGATGTGACAATGATGCTCTTGGGTCGCCACTCCTTCCTAACCACAGCTGAGGTAGAGGGTTGAGCAGAGGAGCTCGATCTCACCTCAATAGGTGGAGTGGATGGGCGATCCTTAGGCTGTAGTAGGATCACCAGCGGGGATGGTCTTTCTTTAGATAGGGGCTTTTGAATCTTTGCAGGGCTGGTAGATGCTGTAAGCTGAACATGTGATGGTGGATGGCAAGTGGAGCAGTGTGATGGCAACACTGACTGCCTCTCAACTAGAGATCTCCTCTTATATCAGACTATTTTAGTAAGAACAATATTGTCTGAATGATTGACACTGATAAGGAGATGATAAGGGAAATCCATTAGGGTGGAGGCTATAGACTGCCTAGCATACCTTTGTCACTCCCTCTTGCCTGCTTGGGATGATACTGACCCCTAACACTTCTAGGGATTATGGATCTCAGATCAAATGAGGTACTGGACTCCGAGCATCCGTAATCTCTACCGACCTAGCATAGAATAGTCCTAAGTTTAGCATAGGGCCTCCTATGCTCCCTAGCTAGTGTCTCAAAGTATGTCGGGTAGAGGCTGGGATCCTCTGTAGTCTTCCTCTTAATCGAGGTCAGAGGGGTGGAACCTCGCCACTCAAATGTGGAGAGGTCTCGTGGAGAACCCTTCTTAGCTATGTGGGAAGTAGCATCGAGCTCTCTGCTTGCTCTGTCCCGCTTGACCTTCCTATTTTTGGTACTGGTGAGCAAAGTAGGGCGAGAAGTAGAACCTACCTCGAAGGTAGGGGAGACTATCTCGGAGGCCAAGATAGCCTTCCCCATTGGGGTGACCAAAGAGGAGGTAGCAGCTCTCACTAGAGCTATGATAGGGGAAACTAACTGAAACCATACTGAAGCAATTGGTACTGACATTGACATTGAATGGGGTGTGGGAACCCCTACAACCTTCCTCTTCAATGAGGGAAACTCGAAGTCAAATGGCATGTCAAAGTGGATAAGTGGTGTCTATCCCGAGACCTCCTCCCTACTAACTATATGAGGGTTGTCCCCTCACAAGTAATTTAGACTCCCTCAAAACCATGACCAAAGTAAATCAAATGTGTGGCAGCATTCATGGTGAGATTGGCCTGATCCAAGGCCAAATTTACACTAGAGGGGAAGGAGAAAACAAACTTGCCTGAAGCCATGATCACCACACTAATTGAAGACTAAAAAGATTGACTGCATTGAAAGCACTGTATTTATTTGAAATGTAATTGAATCAGACCCTTTCTTTAGTATTTATCTTAAATCATTGACTTCTAAACTTGATTTGATATTTGAACCCACACTTAACAAATTTAGGTATGTTGAGTGGGGTTCATTGAATTTTTGGATAGATTTTTGATAATTAGAGGAGAGACTTGGCCAAATGATTTTTATTTAGAAGCCATACTAAACAAATTAAAGTATGTTAAGTGGGGTTCAAATATTTGGAGAGACTTTGGATATATATATATATATATATATATATATATATATATATATATATATATATATATATATATGTTGTATGTCTTGTTTGAAAATTTGATTTGGAAAACCTTTACTTAGCAAATTTAGGTATGCTAGAAAGGTTTTCAATCATGTGTTTGAAAATTTTATGGAAACATCTTTGTTATGTGTGTGGTATATGTTGATTTGATTTGAAAGTGGGGCTTCCTACTTAACAAATTTGGTATGTTAAGTAGAGGCCAAATGTGTTTATGAATTTTGAAAATGAGGCTCTTACTTAACAAATTTGGTATGTTAAGTAGGAGTCAAGTGTGTCATGATTTGAAAATGAGGCTCTAACTTAACAAATTTGGTATGTTAGGTATGAGTCAAGTGTATTAATTTAAAAAATGTGGCTCTCACTTAACAAATTTGGTATGTTAAGTAAGAGCCAAGTTTGTTTATAATTTTCTCTCTCTCTCTCTCTCTTTAGAAAAGAGGTGAACCTTTTCTTGAAAAATATGGTATGCCAAATAGAGTTCAAAATGTGTTGTGATATTGAAAGAGGAAAATCTATTTTAACAAATTTAGGTATGTTAAATAGAGTTCAATTTATTTTTTGTGATTTTGAAAATGGGACCCTCATTTGACAAATTTGGGTATGTCAAATTGAGTCCAAATGTATTTTGATTTTCAAGACTTTGGAAAAGAGGGATTCTCTTTAACAAATGTAAGTGTGTTAAATAGAGTTCAATTTTCTTTGATTTTCCAAAAGAAAGAGAACTCTCATTTGACAAATTTGGGTATGTCAAATGGGGGTTCCAATATGCCTTGATTTCATGCGTGTGATTTATTTACTTTTGAAAGAGGGAAAACTTTTAACATATATGAAATATGCTTAAGTGGAGTTTCAATTTCATGTTATGATTTTATTTAAAGATAGAATCTTTATTCAACAAGTTTGGGTATGTTGAATGGAGATAGCTATTTTCAAAAATGTGCTTTTGAAAAAGGGGTTTTTAAAAAAATTTGATTTTGATTTTTGAAAAGAACTTCCATGTAACAATTATTGGAATTGTTAAATGAGGTTTGGTTATATGAATTTTGTGCTTTTTATGAAAATTTCTTGTATATTTTGTGCAAAAAATTTGTTATGTGAATTTTGAAAAAGTGCTTTTGGAAAGTGGCATTTTGCAAAAGAGGTTTTTTTTCTTAAATATAAGATGAACCTTACCTCACCAAGCTAGTGGTAAAGAGGTTCTAAATTTTAGTCATCTCCTTTCATTAGTTAATTTTATCTTTTAATTCTATTGGGGAATCTAATAGGGGTTTGAAAACTTACAAGGAGTGAGGTCCTAAAACCTAGAGGGTGTTGGTTAGCTTTGCTTAAGAATGAAATAAACTAAGTGCCAATGGAAAGATAGATAGTCTTAGACTCATATGAAATGCAAGTCCATTATCGATGCTTGGAGATAATAATTGTCTACTAAAGATGGAGAGAGGAACTATCCCCAGCGGAGTCACCAGAAAAATCTGTGGTGTTTATTTTTGGATATGTATATATGGGGGACACCACGTTGATCTGAGGGTGTACTTATTGAAGTGATCAGGTATGACATTGAGATATGATATACTATCTCAAAAGGTAGAGGCATCACCCTTCAATGGACCTAATCACCTAATAAGGACTCTTAAGGCATGATGGTCTTCAAATATACTAGAGATTTTCCCCTACTTTACATGGAATAATAATGTGGGGTTTATATTAAATAGGGTTATAAAGTTCTCTATGTGGGCAAAACCCCATATTTAATTACATCCTAAGGAAGGTGAGTTCCTTAGGAATACTCTTAATTAAAGTAGGTAATTATTGTCTCTAAATATTTCAAAGATAGGAGTATCAATAAATTGGTTATATTGAAAAATCAAATGGGATATAACAAAAAGGAGAGACTTATTATTGAAGCCAAAGGAGATAAGTAGGGAATGCTCATGATACTAGGAAACTTAGTGAGCATTCTAACCTATCCTATGGTTGGGCTTTATATGTTTGAAATTGAGGAAGATTATTCATTTGAGTTAAAATTTTATTAGAAAGCTAGGACTTATAATCCCATAATACAAGATTGTGGAAATGCCTAAGAGGTGAGGATTTCTACTTGTAGCCCAAAGAAAACAACAACCTCATATCCTAAATCTATAGAGCTTTAGCGAGGGCTAAAGCATAACATAAATCTAAACAAAAATGGGCATAAGGTTTACCTCCACAAGAGAGAGTAAACCACCCGACTGCTGGACTTATAACTAACTAGAGTGGTAGCTAACTCCTCCTACGCTTTAAAACCATGTAAGCAAGTCATATGGTTTTGCAAGATAGTTAGGTTGTTATTATTTAGAAAGAAACTAAAGTCCTTAAACCCACTCCCTAAGGGACTAGAGCATGAGTGTTATGAGCAATGATGTTGTCTAATGTAAATATTTTTAAATATTATTTAATTTTGGACTCTTCATTTTGACAAAGGCCATAAGATTTTCATATGTCTAAATGCATGTTGAAATGAGATTATGGCTAAATCAGAGAGAAAGAGGTGTTTTCCACCACATATGAGACCCTCAAAGGTCAAGTCTTCCTCCATCGTGCAAGGATGGAACCCTCTCTTAGCAAGAGTGAAGCAATATGAATGCTTGATATTAAACATACAACATTTAGCTAAGGGGTTACTAAATATTTTAATTATCTTAATTTAATGCTTAGGTTTTATATGAGGTTATGAGTTATTTAGAAAATATAGTTATGAGTTGTAGTTGGGGTAGAAAAATTAATTTTTTCCCGAGAGCCTAATCAGATCCAAGCCACACATTAAATCACCAATCATAAAGAAACTAGAAAGGGGCATGCCATTTCTATTACATAATTTAAACATAACATCAAGAATTTTATAAAATTAATGCAAAAGAATAAAAGGTGGTGATCAAAATCATGCATAATCCAAAAAATGATAAAAAATGTGTAGCTAAGCTCTACCCTTATAAAACCCGATATATGAAAGAATAAATACAATTATAAATGAATAAATGTTATGGGGCTCTTCTTATCTTCATTCTTCATATCTCTTTCATTTCTTCATTTGGATTTGCTTGCATCAAAATTATCATAAGACCTCCTAGGACAAAGCCTTCTAGCCACTGCTCATCCTAATCCCCCATAACACTAATCCTAATTCATAATGCAAAATTACTTTAAAAATAGGAAAAGTAAATCTAACTACACCTACAAAATAAGTGTTAGCTAAACACACCATACAACCCAAGCAGTTATATAAACAATTTGTACTTAACACCCTACACATGAGTAACCAAGCCCACCTGTCCTATCTTAGATTATGCTTAGGGGTTAAGCAACCTACAAAATAGAGTATTTATATTTATTTTAAGCACCCCTAAAGCACAATCTTCGGCAAAAAACATGATTAGGCTAATCACGACCTACCATCTAGTCTACGAAGCATACACCCTAACATCCAGTCTAAAATAATACATCATAAAACCAAACATACATCATGCGCCGCTAGCATAAAGCTAAAAGTGGTGACTTACTTCTAATGTGAATTAAGGCTTGTGTGGTGCCTTAACTATTTTATTATGATTTTCAAAGTATGAATGGAATTAAATTTAAGAGATTGATTTCACTTTAAGTGGTTTAATTGATTTGGGAATTTTACTTAGCATTTTATTTTGTTCCATTTTATTTACACCTAGCAACTAAGTGTTATAAAGAGAAAAAAAGAGAAGGTTACTCTCTTTTATCCCTATCCTAAGTCACATCTAAAGCATATTAATTAATCAATTCTCTTTGGTGAATGGCTTATTACATATTTTAAATTAATCATAAGTTTAGGTTCTCTTTAAATAATCTCATTCAATAAGAAAGGCATCTTAAGTTAATTTGAATTAATTACTATCACATGACACATATTCATTCATATCTTTCCATCATATATAACATGCACATGATTAAATCCTAAGCATACCTAGACATACAATATGACTTAGCCCACTTAAATGATGGATGTATGCATGTATTTTTCGAATTTAGATGTTTCTTTTGATTAAATTATTTTATCATATTAATTTAAAGCTCTATCAAAATTTTATATAAAAATACATAGAAGCAAAATAAAATAGGTACGTGTCATTGTTAACCAGGTAAGTGAGGTAATCAAATGACCTCCTTGGGGCTAGCTAAAGCCCGGTATTCTCGGGATGTCCAAATTATATTCCCATTACATTCAAACATATGTAAGCATATACACATGAATATAAGAAAGAATGCTTTAAACTATGTGATCAATCAATTCAATCAATTGAACAAATATGAATGCATGTCTTTCTTAATAGAAAAAGGGGATTTTCATTCATTAGCTAAATGTACATACGAGTGTATAAAAGTTTTAAGTGGATACTTCACCATTGTTAAACCAGGGGAGTGAGGTAAAGACCTGCTTGGGGCTACTTAAAGCCTTACATCCATAGAATGTCCAGACTAGATATACCCACTACTCTTAAATACACATGAATGTACAAACAACTACAAGAATGGAAAAATCATGCTAAAGTTACAAATTTGAAATGTTTATGCATACGGAATAAAGCCTTATCTAAATTATAGTATTGAAGCATGTAAGAATGAAATCAAATGGAGTATGTGCCATTGTTAAACTAGCGAAGTGAGGTAATCAAATGACCTCATTGAGGCTAACTAAAGCCTCATATTCTCGAGATGTCCAAGCTATATACTTATTATCATTCTTACTTACATAAGCCAATACATGAATGAAAGAAAAGAAACTTCACTTCATACTCTTAAGCTGTAATCACATACACCTCCTATGTATTTATAACTAGCATTCATATCATATATGATCATTCATTTATAAGTTTTGAAAATAGATTTTGATTTAATAATGATAATAAATACACATATATTAATTTAAATCAACACATGCAAGCTTCATAAGGGAAACCATTTAATTTAATTAATTTTAAAGAAATGAATGCATGAATCAAGTGACATACAACATTTAATATGATTGGAAAGAAATAAAGGGATGTAAGCACATGATTTCATTCAATCCAATTAACTCTTAAGGACAATCATACTAAATAAGCTCATTTAAAATAAACCAAAATTTCTTAATGTCATTTTTCATTTCATATTTTGATTTGATTTAAGAGATGTGAGAAGGTTTTCTAATAATCCCATTTCCCATGTGTGACTTAATTTGATTTAATGAAAAGCAATTAGATTGATTTTATGGGTTAATTAGGTTAAGGTATTAATTAAATCAATTAACCCTTACTATGTTGCCTTAAGATAATTAATTAAATGATTATGAGCCAATGTAATATGTAAATGAATTGAAAAGTAAAATAATAAATGACTGCAATTAGCTCATAATCATTAATTGCTCACTTAATTACTTTTATTATTTTATTAAACCTCTTTAGGTGAAATCAGATGCAATTTCCTCTTAGTTAGGTTATTGAAGCCATTAATCCATTCTCTTACGTAATTATAAAATTTAATTAATTATCCTTTGAAATGAAATGGGTTTAAGGGGAAAAGGTTGGGAAAGAGGTCCCAACCCAATTCCATAAGCCCTATCATTCAATTAAACATGATTTGACATGAATTGAGGTTCAATCAAACTAATTAAACCATTAATTAGTTAATTAATCATTACTTAGCATTTTGGTTGAAAAAGAGAAGGAAATTTAGGCAAAAGATTATGAGGGAGGCCCAAATCTAATTCTCTAAGTCTCCCCACTGTTCAACAGTGATTAAGGGGTCGAATTTGTTGATTAAATACTGTTCACATGCTTAATTAACACTTAATTAAATTAAAAGTGTAATTAAGGCTTAAATAATCAATTCCCCCAATTAATCAACTAATAAATTTCAAGAAAAATAGTGGAGGCAGAGGTCATCCCTCTTAACATTCTCAAAAAGTTTAGAATTAATTGGTTAATTAATTAGTAAGTAACTAAACTAATTAAAATTTTAATTAAACCATAATTAAGACAAATTTCCTAATCAAAATTAATTAAGAATAATGTTAATGGATTCCCCTCTGAAATACCTTTAAAATGAGCTATTATTTATATTTTTTGGATTTTTCTATAATTAGTTATGATTTATAAAAGTTTTAGCCATAAAAACACATTAATTAGGCTTAATTAAGCCTAATCCCATTGGTGCCACATGGCATTGATAAGGTGTGCTTTTCATGTGGTGCCACGGGATTGGCTAATTAAGTTGTCTCATCCATGCACTGAGTCAGCTGGATGCGGTATTGATCTCTGCCATCTGATCTTAAATTGGATGATGCAGATCAATTCTGCATCATAAAAGGGAGAAAATAGATGGATCTAGTGTGATCTAATAAGAGCCATCCATTCCAATCACATGAAATGGATAGCCCATGATTCCCCTTCCCACGAGCGATGAGCGACGGAGGTTGTCCACCATGGATCACTTAACCTGAGCTCACCTGAGCTTGGATTCACTCCAAAATCAACCCACACCTTTGCACGAGGGATCCACAAGAATTCAACGGGTATGATGGGCTCACATGCGAATTTTATTCGAAAAGCTCCAACCAAAATTTCCTATTTCTACACTTTTGAGGAATTACCTTGTCGAAGCTCAAGACTGGCAATGGCATTGATGGAGGTAGCTTTGTCTAGTAGAGACGAGGCCCTATTTTGCAACAATCAAGCCAATTCCTCTTGGTTCTCTCGATGGATCAAGTTTCATCACTATGGAGCTCGGTGGTGATCTAAGTCCCTACTCTAATGGCTTTGGAGCTTGGGAAATGACTTGGGTAACTTCGATGAGGTGCATGGAAGGTGTGTGTAAGATAAATTTGATTTTGGTTGAGGAATGAGCAAGCTTGGATTGGGATTGGAGTGCCGTATTTCAGTTTCACATAGGAAAGAGAAATACAAAAAGGGGGAGCTTGGGATGGCTCTAGAAAATGTAAGGAGGTTCAAAATCGTACTAGGAAGCTCTTACGATTTGAATTGATGCATTTCCCATATGAATTGAGGGGGGTGTACTCCTCGATTTTATAAGGTGGACAGACAGGATGACTTCCCATTTTTTGGCCGGCTAGCCACCCGTCAGAGTGCCAGAGTGGTCACACTCAATTCTAAATGGATCATATGGATTGGGAGAAGCCATGGTAGGAGGCTTCAAGGTGGATTTGTGCATATTATCTTTCCTTGAATCCTTTAATTTTCAGTTTGCATGGGAGGTGAGTTAACTCACATCCCTTTGGTCCATGGTAAGTCCCAGCACCCTTTAGAGTGGGCTAGAGGTTTAGGAATCCCTCATTTGGAAGTTGTATGGCTGCTAAGGTTAAATGAAGAGTGGACATTGCCATATTTGGCAAAATCCCACACGAGGGAGAGGATCTATGGAGGATTTGCATTGGACTTGGCTCCAAATGGTTTTGGCAGATTGTAGCTTGACCCAAGATGGGTTTGGATCGGCTTCAGTCAGCCTCCAATGGGTCATGGATTGGTTTCATGGGTTTTGGCTTCATTTGATCAGTTGGGTTCATATTGGTTCATGTTGTGTTGGGTTGACCAATTGGTCAAATTGGTCAAACCAAGGCTTGGGTTAGGTTCAAATGATGATTTGAGGAGTTTTAGTTTAAGTGGTTTTAATCAATTTGGCCTAGGTTTGATTTTGGCTCACTTGGATTCATATAGGTCAAATGGGCTAAGTTGACCAATTTGACAAAATTGGCCAAATTAGCTTGGGTTGGGTGTTGTTTCATGTTCAAATGGTTAATTGAAAATGATTGTAGACTATGGTTTGATTAAATTTTGGTTTAATTTAGAGTTTAGCAAATTTAACCCTTTAGGTCAATCTGGGCTAGGTTGGGTCAAGTTGACCAATTGGTCAAATTGGGCTCAATTATGGCTTTGGTAAGTTCAATAATGAATTTGGAATGAACTTGAGCCATTGGTTGTAATTTAGGTTATGATTTGACCCATTTTAGCCTTTTAGGCCAATTTGGGTCAACTTGGGTCAAATGGCTAATTGGACTTGGTTTGGATCAATTGAGGGTCAAGTCATGTTCAATCATTGATCATGAGTTGGTGTGAATCAATGGTTTCAATCAATTTAGTGTATGGTGGGTTTTGGCAAGTTTAGATTTCATTTGGTCTAAATGTTGACTTGGTCAATGGACCAAGTTGACTTAGTTTGACCTAATTCAAGGTGATTGATCATCATAGGGGGATTGTTGATCATGATATGAGGCTTGGATGGGATTGGTTCAACCATTTTGGGTTGGATTAGAACTTGGCTCAAAAAGGTCTTTTAGGCCACTTTGGGCCAAATGGACCTAAATGGGTCAATTGGTTTGGTTTTGGCTTGATTCATGTTTGGTTGAATTTATATATGAGCCTATGATTAAATTATAAATCCAATTGCAATCAATTTGGAGTCCAATGGATTTTGCCTCATTTGAAGTCTTCAAGCTAAAAGGGCTAACTTGGGCTTAACTTGGGTTGACTTGACTTTGGTTTGATAATTGTAGATTTCATTTATATTTGGGTAGATGATTGAAGAACTGATTGATTCAAGAGAAAATCCATTAATTTTGGTTAAGTCAAAGAAATTGGCTTAAAGGGTATAAATTGGATTTTGGTTTGATTATGGATTTGGTTTTGGCCATCTGGATTTATATTTCATTTATATTTGGGAATATAAATGAAGATATAAATGATTTATGAGAAAATCACTTGAGTTAGGAGTAATTTCAAAGTAAATTTGACCAAGCTTATGGATGTAGGTTAAAAGGGCTAAGAAGGAAATCAATTTAGTTTAATTTATTTTTGGTAATTAGAAGGTGGGTCTCATTTATATTTATAAATATAAATAAAAGAATAATTGATTTATAAAGAAACCAATTGATTTTGGGTTGATTTGGGTTAAGGTTTGGTTAAGCTTATGGAGGTAGGACCATATGGCTTAAGAAGGGTCTTGGCTTGGTTTGATTTAGTTTGATTTGGTTTTGGTCATTTGAGTTTGGATTTATATTTGTGAATATAAATGAAGGAATAATAGATTTATAAAGAAAACAATCTAGTTTGGGATATCATAGGTGGAGATTTGGCTAAGCTCATGAGAATGGGTCATATGGCTTACTTTTGGAACTTGATTGGATTTTGGGTTTCATTCATTTGGAGTTGGATTTAAATTGGAATTGATAAATGATTGAAGGATTGAATTTAACTTTGAGAAAATTGAATGAATTGGGATTAATTTGAATTAGTTAAGTCAATCAATATGATGAAATTGAGGCTTAGAAAAGGTTTTGAATTCAATCATAAGGTTTATGGAGAATTCTGAGCTTGCATTTGATCATGGGATTGATTATGAGTTTTGGAAAATTGGTTTGGATTTGGCATGAATTTGGTTTGACAAGGAAAGAATGGATTGGGTTTAGGCTATAGGGTAGGCAAATCTTCATAAGTCCCTAAGGCTTTATTCCAATGGCTTACCCTTTTGAGTCTCTAGGCTTAGGTCAAGTGTTCTATTAATCACTAGAAGTGTCTTATGACTAAGGAGCTCTTAGTATCTACAAGAGTCCTAGATCTATGATGAGGAAGTTGAGAACTCACTCCAAAGGTGAGATCAACAACATAACCACATATGATCAAGGATCGTTGGTACAAAGTGTCATCCACAAGAGCAAGAAAGTGCTCTCTACTTCATCCGATGGGCTATGGACTTCTCTAGGTAGTTTGCCTTTATTTAGGTAATCCATGAATGGTTGCCTCTAATCTAACTCCTCATCCTTCTTGGCAACTGTAACCTCCCCTTCAAGAGTGTACTTTTTGATGAGTTTAATATCAATAAGAAATAAGGCTTATATATGTTGGACGTTTATTGATATGGACTCATCCTCCAGACACGCCAACTCCTTGGCAAGCCTGCCTAAAGCATCCGCTATGACATTCTTTCCTCAAGGAATCTTATAAATGGTAACTTTTGGGATTTGGGCTAATAGCTTCATTGTATACTTGTGGTAGTGATGGTGCCTAGGCTTTAAAACTTTATAGGACCTAGCGATTTCATTGACCACCAATTGGGAATCCCCAAAGATGTTGATTTTCTAGATGCTTTGAATAGCAGCTAACTCTAGACCGATAATCATATCCTCATATTTATCTTCATTGTCAGTGCAAGAATTGGACAGATGGTATGAAAATCTCATCACATTGTGATTTGGAGTTAGGAGAACTATTCCTACCCCTACCTTACTTAGAATAGTAAATTGTGGTTCTTCTCCTCTTTGAGAGGAAGCCGCACCATAAAAGTACAACTCCCAGTGGTGAATGCTAGTATCCCTTATATTCATGATTTGTTCATCAGGGAGATCATCACTAAATGGAGAGTCAGCAAGAAGTGGGTGTGATGCTAAAAAATCTGCTAGCACTTGCCATTTCACCGCATAGAAGAGTACGAATGTGATACCAAACTGCAAGAAGATCTTGGACCTTGTGCCAACCATCTAGATAACGTCAACCATGTCATGAGATATTACAGTGGATTGATTCTAGAGATCAAGTTCACATTATGAGAAAGCATGTAATGTCATAGCTTTTGGGATGCAAAGATTAAAGCTAGGCAATGCTTCTTAATGTGGATAATTAGCCTCAGGATTAGATGATGGTTGAGGTAGTAGTATTTTTTTTCTTCCCTTCATTGGCTTGAGCGAACAAAGCACCAAGGGAGTTGTCTAACATAGTAGTATATAGTACGAGTGGCTTGCTTGGGATAGGGGCTGCTAGAATTGGCGGCGTCGTCAGATTATGCTTGATGTCTTCAAAGGCATACTGGTACTTATCATCCCACTTGAACTTGGCATCCTTTTTGACAAGTGTTGAGAATGGCTGGCATCTTCTCGATAGGTTGGATATAAAGCATTTTAGATATGCCAACCACCCTTGGAATGATCTGAGCTGAGTTAAACATTTAAGGGGTGACATTTTTAAAATTTCTTTGATATTCTACAAATCAATTTTGATTCCTTGGTGTCAAGCAATAAACCCAAGGAAATTTTCTGAAGCTACTTCAAATGCATACTTTAAGGGGTTCATTTTAAGGCTAAACTATCTTAACCATTCAAAAACTATTCTCAAGTAAAAGAGATGGTCTTCCTTTTCTCTAATTTTGACTAAGAGATCTTCGACATAACATTCAACTTGATGATGAATGAGTTCATCGAAGATTCAAGGCATGGCCCATTAGTAAATTTCACCAGTATTTTTAAGGCCGAAAGGCATGACCTTATAGCAATAGATTCTGATCAGGGTTCTAAAAGCAGTGTTTCTTTCATCTTTGAGGGACATCTTTATTTAGTTATATCTAGATGAGCCATCCATGAAAGAGAAGATAATATGAGCATCCACCATCGTTGGTATTGGTAGGGAAATTTATCTTTTGGACATGCCTTATTTAGATCTTTAAAATCGACATATGAAAATTTTTTTTTCTTAAGCGGATGATCTTTGGCTAACCGTAGGGTATTTTTCTTCCAAGATGAACCTAACATTAATCATTTTCTCGACATTAGAAATGATCTGTTGTTCAATGTTTAATCACATGCATCAAGGAGTTTTCTTGATAGGATTGGCACTAGGCTTTATTGCTAGTTTGTGGACTGAAATGTCAAGAGATGAATCGGGCATCTCTTCATAACTCCATGCGAAGTAGCACTTAAACTTATTGTCGTGTTGATTTTAGGATGTGAAGGGGGGGGGGGGGGGTACCAGTCGCAAGGTACTTATTGAAGTGAAATGGTACGACATTGAGGTATGATGTACTATCTAAAAAGATAGATGTATCACCCTTCAATGAACTTAATCACCTAATAAGAACTCCTAAGGCATGACGAGTCTTCAAATATACTAGAGATTTTTCCCCTACTTTACATGGATGAATAAAGTAGAGTTTATATAAAATTGGGTTCTAAAGTTCCCTATGGAGGAAAGCCTCCATAGTTAATTACATCCTAGGGAATGAAGTTTCCTATGAATACTCTCGATTAAAGTAGACAATTATCATCTATAGTGAGCATTCTAATCATAATACTAGGAGCCTATTGAGCATTCTAATTTAACTAATAAAATAACTAATAATAAATAAACTAATAATAACTAAACTAACTAAAACTAATAAAAATAATAATAATAACTAATAACTAATAATAATAATAAAAATAATAATAATAATAATAATAACTAAAAAAACTAAAAAACTAAAAATAACTAAACTAAATAATAATAACTAATAATAACTAATAACTAATAAAATACCTAAACTAGCTAACTAACTAAGAAAAACTAATAAAAACAATAAAACTAAAATAAGCCTAAAACTTAAAAAACTAATAAATAATATAAACTAAAAATAATAATAACTAATAATAATTAAAACTAATAAACTAATAACTAACTAAATAATAACTAATAAAAACTAATAAGTAATAACTAATAAAACTAAGCTAATAAATAAATAATAACTAATAAACTAATAAAAAAAACTAAAACTAATAAACTAATAATAACTAATAACTAATAATTAACTAATAAACTAATAACTTGAAAAACTAAAAATAATAGTAATAAAAAATCCTAATAAAAACTAATAACTAATAATAATAATAATAATAATAATAATAATAATAACTAATAATTAATAAACTAAATTAATAAAATAACTAAACTAATAAACTAAATAAAAAACTAAAATAATAATAAATAAATTATAACTAAACTAATAACTAAATAACTAAAAACTAACTAACTAAAAAATAAATAAAAATAATTAATAACCTAACTAATAAAAAACTAAATAATAATAAATAAAACTAATAAAAAACAAAATAATAAATAAAAATAATTAATAATAATAAATAACTAAGAATAATAAAATTAACAAAACTAATAACTAATAAAAACCTAATAATAAAATACTATTCATAAAAAGCTAATAAAACTAAAAAACTAAAACTAAAACTAAAACTAAAATAAAAATAAAAACCTAACTAAAATAATTAAAACTAAATAACTAAAAATAACTAAAATAATAATAATAAAAACTAATAATAATAATAATAACTAATAAATAAATTAATAAAACTAATAGTTGATAACCTAACTAAATTAATAATAATTAACTAATAACTAATAAAACTAACATAAAATAATAAAAATAATAAAATTAGACTAATAATAAATAATAATTGATAACTAATAATAATAATAACTAACTAAAAACTTAATAAATAAAAAACTAAATAAAAACCTAATAAATAACTAAACTAACTAACTGATGATAATTAAACTAATAAAACTAAATTAATAATAAAAAAACTAAAAAAACTAATAAATAACTAATAATAAAAAAAGTAACTAAACTAAAAAAAGTAACTAATAAAAACTAATAATAACTAATAATTAAATAACTAAACTAATTTAACTAACTAAAACTAAATAACTAATAAACCTAACTAACAAACCTAAACTAGGATCCTGTCCTTGAGCTTTGGTGATTTTTGATTTCCTCATCGGCGTCGCCTGTTTCGTCGCCTCTAGGCTTGTTTCGAAGGACTTTCAATGGATTCCCTCAGGAATCGATAGCCTCTGGTCATTTCAATGCCTTCTTTGGATTGACGTCATGCTCTTTGGTGTCTACCTTGACTAATCCATGGGGAAACCCCCATGTTTCTATGGATTGAGTTAGGGCTTCTTTGGTTTTGGGTAGTTTGGTTGCTAATCCTCCTTCTTCTATGAAATCTTTAAAGAACCTCTTTCTCATATGGATTCTCCATCTATTCCCTCTCTGAATTTGGTTCAATCAATATTTAAAGGTGTTCCTGCTATTTTAATTTTGGATTATGATATTGAAAAGCTTGCTGAGCCATTTGCCTTTTCTTTGGTTGGTAAATTTTCTTTCAGGCACCCTAGAATGGAAGGCATCTGTGCATTTTTTCATAGTCTTAAACATTCTGGTTCTTTTTCTGTTGGCTTAATTGATGTGAGACATATTTTGATAAAATTATCAAATTACCCGGATTATAGTAGAGTTTTTTCTAGATGATCTTACTATGTTTATAATTATTAGATGCATCTTCTTAAATGGACACCTCTTTTCAATGTTAATGAGGAATCTCCTTTTGTACCGGTGTGGATTTCTTTACCAAACATGCATTTTTATTTTGTTACTCATCAAATTCTTCATGCCATTGGTTTGATTTTTGGGCATCCTTTATAAGTGGATCAAACCCTTTGCCGCAAACTTCGGCGACTTCGCTAGGCTTTTGGTTGAGATTGACGTTAAAAAAAAACCTAAAGAAATCTGGATTGACTCTGATAAATATTGTATTTTCAGAAGGTGGAATTTTAAAATCTTCCTATTTTTTGCAATCATTGCAAAATTGATGGTCATGTTTTTCTTGATTGTTTTATTGCTCATCCTCATTTAAGGAAAAAGAAAGTTGATAAAGTTTCCTATCTTCAAGTTGGTAAAGAGACTTATTTACATGATCTTAAATCTAATCCTATGATTCATGGTGACAAAACTAATCTTGGTAATAATCACTCTTTAAGACTTTCTTTGAATAACTCTATTAAAATAATCTTACAGAAGCTGATTTTGATAAGATTTATGAAGGATTGGATATTGTTGCTAACCCTATTCAAGATGATGATTTGATGATGATATAAACAATAACTCTTTTTGGAGGATGAGTCCTTTCTCCAAAATTGGCTCATCATGCTTTAGATCATGAAAAAGGATCTATTTCTTTGCCATCTTTGAACGAGAATGATGGAGAAAGAAATGGTTTAATCCTTGAAAAATTAGCTTTAGCTTCTGCTAATCTTTTGAAGGAAGATGATCATATGAACTATGACAATGCTTAAATTGTTAATAACTCTATTCTGTTGAAGGCTGGTGGTAAAGCTTTGATTGGTAATTCTACTCAGTTTTTTAATAATGATCTCTTTGTTTCAAAAGGGATTGATTCTTTCAGTTTTGCTTCTCATGAAGGTTTAATTGATAACTTGAGTGTGCTTCTCTTACTTCTTTTCTAATGAAGAGTGGGAGGTTTTGACCGAGATTAGTTAGGCGAATAATCTGATAATTGCTAACTTAATAAATCAATTTCTACTCCTTCTTTGGTCTCTAATTTTGAAATGCAACCTAACCCAAACTTTTCTACTTCATTTGCTTTGGAAGATGCTGAATGTTCTTCTAAGCAATTGATTGCTACTTCTAATCCTTACAATTTTTATTACACCACTGAATCATTTTTGGATGGTGATTTTCTGAATAAAGGGCATGGTTATAAAACTATTTATAAGAAAAATAAGAAACATAATGTTAAGATTTAAGTCCCTCCTAATTTTCTGAGGGTCACTCACTCTAAATGTTCTTCTAAATAATCTTTGCTATTTTCTTTTATGGATGTTGGCGGGTGAGATGGTTTCTAGTTTGGTTGGCTTCTATTTTCTATTCTGGTTGGTTTTTTGGCTCTCTATGGTGTTGGATTTTGGTTTGTTGGTTGTACTTGGTTGGGTGGGTTGCCTTCCAAGTATGAGTAGTTGTTGGTTGCTACTTTTATGGGTCTTTTACTGGAGGCTTTTCTGGCTATTTTTTGTGGGTTGCCTTCCAACGTATGGCTTGTGTTTGTTTTGCTATTTTGGTGAGCTTGGCCTTCTACTAGAGCCCTTTGTTTTGAAAATAATTTTATTTTGTTTCTATTTCTTGTCAGGTTTTCTTGTTACTTAGTTGGTTTAGTGTTGTTTGTTGGTTTTGCTTTTAGAGATCAGATGTTGATTCCTTTTATTTACCTTTTTGGGTTGGTTTGATTATTTTTCTATCTGAGCTATTTTTCCTTCTTTTAGTTTATTCCTTTTGGCTAGTCTATGCTCCCTAGTTTGTGCCTTCTGCTCTATGATTGTTTCTTTCCCTTTTAGGTGGTTTGCCTTATGGACTTTGTTGGCTATGGTGGTTGTGTTGTTTTTATTGTGTCCATTTTTTTAGCTGGTTGCATTTTTTGGGATTCTGCCCTTCCTTATGACTTTCCTCTTGGTTGGTTTATTCCTTTCTCCTCTTTGCTATTCCTTGGTGTTTCCACCTCTATCTTGTAGGTGTCTTTTAAAGCTATGATGGCTATGATGGATGTGTTTCTTAATTGTGCTTATCATTTCTTTTTGGTTGGTAGCATTTTGTGTGAATGTAATCCTTCTTTTGAAGTTTGGATGCTCACATAATTTGTTGCCCCTTATTCTTCTTTCATTTTGTTGATTGAATTCTTCTTCTTTATTTCTGAGCCTGAGCCTTTAGGCTTGTTGTTTTGGCTTTGATTGTTATAGTTTTTCTCTTTATGACTATTTCATTAATCTTTCTTTCTGAGAATTTGCAGGGTGATTTTATTCCTCTTTCGGGATCTAGATCTATATGTTTCTCCTGTGCAAGAGTATTTTGCTACTTGGTGAATTTGAGGAGGACTTGAAATTGTTTTCATAATCTCTAGTTATTGCAAAGGGTGATGGACCTTGATTATCTGCTAGTTTTTTACAAGTTCTCTTCATTGGCTGTTGTCTCCTTCAATGTTCATTTTTTCTTTAGCTATTTTTATTTTCTCCCTTTTATTGTACTTAGATGGGGATTTAGCTCTTTAGGCTTCTTTTCACTCTTAGAGCATTAAATCTTTGAGCTTTATCCCCCTGAAGGACTTTCTATCCCTGTCTTTAGTTTAATAAATTTTGCTTTATTTTTAAAAAAAAAACCCTTAAAAACCTTAAACCCTAAACCATAAAAACCTAAAAACCTAAACCTAAACTAAATAAAACCTAAAAATAAAGTTAATAAAAAAACCTAACCTAAAAAAATTAAAATAAATAAAATAAAATAAAAACCTAAACTAAAACTAAACCTAAACCTAAACAACAACAACAACAACAACAAGCCTTTATCCCACTAAGTGGGGCCGGCTACATGAATCCTTCATCTCCATTGTGTTCTGTTATGCGTCAAATTCTCATTTAATTCAAGTTCAGATGTGAAAAGTGGAGGGTTGCGATAGGTAGTCGACAGCCAGCATAAAACTTGTCGAAATAATCATGACATGAATCCTTTAAACCTAAACTTAAACCCTTAAACTAAAATAAAATAAAAAATAAAAACTAAAAAAAAATTAAATAAATAAAACCTAAACTAAACAAAATAAAATAAAATAAACCTAAAATTAAAAATCCTACATAAAATAAAAACTAAACCTAAAATAAAAATAAAATAAACCTAAATTAAAATAAACTAAAGACTAAATAAAAACCTAAACCTAAAAAATAAACCTAAAAATAAATAAAAAATAAAACCTAAACCCTAAACTAAAAAACCTAAACCTAAATTAAAAATAAAATAAACAAAATAAAATAAACCTAACCTAAACTAAAATAAATAAAACCTAAACCTAAACCTAAAATAAATTAAATATAAATTAAATAAAATAAAATAAACTAAAAATAAACCTAAACCTAAACTATAAAATATAACCTAATTATAAACCAAAAATAAAAACCTAAAACCTAAATATGAAAATATAAAATAAATATGTAAACCTAAACCTGAAAAAAAAAACCTAAACTTGAAAAATAAAATAAAAAACTAACTAAATTGAAAAATAAACCTAAACCTAAACCTAAACCTAAAAAATAAACTAAAATAAAAAACCTAAACTAAACTAAATAAACCTAAAATAAAAAACTAAACTAAATAAAAATAAAAATAAACACAAACAAAAATAAAAATAAAACTAACAAAAATAAATAATAAATAAACTATTAAGCTAAATAAACCTAAACCTATTGGTTTACCTAATTTTAAAAAAAAAACCCTAAACCCTAAAAATCCTAAACCCTAAATTCTAAAACTTAAACCTTAAATCTAACCCTAAACCCTAAATCTTAAACAACCTAAACCCAGCGGTCTACTTTGGCTGTGGCAATTTCCATTTCTCTCTTGGCGGCGCGTCTCCTTTTGTGATTTTCTGATGGTATTTGCACTGTTCTCTTCCCAAATTGAGGGCTTGCTTGGCCTTTGGTTGCTCGCATTATGGTCCTCCCTTGATTATAGCTACAGTTTTTTCTTTGCCTTGGGGTAAAACCCCCATTTTGGATGATCATGCTAGGGTTTCTAGCCTTTTGGGGGTTCCTGGTCCAAATGTTTCAGTTGCTTCGAAATCTTTCAAATACATCCTCACTAGTAAGGGTGGTTGTTCAAGTGAGTCCCTGGAACTTATTTCAACTTCTTTTCGAGGCATGCCTATGATTATCTGCTCTGATCTTATTATGGAAAAGATTATTAAGTCATTTGAATTCACTTTGGTTGGAAAGTTTACTCTTCATAGGCCTAATCGTGAAAACATTCGCTCTTTCTTTCATAGTATGAAACTTTTTGGTACTTTTACAATTGGTTTAATTGACTCCCACCAAATTTTGATTCAATTGACGAATGATTTGGATTACTCTCATGTTTTATCTCGTCATTTTTTATTTTATTTTCAATTGCCAAATGAGATTGCTGAAATGGACTCCACTATTTAATATTAAGGAATAATCCCCAATCATTCTGGTTTAGATTTCCCTCCCTAATATGCGAATTCATTTCATTAACCATCAATTTCTTTTTTTACTTTGGGTGCTTTATTTGGTTGGCTGTTGCCAATTGAAGAGGCGACGACCACAAAATCTTATCCTTCGGTGGCTAGAATCCATGTTGAATTAGACATTACCAAGAAACACCCCAACCAAAATCTGGTTGGGATCTAAAAATTATGGTTATATGCAAATAATTGAATTTAAAAATATCTCTGTCTTTTGTTCTCACTGAAAAATCCACAGGCACAATAATTTTGAATATCTCATTCTTAATCCTCACCTAAAAAAGAAAATCCCTATTAAGAAAACTTTTATTCCTAACCCTAGGCCAACCACTATTAAATATCATAATGCTACATAAAAAAGGATTTTTTGGATGTTCCTAATATGGCTGTTTTTCCTCTTACTTCTTTTGTGCAATTGAAGCCTTCTAATGTGGAGAATAAATTTTTTTCTAAACTTTTGGATGATGATTCTATTTCCTCCGATTCGATCCATACATCCTTGCTGGCTTTGACTGATGAAAATGAAGCTTTTATTGAGAATATTAATGATGATATCAATGTTATGCATCATTTGAATTCAATGGAGAATATGGTTTTAGTTCCTCATGATAATCGTTGCAAAACCGATTCTATTATTCAAGTTCAAAATGATTTAAATTCTCAAAAAGATTTGGTTTTGTCTAATAATTTGGGTAATGAAGAGAAAGGACTTGGTGTTCACACTTGCCTTCTTAATAAATCTATTTCTACTCCCTCTCTTGCTATTACCAATGCTCATTTGTCTTTAATAAATTCTAATGTTCTAGAAGAAGGAGAACCCACTTCTAAATAGGAGATTTCTCCTAAAACTATGACTAATGTTGTTAATCCTTCTTGAATGATGATTCTATGGGAGAAGAAAATGGTTTCCAAACTTATCATGCTAAAAATAAAAAATGTTAAAAATTTCCCTCCCAAATTGCCAAGAAACACTAGAGCTATTGTGGCCTCCATATCCTCTCTTAATTAACCTTTTCTTAACCCCATTTTATTTATTTGTGTTTAATTTTCTTGTTTGGAATGTTAGAGAGATCAGTACCCTCTCTATTCATAAATGAATTACAAATCTTTGTTGAATTCATAATATTTCTATACGTATTGTTTTGGAGCCTCTTATTCATGCTAATAAAAGTAACCATGTTGCTAGGATGATCGGTTTCAATAAATTTTTCTCTAATGTTAGTAATAAGATTTGGTATTTTTAGAATAATTTTGTTGATGTTTCTATTCTTGATGATTTTTAACAAGTTGTCAATGCTCAAATCTCTTATGGTGATTATTGTGTTTTGGGCTCTTTCGTTTATGCATCTTGTAATAGATATGATTGAAATCTTTTTTGAGATAATTTGAGAAATTTTGCTACCTCTATAAATAAACCTTTGTTTGTTGGTGGAGATTTCAACACTATTGTGTTCTCTTCTGAATGAAGTGGTGGTTGTTCTCCTAATATTCATTCCATAGAAGATTTCTCTAATATGATACTTGATTGTAATTTGATTGATATTGGCTTGAAGGGTTCTAATTATACTTGGAAAAACTCTAGACTTTGGCAAAGACTAGATCAGATCCATTTTAATACCCATTGGATTAATCAATGGCCTATAACTTCTATTGATCATTTGAGCAGATCTTTGTCTGGTCATGCTCCTCTTTTGATTTCTATTAAAGATAATTCTAATAGCTTAAAGAATTTCTCTCCTTTTAGATTTAAAAATAAGTCGATTTAGCATATTGATTTTTTTAATATTGTGGCTACTAATTGGAAAGCCCCTTTACATCCTGATAATTTGGTTAGGGGGATGAATAGATTCTGGTTTAAACTAAAATAACTTAAACAAAATATGATTTGGTGGAACAAGCATTGTTTTAAAAATCTTTTTGCTAATATCAAGGATTTGGAAAATTTGGTTTATGATCTTGAAGTTTCTGTTATGATGGAACCTTCCAAGGTTATGGACTTGAATGAGGCGAAGGATAAACTTGTTAATTTTCAAAATGTGGAAGAAACTTATTGGTGTAAAAAAGTTGGTGGTAAACATATTATGGATGGTGACAGGAATACTGGATATTTCCATGCTTTAGTTAATAAAAAAAGTGATTTAAATAATATTGAAAAAAAATTAAAAATGACAATGGTGATTGGATTACGAAGAATAATGATATTAAGGATTCAATTATTAATTACTTTAGAAATATGCTTAATAAGAGTTTCTCTTATGAAGTTATTTCTAAATTGCAGTTAATTATGTTATTGCCAATGATGACAATGCTTTGCTTACTATTTTGCTTAATGAAGATGAAATTTATAAAGTTCTTAATAGCATGAATTTAGATTCTGTTGTTGGTCCGAAGGATTTCACTACTCAAATTTTTCAAAAATGTTGGCTTATTATTAAAAAATGATTTGATTGATGCTGTGGTTGATTTCTTTAATGGTAATCCTCTTCTTAGATATTTTTCTAACACTTCTATTGTTCTCATACATAAGAAAGATAACCCTTACTATTGGAGTTATTTTGGACCTATTAATCTTTGCACCTTCTTCAATAAGCTGATTTCTAAAATTCTTGCCAACAAGCTTAGCCCTTTACTTCATAAGATTATCTCTCTCAACTAAACTAGTTTTATTAAAGGTAGATCTGTTTCTAAAAACATTTTACTTGCTCAAGAATTAATTTATCATTTAGATGCTAAGACTAGAGGTGGAAACATTCTTTTCAATTTAGATATTACCAAAGCTTTTGATAATATCTCTTGGGATTTCTTTTTTTATATTCAGAACTTATTTGGGTTTTCTGATAAATTTATTTTTCTTATTAAAAATTATATTAATAATTCCTGCTTTTCTATTTTGCTTAATGGGGAAGCTTTGGGATCCTTTATCTCCTGCTTTATTTATTATTGCTGTTGAATACTTATCTAGGAGCATCAATGATTTATTCTTAAATAATCCTAGTATGTATTATAAAACTCTTGGTGATCTTCTTATTTTTCATTTAAGCTATGTGGATGATTTCATTACTTTTTGCAATGCTTCTATTCATCATATCAAGAATTTCAAGAATTTTTTAAATACATTTGGTAGAGAAAGTGGTCTTGCTATCAATAATAACAAAAGCTATTTTATTACTTTTTCGAGTATCCCCAATAATAAAATCAATTAAATCCTACAAATCACTAATTTTAAACATCAACATTTACCTCTTAAGCACTTGGGTGCTCCTCTTTTTAAAGGTCCAAAACGATCCCATCTTTTTGATGAGTTAATTGAAAAAATTTTAAATAAAATTTCTATATGGGAATTTCATTTACTCTCCTTTGGTGGCAGGCTCACTATTCTTAAAAGCACTCTCAATTCAATGCCTCTATATTTTATTCAAACTATTATTCCCACTAATTCTACTCTTATCAGAATTAACCACTTGCTTAGTAAATCTTTTTGGGGATCTAATAATTCTATTAAAATAATGCATTAGACATCCTGGAATAAATGTTATATGTTATGGTCCTTTGGGTGAAGGTGGTCTTGGTTGCAAACCTATTCGTGAAGCTATTACTACCTTATCTCATAAGCTCTGGTGAAATTTTAGAAAGAATGATAGCCCAAGGTAAATCCCCTTTTATCTGTGCTTATAAAGTTGGTGACTCTTTGGTTTGGAAAAGGCTTTGCTCCATTAAATGGGTTGCTGAATCTTTAATATCTTGGGGTATTCATTCACGTTCATCTTTCTTTTGGAAAAATAATTGGATTGGCGATGGCTCTATTGACTCCCTTTTATCTACACACTCTACTGCTGCTATCAAAATTAACTCTTTTTGGCTTAATAATAATTGGAATGAAAACAAACTTGCGAATTATGTCCCTATTTCTCTTTTTGTTAACTTTAGAAACATCCTTATTTTTTCTAATAAACCTGAACAAATTCTTTTTAAGCTCTCTTATAATGGTGATTTCATTCTTAAAGAGGTTTGGAATTTTATTAAAGATAAGCAAAACTCCTCTAATGTTTTCATTAAACTTTGGAATAATATCATTCTGATTTCTTATTCCATTTTAGCTTGGAGGATTTTGAATAACATTATTCTTATAGATTCCTTGCTCTGGAATAAATGATTTTATTTACCTTCTAAGTGTTATTGTTCCTTTCATAATGAAAATGTTAATCATGTTTGTGTCAATGCTGCCATTGCTTCCAAATTATGGATTTGGTATGATGATTTATTTAACACTAACTATTTTCATGGATCCCTTTCTTTATATAAAGTTCTTGAAGGTTGTTTCCACAAAACTGTGTAAGGTCATATCAAAATCTTAATTTCTATTACCCTTATTTGGTTCATTTCGATGGATAGAAATGATGCTAAATATCATGGTATTCTTATGAATCATAAAAGAATCCTCGCTAGAACTAAAGAAAAAATTCATGCTTTGTTTAATGCTAATTTAATAAGTAACATCCATTTTAGATGTTATAAATTTGTGGATAAAAAATTGGGTCTTAATCTTCCTGATGTTTCTTTCAATAAGACTGCTAGGATTACCCATTAGATCAAACCTAAAGAGAACTTTACTAGAATTAATACTGATGGTTCAGTTTCCCCTAATAAATATGGTTGTGGTGGTTTTCTTAGTGATTCCAAAGGTATTGTCATTTGTGCTTTTTCCTATCCCCTCAAAGCCTGTTTTGTTATTTATGCTGAGCTTATGGCTATTAATAAAGCTATTGATATTTGTTTGAACAAAGGCTCTCTAATATTTGGATTGAAGTTGACACTCTTCTTTCACTTGATATGCTCAGTTCTAATAAAATGGGGAATGCTGACTTATTTTAACTTCTTAATCACACTAAAAACATTCTCTCTCAAGTTTGCTACAAAATTTTTCATATTCTTCATGAAGGTAATGCTTGTGCGGATCTCCTAGCCAATTTGGGTGCTGAATTAAATGAGCTCACTATATTGGATAATAAAAACCTACCTAAGCTACTGAGAGGCTTGGTTAATATAGGTAACCTCAGACTGCCTTACCTCAGACTTTAACTTATGGCTTTGTTTTATTGGTCTTTAGATATGGTGTTTTCTTTGAGCCTATTTATTGATTGTTGCTTTTGTGCTTTCCCCTATAAGGATTGGTCCTTACTGTTCTTCTTTAGGGTCTTGGCAAACCTCATTTTCTATGAGTGCTACCTTGATTGGTGGATGTTGCTGTTTGTTTTACCCTCTGCCTAGTTGTCTTGGGTGGTTTTTGTTTGATGGCTGATGTTTGTCTTTTCATTTTTGTCTTAGTGTTGGGCTTTTTAGTGGTTGCTGGTTTCCATTCCTATTTTGGCTCGGTGGCTACTGATTGTTGGTTATTTCCTTTGACTTGTGGCTTGAAGGTAGCTATTTTATGGTTGTTGCCTTCATATTTTCTCTTTAGTGTTGTCTATTTGTTCTCTAGGGTTTAGAAGGGGCTTTATTTTGCCCTGGTTAGGTTCCTTTCCTCTCTAGTTTATTGCTAGTGGGTTGGTGGTCCTCCTAGGCTTGCCCTTCCTTGGTTGTTTGCTTGGATGGGTATTTCTTGGTTATTTTTGGTGGCCTCCTATTGGGTTGTGGCTATCCCTGCTGTCATTCTTTCCCTCTGAATGGGGTTAGCCTCATATCTGGGCTAGTTTCTTCCTTATCTGAGTTGGATCTTTTGCTACTATGGTGGTTGGTTGGGTGGCTTTCTTGGCCAAATGGGTTGGTTGTATATGTGGATGGTTGGGTTGGTTGACTGGATGGTTGTATTGGCTGGTTTTTTCTTTTCTATTTGTGGCAGAACTGGGGGGTTGTTGGTGGTTTATCTTTAGTTTGGATTTGGCCTGGTGGAGGCTATTTGTTGGCTGTTTTTTTTTATTATGTTGATTGGGGATTGGTGGTCAGTTTTGCTAGTTTTGTTTGGTTCTTTTTTCATCCTCCTATAATGGTCTTCCTCTCTTGGTTGCAGCTACTTATCTTTTGGCTAATTTCTTATTTGGGTGGTAGCTTAGATGTGGGTCTGATTTCTCCTACCGCCCTTCCAGTTTGCTGGTGGGCTTGGTGGCTTTATTGGTTTTTGCTTCTATTTGTTCTTGGTGAGCTCTTATGGTTTCTTGGCCTTATTTTTGGATTTGTTATCATTTTGGGTTGGCTGGTTGAAGGCTATTAAGTGGCTATTGTTTTTCCTTGGGTGCTGGTGACTTGGAGTTTATTTTCGCTATGGGTATTACCTTTTTCTAGTGTATTTTGCTCTCCTTATTTCCTAATACCTACCTCTAAGTTTGTGGTAGTGGTTTTACTATTGCTCTATCTATTCTTGGTGGTACCTTTACTGGATGCTCTTTTGGCTTTGGTTGTTTATCTAACGTGGTGGAGGTGCGACTGCCCTTTTATCTCTTGCTTGTTTGCTTGGGTTATCCTCTGATTGAATATGATTGGTGGTTGTTGTTAGTATTAGTTGTACCCTCTATTTTGGTGTTGGTTTGATTTTGCTTTGGAGATAATCATGGGATGGTTCTTTGGCTTTGGGACTATCTTTTCTAGACTGTGTTGTTATCTCTGTTAATGATGCTTACTCTTTTGGTTATTAGGTTTTTTTTTTAATTTATGGTATATGTTTGATTTTTTATTTATTTTTAGGTTTATTTTTTTATGTTTAGGTTTATATTTAGTTTTTATTTTATTTATACATTTATTTATTTTATTTAGTTTTTATTTATTTATTTTTCCTTTTATTTACATTTTAGTTTATTTATTTTATTTATTTATTTTTATTTTAATTTTAATTTTATTTAGATTTTATTTTAATTTATTTTATTTTATTTTATTTATTTATTTTTTTTAGGTTTTAGGGTTTAGGGTTTAGTGGTTGTGGGTTTAGGGTTTAGTAGTAGGTTTATTTATTTATTTGTCTTTTGTTTTTATTTAGGTTTTAGGGTTTTTTAGGGTTTAGGGTTTAGGGTTTTGGGTTTTGGGTTAATTTTAGGGTTTAAGGTTTAAGGTTTAGTGTTTAAGATTTAGGGTTTAGGGTTTAGGGTTTAGGGTTTAGGATTTAGGGTTTAGGGTTTTTTTAGATTAAGTAAACTAGTAGGTTTAGGTTTATTTAGTTTACTTTTTATTTATTTTAGTTCATTTTATTTTTTAATTTATATTTCTTTATTATTCTTATTTTAATTTGTTTATTTATTTTAGGTTTATTTATTTTAGTTTAGGTTTCTTATTTTAGTTTAGGTTTCTTATTTTAGTTTGCTTTTTAGATTTAAAATTATGTCTATATTTATTTTTTAGTTTAGTTTTATTTTTAATTTATTTTTTATTTTTAGATTTAGGTTTAAGTTTTTATTTTATTTTTTTAGGTTTAGATTTTCGATTTTTTTAGGTTTTTTTAGGTCTTATTTTTTAGTTTAGGTTTATGATTATTTTTATTTTTATTTTATTTTATTTAGTTTAAGGTTCAGGTTCAGTTTATTTTAGGTTTTGGTTTAGGTTTTAATTATTTTAGTTTAGGTTAATGTTTATTTATTTTGTTTATTTGAGGATTAGGATTTTTTTATTTGTTTAGGGTTTAGATTTTATTTTTTTATTTATTTTTAGGTTTAGTTTTTAGTTTAGGTTTTTATTTAGTTATAATTTTATTTTATATTAGGTTTATTTTATTTTAACTTTATGTTTAGTTTTTATTTTATCTTAGTTTTTTATTTTTAGGTTTATTTTGTTTTATAGTTTAGTTTAGGTATTTATTTTATATTTATCTTAGTTTAGTTTTTATCTTTTATTTTATTTTATTTTTAGGATTAGGTTTGGGTTTAGGCTTATGTTTTAATTTAGGTTTTTGTTTTATTTTATTATTTATTTAATTTAGGCTGAGGTTTTATTTATTTATTATATATTTAGGTTTTATTTAGTTTAGGTCACAGTTTTGTGGTTGTGGCCTAGGTTTAGGTCTGGTTTGGGGGTATAGGTTTTAGGGTAGGGCCCAGTTTAGGGTTTAGGGCTCAGGGATCAGGTATGGTGGTCGGTGGTAGGGTGCCTAGGATTAGTTAGGGTAGGGTTGGGTCATAGGGAGTTAGGGTCTGTCAGCCATGGCCTGTTTTTTTTATTTATTTAGGGTAGTTTTTTTAGTTAGGGTTTAGGTTAGAGGGTTTAGGTAGGGTTTAGAATTTAGGGTTTAGTAGAGTTTAGGGTTTAGTGTTTAGGGTTTTAAAATTAAACAATCAACATGTTTATGTAGTTTAGTGTATTTTATTTATTTTAGTTTATTATATTTTATTTTAATTTTGGTTTATTTTATTTTATTTAGTGAGTTTATTTATTTTAGTTTATTTTTTTAGGTTTAGGTTATTTTATTTTTAGTTTTGTTTATTTTTATTTTATTTTTTGGTTTAGGTTTTATTTTTATTTTATTTTTAGGTTTACATTTTATTTTATTTTCGAGGTTTTATTTTGGTTTATTTTTAGGATTTATTTTTTAGTTTAGGTTTAGGTTTATTTTTAGTTTATTTTATTTTATTTAGTTTTGGTTTATGTTTAGGTGTAGTTTATTTTAGGTTTAGGTTTATATATATATATATATATATATAGTTTTATTTAGTTTAGGATTAGGTATTTAGGTTTTTAAGGTTTAAGGTTGTAGGTTTTAGGGTATAGGATTTTTTTTTTTTTTTTTTTGGGGAAACCCCATGTAGGGGTATTTTATTGCCACAAAAAGAGGGATATAAGGTCCTTAAAGGGGATAAACTCCAGAACTACTGTTCAAAGAGCTATAATCAACCTAAGGAGTAAATCCCCTATCTAAGTACATCCAAAAGCAAAAGAAGACATTAAAGCAATCAAAAGATACAAGTTGATTAGCATAATAAGCCAAAGGAAGATTAGGCCAATGCTCGAGGACGTGAGAATGCATGACAATATGGAGCAAACCAATAGACAAGAGAGAATCACCGCAAAATTATAATAAGAAAGAGATTAGAAGCTTAAGGTAATGACAAAAGGATAAATGAAAACAACATAAGTGAGAATGATAGTAAGGAATTGTGATAGAAGAGGGCTCACACACCAAGTTGGGGATGCAAATATGAGCATCCAAACTTCAATAAGGGTTACATCACAAGAGCTACTACCAAACCAAAAGGAAGTGAGATCATCACCATCATAGCCAACAAACTGTGAGGAGATAACCTTGTTGAAAGTCTTGTGAGCTTTATTACCGCAAACCTAAACAAAACCATATCTAATATAGAGAGGAAATTGCAAAGAGCTGAAGGACAAGGTGTCCCATTCAAGAAAAGTATCATCAATATAGTCACCCTGACATGAGAATACATAAACATATGAGAATGAAACATCTTTGCCAGAACCTCATGAAAAGTCATATCCAAGAAGAGAAAAAAGCAAGCATATAATCCCTCCACAAGAAAATAGCAGAGGAGGCAACTTGTTGAAATCCCGCTAATCAAGTCAATGAGCCTATAATTAACACCATCCCAAACATATGATATATATATGAATCTTTCAGGCAGGAAACAACCCCCTTATTAATATCTATATCAATAATTAAGAAAAAGCAATTGTAAAGGAAGGCAGCATAGCCCAACACAGGAAACATACTGCAACTTACCAAAAATAGTACCAAATAAAGACAGTCAGAGCTACAGCTCCAGTAGTAGCTTTCAGGACCAAAAATTGGATAAGCCAAATCAACAAATAACCAAGAGAGGAAGACATCAAAAGGCAGCAACATTCAGAATAGATAGTGCATACGACTGCACAAACCTAACCGAGCCAAGATGGGAATAGAGATGACAGTAGATAATGTAGATCATAATAATCAGGAGTTGAACAACAGTCTAGACATAAATAGTACGGGCATTTAGAAAGACAACCCCAATAGCAAAATAGTTAATGCAACATTTGAACCCACCAGAAGAAAAATCAAAAAGTGGATTCAAATGAGTATCAACATTGGAATCCAAAAAAAGCAAGACAACAGATAACCAAGGCCAAAACTAGCCAAAACAGCAACAGTTAAGACATCAACATCCAAGATAGGAAGGGACAGCAAGTTGGCCATAAAACCTCTCAATCAGAGTAGACATTGTAATAGTTAATAACCAAATAGATAGAGCATAAAAATAGGTATTTGGAAGGCAGCAACCCAGACAACAATCACCAAAAACCATCAGAACAACAGTGTCAGAAACAACTTGCTGAACATAGGACCCTTAAGTCCTATAGCCAACAAAGATGGAGCCAACATAGGAGTCCTGAAAAACCAAGACAGTAAATATCCAAGACAAGAAATAACCAAGAAAACAAAAACCAGCTAGCTTGCCATAAAGCCACCCATCCAGGATAAACAGTGCAAGAGATACCAATTTAACTGGAAGAAGATGGAGAAAATAGTAGCATAAAGTAGACCAATGAATTCAGATGATATGCATATAATAAACCAATAAGGGGGTTCACAGCAAATTCCACCAAGCAATCAACAACTTCAATAGAGACTTGCTTAACAAAATAAACCAAAACCCCAGAGACAGCATGTAGAGTATTAGTCCAGTTCAGCCAACAACCAAGGCAGTTAATACCAACAAGCTGGCCAAGAGTACACCTAAAAGCACATGTAAAGATCCAAATAATCAGATGGAAAATCTCAGGGATCTACATAATGTTAATAGAACTAAGTGGGATAAAATAGAAGCAGGAGAAGATAGTAGTAGCCCAATTGTTAACAAAGAAAAAATAGAAAAGCAAAAAATAGGGAACATAATAACCACAAAGACCACCAGCTGGACAAAGGACCCTAAAATCCAAAAAAGCCAATAATGGTATCAAAAGGGTTCAAAGGATAATAAATAGAAAAACCTTCCGTAAAGCGATCGCTAGCGCTTAAACCCACAACCACAGTAAAGGCTAATAGAGAAGCCATTAAGGAAATCCAAACCTACAAGAAAAATCGATCCCATAATAAAAGAGAAGAATTCTGACTATGGCAAATAGAACCAGGATGAAAAGAGCAACAAAAAGTGTGATAAAAAATAGCCCAGCTGATAATAACACAAACAGTTGGAAAATCGAGAATCAAAAAACATCCATAAGTCACAAAGACAACAATCTAGAAATAGGTCCCAAAAAACCAATGACTAGCATTGAAAGGAATAACAAGACCTTTCCAGATCAGAAAATACAGTCTAGCAGCAAGGCCCAGAATGAGAGGGAAAACAAAGTAAAAACTAAAAAGAGAGGCAAACATGAAAATCCATTCCTGCAGGGAGCAAGAGAAAACATCCAGCAAAAAACAAATTATCTCCAAACAAGAGCAGTAAAAGAGATTGACCAAAGCCCCAATCTCAGAAACATCCTGCACAAAAAGGATCTGCTGAACAAAACAACCAGAATCAATCTGAAGAAACTCCATCCAGTTTAAAAAATAAATAAGAAAGAAAACAATGCCGAGATTCCACCCAGCAAAGTAAAAGAGGCATAAAAAGATAACCAAGAAGTAATATCAAAGTTCTACACAATAAGTGCTGATAAGGAGGTCAAGAAGCAGAAAAACAACCTTGGTGTGGAAAAGAAGAAAGCCTCCACAACAAGATCCCACCAAAGGGACCTGAATCGAAAAATGGTTTCCAAAGAGAGCAGGCTTAATGGGGTCCAGATTCCAGTATAGACAATAGCCAAAAGATAAATATCAGCAAAAAGGCCAAAAAGCCTCTTCATGTAGAAAATAAAATAAAAGATAACTCCCAGAAATAAAAGGAAAATGTCTGCTCTAAGCTAGAGTTAGAGTGAATATCAGCAGCAGCCCAAGATCTAATAGGGGAGACAAGCAGCATGTCAAAAGCCAGTCATTATCAGCTAAAATCCAACAACCTAACAGTAAATCATCAAAATAAATATTACAACCAACATAATGAACACTAATACAATGCATAGAAACAACATAGGTAATTAAGATGCTCCAAGCAGTAATATCTTTGAGAAACAGCAGGTTGCAGAAATTAATGGCAATAGCTAAACCCATCAAAATAAATATCTCCATCCAGCACTGATTAAGCCCCCTGGGATTAGGAATGAAGACAACATTGATATTAAAATCCCAAATAGGAGTGGTGTTGTAAAACCAATAGCAACTGACACATAGCTCAATAAAATTCCAATGCAAGGTATTAGTATGCACATAGCTCAACAACAGCCCTTTATCAGTGTAAATGCCAAAAATAGAGAGCCTCCAAATAAAGGATAAGCTATTAAAACACCAAATCATGGCACAGAGTTCAAGACAGTAAGTAATATCCATGTGAAGAATCCACAAAAGAGACAAAAAGGAATAGAAAGCCATAAAATAAAGAGGCATATAGTTAAAATACGAATGGATAGTTTACATCAAAAGGTTATATTAATTTCTGAGATAAGGAAACCCAGAATTGTCCAAGTTAACCAGCCCACACAAGTGTTTGGGTAAGGTGAGTTGATCAATGAAGATGATACCATCTGATCTAGCACCCAGATTGGTAAGGTAGTCACAGACAAGCATTTCCTTCATGCCAAACATGAGTGATGTTAAAATTTTGGGAAAGAAGAGCTCTAGTTTGCTTGAGGAGGTAGTACAAGGTCGCTCATTTTGGTGGAAGTCAAAAGATCAATCAATAGAAAAGCATCCACCTCAATCCAAATATTGAGCCAGCCATTTTGAAGGCAAATCTCAAGAGCTCTGTAGACTGCCATAAGCTCAGTAAATGGGATAGTGCAGGAAATAAGGGGATAAGCAAAAGCACATAGTACTATACCCTTAGAGTTCCTGAAAATGCCACCACAACCATAACCATTATGAGAGACAGAGCCATCAGTATTAATTTTAATAATATGGTCAAGAGGTTTTTTCCAATAAACAATCTTGTCACTTCGACAGTAAGGTTAATCCGGCAAGTTAAATCCCAGTTTATTGGCCATAAATTTATAGCCTTTGAATTGTCTGTAATGAATGAGATTGCCTTTAAATAAGTCATGAATTTTGTTTTTAGTTCTAGCAATAATCCTCACGTGGTTCATAGGGCACCCACGATGTTTTGCATCATTTCGGTCCATCCATATGAACCAGATAAGAGTGATAACAGTGATGACCTTAATGTGACCTTTAATAGTATTATCAAAATAGACTTCAAGAAGTTGATATAAAGTAAGAGAACAATTAAAATTGATAGTGGTAAAAAGATCATCCTACCAAATCCAAAGTTTAGAAGCAATGACCCCATTAACAAAAACATGATTAACATTCTCAATATGGAAACAACATTGACATTTAGAGGGTAAATGAAACCCTTTACCCCACAACAAGGAATCAACAGGGATAAAATTTTTTAGAATACACCAAGTAAGAACATAATAAGAAGTAGGGATATTGTTATTCCAAAGTTTGGAGAACACATAGGAGGAATCATGAGTATCTTTAATGTGGAGCCACACATTTTTGAGGTTGAGATCACCATTATGTGAGAGCTTAAAGAGAATCTGGCCTTAATTGTTTGGAGTGATAGGAATAGTAGAAACCATATTCAAGAAAGTAAAAGGGATAAAATCAACAAGCTTACTATTGTTCCACTTGTTGTTATGCCAGAAAGAGTTTACTCTAATAGAAATAGTGGAATGGGTGGAGAGTAAGTCATCAATGGATCCACATCCACTCTAGTTATCTTGCCAAAAGAAAGAAGTGCCAGAGTTAATGCCCCAAAAAATTAAGGATTATGCATCCCATTTGACAAAACAAAGTCTTTTCCACACAAGAGAATCACCCGGTTTAAAGGGACAAATGAGGGGATGCTTACCCTGGCAATATTTAGCAGTCATGAAATTAGCCCAAAGACTATGATTACTCCTAAAATTCCACCAGAATTTATAGGAAAAGGCATTGATAGCTTCTTTTATGGATTTAAAACCAAGACCACCTTCATCAAAAGTGCCATAACTTTTAAACCAAGAGGTCCGGTGCATTCTTTTAGAGGAGGTATTGGAGCCCCAAAAAAATTTGTCTAGGAGACGCTCAATTCTATTGATGATAGAAATGGTCGGCACAATGGTTTGGATGAGATATAAAAGCATTAAATTAAGAGTGCTCTTAATCAAGGTTAGCCTACCACCGAAAGAGAGTAAATGAAATTCCCAAACCAAAATTTTATTAGATATTTTCTGAATAAGGTCATCAAAAAGATGAGATCTTTTCTGGCCTTTAAATAGTGGAGCCCCGAGATAATTAATTGGAAGTTGATTTTGCTTAAAATTAGTAATTTTGGAGATTTGATTTAGTTTATTGGTAGGAATCTTAGCTGAGGGGATAAAACATCATTTTCTTTCATTGACAAAGAGACCACTAACTTTACCAAAATCATTTAAGAGATTCTTAATAGTTTTAATATGTTGAAGAGAGGCATTGCAGAAGATTATAAAATCATCAGGAAAGCTAAGATGAGAAACAGGGAAACCACCATGAGTTTTAAAAAACATGTTAGGATTTTTAATGAAAAGATCATTGAGGCTCCTTGAAAGATGTTCTACAACAATGATAAAAAGAGAAGGAGAAAGTAGGTCACCTTGTCACAAATCATGACTCGAAGTAAAGAAACCAAGGGACTCACCATTCATGATAACAGAAAACCAAACATTAGTGATACAACTTTTTATAAGCCGGATAAAATTATCAGAGAAACCAAACAAATGTAAGATTTGAAAGAGGAAATCTCACAAGAGGTTGTCAAAGGCTTTAGAGATGTCCAGAAAGAGGATATTACCGGAAGGAACATCAATGTCATGAACCGCTCTTGAGAAGAATATTATCAGATATGACTCTATTTTTAACAAAGTTAGTTTGGTTAGGGGAGATGATTTTAGGGAGCAGAGGGCTAATCCTATTATTAATTAATTTAGCAATGAGTTTTTGGAAAAAGGTGCAAAGACATTAATAGGTCTAAAATCACCCCAAGATTCATGATTGTTGGTTTTGGGAATAAGGACAATAGAAGTACATGAAAAATATCTGGGAATAGAGCTGCCATCAAAAAAATCAATAACAACATCAACAAGATCAGATTAATAAAAGGCCAACAATGCTGAAAGAAATGAGTCGATAGCCATCAACAATAGAATCGTGTTCATTGACAATACTACTAATCTCGCTTTGAGGGACGATAGTGAGCATTTATGATTATTAATCATAGAAGGGATTAGATGGGAGTTGGAGGGGTTTCTAAGGGATTAGAATTTAATAAATTTTAAAAGTGATGTATGACATTCCTTAATTTCATTGTTATCGCTTATCCACCACCATTAGAGTTCTTAATTTTCTTAATCGAGTTTAATGCTTCGCTTATTGTAAAATAACATGGAAATACCTTGTGTTTAATGACAATATGTTTGCTAGCGGCTTTTTGATGCCAATAGGTTTCCTTCATATTTTGGTAATTAATCAAGTTATCTTTGGTAATGTTCAGCTCATCCAGCTTAGTGGGATCAGTTAAGACAGCCTCTTCAAGAGAGCAAACAACTTGTTCCATAGCTTTAATATTGGTAAAAATATTTTTAAATATATGCTTGTTCCACCAATTAAGGTTTTGTTTAAGTATTTTGAGCTTAAGACAAAACTGAATCATGCCTTTAATGAAATTATCCGGGTGAACAGCAGCCATCTAATTAGTGAAAACAATATTAGTGAAATCACCATGTTGGGTCCACATATTTTGGAATCTAGAAGGTGAGGGAGTAGAAGGGTTAAAGGGGGGAGTTTTGATAGAGATCAAAGAGGAGCATGATCCAAAGTTACGCTCAAATGCTCAATAGAGGAAAGAGGCCATTGATTGATCTAAAGAGAATTAAAGAGGGTCCTGTCAAGACGCTGCCAAAGTCTAGAGTTATGCCACATGTAATCCGACCAAGAAAACCAATGTAAATTAGATTGCAATCTAAGATCATATTAAAGAAGTCTTCCATGGAATGGAGGTTAGGAGAACATCCTCCCCTCCTTTCTGAAGAAGCAATGATAGTGTTGAAATCACCCCCAACCAATTAGGGAACGTTAACCGAGGAGGTGAAGGTTCTTAAGTGATTCCAAAGGATGTTCCTACCAGCTCTATTACAAGAAGCATAGATAAAGGAACCAAAAGCTAAAAACTCACCTAATGAGATTTTGACATTAACCAATTGATCAAGATCATCAATGATGGAAATGGTGATGGAATTATTCCAAAAACACCATATTTTATTATTAAGATTGAGGAGGAAATTTTTAAATCCAAGCAATCTAGCAACATGGGCAATCTTAGAAGAGTTAATAAAAGGCTCAATAATAACAAGTAATTTGATGTTATGAGCGTGAAAGATGCTCCTAACATGGTTGTGGACAAGGAGAGTCCCACAACCCTGAATATTCCAAATAAGAAAATTAATCATAAGAAATCCAAAAAGGAAAATGGTAAAAAAAAGAAATGGAAAAAGAAAGAGAGGAGGACATAATTATTTGTGAGGTGTTAGAGAAGAACGTGTGGTTCTAGTGAAGTTATTATTAGTCATTTTAGCTTTATAAGATTTTTTTAATAACAGTTTGGAAGGGTCTATCAGTATCCAAAGTATCTCCATCAGAAAGGGATTGGTTTTGGTATCCGAATAGGAGCGATGTGCAATATTTTAGTAGTGGTGATTTCTCCTTCTTCAGTATCAAAGTAAGAATGAGAAATGGGGATTTCCTGAGTATCACTCTGTAGAGAAATAGAAGGGGAGGTTCTTGCACCGTTAATAGTATAAATATCATTCTCATTGCCATGATGCATAATCAGATTTTGGTCTGACACCAAAGGATTAACATTATTTTGATCCAATATAAGATTCCCATTCAAATTGTCATTAAGATTCAAATAGAGCAAAGGATTATCATGAGAAGCCAAATTATTACAAGTGGGAGTAGTGCTAGGTAAGTAATCATTAGTTTCTTCACACACCTCAATAGTAGTATTTTTTCCAAGCTCAGAATGTTTTTCATTAGACAAATCAGTAGGTAATAAAGGGGTAGGTGTAGGAGGATGAGTTCCATTATGAGTAGCTTTAGGCACATAAACTAACTTATTGGTTTTTCTAATTCCAAGAGAGGTATTAGTATCCTGTGATATATTCTTTTTGAGGTTAGGGTGTAACACAAAGCATTCAGAGTGATCATGACCATGGATCTTACAAAGGAGTGCAAAAGACGGGGAAATTTTCAAATTCTACTTTCTGGTTATATCCAAATTTTTCTGAACTGATCCAAACTTCTTTGGGGTATTTTTTGGTAATGTTAATCTCAACCAAGATACGCGCAACAGATGGCTGAGATCTAGCGACAGTGGCTTGATCAATTTGAAGGGGTCTACCAAATAGAGCCCCAACCACAAATAGAACTTAGTGAGTAACATAGTGAATTCTCATGTTGGGAAAAGCAAGCCATAAAGGAACAATAGGGGATTCCTCTTTGACATCAAAAAGGGGTGACCATTTCAAGAGCCGCATTTGATAATTATACACAAAATAGGAGCGACGAGCAAAGACTCGAGAATAATCTAAATCATTTGATAACTAAATAAGGATATGACGAGGATCAATCAGCCCAATAGTGAAGACTCCCGAAAGCTTTAACCTATGGAAGAAAGATCGGATATTATCTAGAGTAGGGCGCCGTAGAGAGAATATACCAACCAAAGAGAACTCAGAAGGCTTAGCAAATTTCTCCACATCCTGGTCAGAACACATGACAGTCGGCAATCCACGAAAAGAGGTTGAAATTAAATTAATCGAGGCATTAGAGCAAGGGTTCTTACCCGAAAGAGCATCCTTAAAATACTTGACAGCAAGCGCATTAACGGATGAAATCAGATCCAAAGTACCTTTAGGATCAGAGGGCAAAGCCGGCGCATCCAGGAGCGATGAGCTCGGTTGCATGGGAGCGATGCCTCCACCATTGAACGATCCAGTGAGAGTCACATAAGTAACCAAGCCAAGAGAGGAAGCGCAATAAAGCAATAAAATAATGATCACGATCGGAGGAGCCTGAAATGTGACCAAACTACAGAAAATTGCACGGGAAGACCAAATCGCCAGAGAGGGAGCACAGCTGAGAGGAAGGGGATGGGTTTGGTTTTAAGGTTTAGGGTTTAGGGTTTAGGGTTTAGGGTTTAGGATTTTAAAGTTTAGGGTCTAGGTTTTGGGCTTAGGGTTTATGGTTTAGGGTTTAGGGTTTTAGGGTTTAGGGTTTAGGGTTTAGGGTTTAGTTTTAGGGTTTAGGGTTTAGGATTTATGGTTTAGGGTTTAGGGTTGTAGGTTTAGGGTTAATTTTAAGGTTTAGTGTTTATGGTTTAGGGTTAAGTGTTTAGGGACTATTTTTTTAAATTGAGTAAACCGGCAGGTTTAGGTTTATTTTATTATTTTTATTTTTTTAATTTAATTTATTTATTTTTTATTCAAGTTTATTTTTATAATTATATTATTTAATTTATTTATATTAGGTTTATTTATTTTAGTTTAGGTTTTTTATTTTAGTGTGTTTTTCAGTTTTAGGTTTAGGTTTGTTTATTTTTTAGTTTAGTTTTATTTTTATGTTATTTTTTAGGTTTAGGTTTTATTTTTTATCTTTAGGTTTAGGTTTATGTTTTGGTTTTTATTTTATTTCTTTAGGTTTAGGTTTTACGTTTATTTCTAGGTTTAATTTTTAGTTTAGGTTTAAGTTTTTTTTAGTTTATTTTATTTTATTTTGTTTAGGGTTTAAGTTTAGTTTATTTTAGGTTTCATTTATTTTAGTTTAGTTAATTAGAGTCTAGGTTTAGGATTATTTTTATTTTATGTTTTCTTTTAGGTTTAGCTTTATTATTTATTTATTTTAGGTTTATTTAGGATTAAGGGTTTAGGGCCCAGTTTAGGGCCCAGGGTCAGGGTTTAGGGTTTAGGAGGGAGGATTTATGGTTTAGGTTTGGGGTTTGGGGTTAGATCAGGGTTAGGTTTTGGTCATGGTTAGTTTAGTTTAGCCAAGGAGGTCAGAGGGTTAGGGTCATTTAGGTTTGGTTGTGGAGGTTTAGTTAAGAGATGGGTGGACAAGAGAGTAGGGTTTAGGTAAGTGGGTAGGATTTAGGTCAGGGTTTTTTCTTAAATCATTATTTTATTTTGAGTTTAGGGTTTAGGAGGGTCAGTTTTTTAGGGCTCAGCTTTTAGGATTTTGGGTAGAGTTTTTGTAGTGTTTTTTTTTATTAAGCATAACGGTAGTTTAGTCCATTTAGTTTATTTTTTTAATTTAGTTTACTTTATTTTATTTTATATTTTTATTTAGGTTCATTGTTTTATTTAGTTTAGTTTATTTATTTTAGGGTTATTTATTTTAGTTTAGGTTTTTTATTTTAGTTTATTTTTCTAGTTCAGGTTTAGGTTTATGTTCATTTTTTAGTTTTTTTTTTTAGGGTTAGGTTTTATTTTTTATTTTCAAGGTTTAAGTATAGGTTTTTATTTTATTATTGTTAAGTTTATGTTTTATGTTTTTATTTTACATTTATTTTTTGGTTTTATTTTTTAGTTTAGGTTTATGTTTATTTTTAGTTTATTTTATTTTATTTAATTTTGGTGTTAGGTTTAGTACAATTTTAGTTTTATTTATTTTAGTTTAGGTTTAGGTGTATTTTATTTTGTTTATTTTAGACACATTGGAGACGAAGGATTCATGTAGCCGACCCCACCTAGTGGGATTAAGGCTTCTACTTATTGTTGTTGTTGTTGTTGTTGTTGTTGTTGTTGTTGTTGTTGTTGTTGTTGTTGTTGTTGTTGTTGTTGTTGTTGTTGTTGTTGTTGTAGGTTTAGGTTTTTTTATTAGTTTAGGTTTAGGTTTATGTTATTTTGTTGATTTATTTTAGTTTAGTTTATGTATGATTATTTATTTATTTTTAGGTTTGTTTTAGGTTTATTTTTTTAGGTTTAGGTTTTTATTTAGATTATATTTTATTTTATTTTAGGTTTATTTTATTTTTATTTTACATTTAGTTTTTATTTTATCTAGATTTTGTATTTTTTAAGTTTTTTTATTTGTTTAGTTTAGTTTAGGTTTTTATTTATTTTATTTTAGTTTAATTTTATCTTTATTTTATTTTATTTTTTTAAATTTAGGTTTTGGTTTATGTGTAGGTTTATGTTTAGGTTTAGGTTTATTTATTTATTTTATTTCTAGGTATTATTTAGTTTAGGTTTTAGTTTTTTGGGTTTAGGGTTTAAGGTTTAGGGTTTAGGGTTTAGTTTAATTTTAGGGTTTAGGTTTAGGGTTTAGGTTTTAGGGTTTAGGGTTTAGGATTTAGTTTAGGTTTATTTAGTTTATTGGGTTTATTTTATTTATTGGTTTTTTATTTTAGGTTTTATTTTATTTTAGGGTTTAGTGGGCTTATTTATGGGTTATGGTTTAGTTTATTTAGGGTTTAGGTTTAGGTTTAAGTTTATTTTAGTTTTATTTTGGTTTAGTTTGGGTTTAAGTTTATTTAAGGTTTATTCTAGGGTTTAGATTTTAGTTTATTTTTTAAGGTTTAGTTTATGGTTTAGTTTAGGTTTAGGTTTAGGGTTTAATTTATTTTTAATTTAATTTTATTTAGGTTTATTTTTAGTTTATGTTTTTGGGTTTAGGGTTTAGTTTATTTAGGTTTAGGGTTTAGTTTATTTGGGTTTAGGGTTTCTAGTTTAGGTTTAGTTTAGGTTTTATTTATTTAGGGTTTACATTTTAGGTTTTTAGGGTTTAGGGTTTAAGGTTTAGGGTTTAGGTTTAGTGTTTAGGGTTTAGGGTTTAGGGTTGTAGGGTTTAGGGTTTAGGGTTTAAGGTTTTTGGTTTAGGGTTTAGAGTTTAGGATATTAGGGTTTAGGGTTTAAGGTTTTAGGGTTTAGGGTTTAGGGTTTAGGGTTGTTGGTTTAGGGTTTAGGGTTTAGGGCTTTGGGTTAGTTTTAGGGTTTATGGTTTAAGGTTAGGGTTTTTTTTATTTTTTTATTTTTTTAAATTTTTTTTAATTATGTAAAGTGGTAGGTTTAGGTTTATTTAGTTTAATTTTTATTTATTTTTGTTTATTTTATTATTTACTTTTATTTAAGTATATTTTTTTTCTTTTTATTTAGTTTAGTTTATTTATTTTAGGTTTATTTATTTTTGTTTAGGTTTTCCATTTTAGTTCATTTTTTAGGTTTAGGTTTAGGTTTAGACCCTAAATCTAAAACACCTAAATCCTAAACCCTAAAACCCCAAACCCTAAAATCCTAAATCCTAAATCGTAAACTCTAAACCTTAAAAACCTAAACCTAAACTAAATAAAACCTAAAAATAAAATAATTAAAAAACCTAAACATAAATAAAATAAAAAAATAAAATAAAATAAAAACCTAAATAAAAAACTAAACCTAAACCTAAAAAATAAAATAAAATAACCTAATAAAAATAAACTAAAATAAAATAAATAAAAACCTAAACCAAAGTAAAAAAATAAAATAAACCTATGAATAAAAAACTTAAATATAATAAAAACTAAATGTAAAATAAATAAAAAATAAACCTAAAATAAAACAAAATAAAAACTAAATAAAAACCTAAACCTAAAGATAAATCTAAAAATAAAACCTAGAAATAAATAAAAATAAAAGACATAAGTGAATGATTATTAGCGAGGTGTGTCAAGACCTACCGAGCATAAAGCCTTGCAACCCTGGGCTTGTCCAGACTAATATATCACTTTTCTTAATTGCATGTACAAAATGAAACACATGGAAAGAGAATCATGCAAAAAGTTTATGTTTATTCGATTTTGGTTTGATTGTTTAGTTTATATGTGTGATGTGGAATTCCTTCTTAAGTCATGACTTCATAGTATATTGGAATATATTTGAGCAAGTGTTATGCCATTTTCAAATGGACTATACACTTTGCAAATCCTATTCAATTCTATGCTAAGAAAGACAGGGAGAATCACATAACACATTTTATTCAATTCATATGCAAACTCATAAATAATCCTAAGTAACATACCTTTCAGTTATGATATTTGATTTATAAGTTTTGAAAATAATTTTGATTTAATAGTGATAATAGCCATTTATAATCTTACTTTAGCCAAAACAGACAATTTGACATAAAGGAAAGATTTTATTTTTAATTTGATTTTTAAAAGGCATGAATGTATGATTTTTATATGGCATACATATTTAGCATGCTAGGAAAGAAATAAAGTGTTGAAAGCATGTAAATTCATTCATCCTAACTAATTTCTAAAGATAATTCTATAGAATAAGATTATTTAAAGAGAAATCAAAATTATTTTAAAGAGATTTTTATTTTGTTTTGAGTTTGATTTGAATTTAAGAAATGCGAAAAGGGTTGCTGGTCCTAACCCATTTCCCATATGTGTATGATGTTTAGTTTATTTTTAGAACCATTAGATGATTTTTATATTTTGTTTAGGTTAAGGTGTGAATTAAGTCCATTAATTACCCCTTACCTACACCACTTTAACATCTTTAATCACATAATTATGAGCCAATGTTTGATATAAAACCACATAAAGAATTTAAATCAGCAATGCACCTAGGAAAGAAAGGGCCTAATGAAATTGGCTCATAATTAATGATTAATTAAGCTAAAAGGTTTAATTTAAGTACATTCATAACCCTTCCCACACTTGTGGGTTGGATTTTGATTTCCTTAAGTTACTTATGTTATTGAACACCTAAGAACCTACCCAAGATGAATTGGTTAGGTTCTGGAATGTTTTGAAAATTTTATCAAGTTAATAAAGTAGAATATTAGTGGATTAGCCCATAATTAAGTTTATATTAAGGAAGAAAGGGTGTTTAACGAATAGCTTAAGGAAAATATCCCAAAATTATTCCATTAACCTCCTGTTCACTTAAGCAAAGCTTAATTAACTTAATAAAGGGATTAAACCATTGTTCACATGCTTAATTAAGCTTAATTACATTAAGAGAGTGATTAAGGATTCATTAATTGATTTCCTTAATTAACATCAATAAATCCCAAGAAAATTAGAGGGAGAGAGTCATCTCACTAAATGCATCAGAAATTTGAAATGAATTAATGAAGTAATTTGGGAGTAATTAGAGTTATTAAGTTTTAACAAAAACCCTAATTAAGAGAAATGCATTACTCAAAATACATTAGAAATAAATTTAGTAAATTTCTTACTGAATTATTTTCATAATGCATTTTATTTTATATTTTTTTATTTTTCTACATTTATTTATGAATATTTGAAGCTTCAGTGATTATGAATTAATTAAAACCCCTAATTATATAACTAATCCCGTCGATGTCACGTGGACTATTGACGTGGCACACACTCTCCACATGGCGTGATGGGATTTGTCACTTAAGTTATCACATCCCAATGTCGCGTCAGTGAAGGCACTATGCACTCTCTCTCTGGATCATCCGATCAAAGATCGGACGATTGAGATCAATCCCATTATTTTTAAAGGGATTAATCATAGATCCTATACAGATTAATCAAGACCATCCATCCAAAATGTGCGGATGGACTGTCCTTGATTTGTCACTGAGCTCGCCTATGGGAGAGGGCATCTGTCCACTCTTTAGGGCAAGATACGAGCTCTATTGAGCTCGGATTGAGCTCAAAATTTACCCACACCATCTAGGAGTAAGCACAAGTCGATCTAACGTCCAATTTTACTTGAGGTGAAAATTCTCTTCATAAAGGACAAGCCACTCCAAATTTTAGGCTCGGTTTGAACGCATACCTTGTCCGAGACTATCACCGATGCTCCCAACCATCGAGGTAGCTTTGTCTAGTAGAGACAAAGCCTTGTTGAAGGTTTGAGTGGTTGAGGTTGAGTGTATCTTCCTATGGACCAAGCTCCTCATCAAATGCTCACGACCTTGGTCTAGCTCCCACCTCCCTTGCCTTTGAAGCTCGAAAGAAGCTTTGGATGAGTTCAATTATGCCCTCTGAGGATGCTTGAAGGAGGAATTGGATTGGAATTGGGTATTGGCTAAGATGGAATTTCCCTTAGCCTCTCCTATTTTTGGCTCAAAGAAACGGAGAAGAGGAGAATGGGAAATGCTTGGGAATTTCCTGAGGAAGCTTGGAGTGCTAGCTCTAGGTCTCTCTGGATCAATAGAGTGTGGGTGTCTTAGATTCAAGGGGAATGAGGGGGAGTATATCTCTCCCTTGAAGGATCGAACGACTGAGCAAGGATTTATTTATTTTGATCAAATTCACCTCTTTCAATGGGTTATTTTGGCTGTTAAGGCTTGCACATGGTTTGTTTATAGCAGAGGGGGTAGTGGAGAAGTGCCATGTGCTGATTTTGGGTGGAGGAGTGGTTGCCATGTGCTTGAAATGAAAGGAGTGGTCAATTTTGGGCTTAGGTTGGGTTTGGCTGGCCCAAACTGATTGGGTCATGTGCACCATGATCACTAGTGCCCACTTGGTCCACTATGAGGGTGATAAGTGGTCATGAAGAGGATTTGACCAAATTCCAAGTGAATTTGGCCAAGAATTACCCTTTGACCTAGAGGGTAAAATGATCATTTGGCTTGGATTTCAATTTGAATATGTTTGCCATGCTTGAAAAATGGGTTGGGCCAAGTTTCAATGAATTTAGTGTTGATTTGATATGATTTGGCTCATGTTGAACCATTTAGGTTAAAATGGGTCAACTTCGGTAAAGTTGACCAATTGGTCAAATTAGGTCAAACCAAGGGTTAGGTCAAGTTCAAATGATCATATGAATTGATTTGGTATCTTTGTTTCCAATCAATTTGATTTATATTTAGATTTGGTTCATTTGATTTCATTTAGGTCAAAATGGGTCAAGTTGACCAATTTGACCCATTTGACCTATTTGGGTTAGGTCATGGGTTAGTTTAGGTTTCATTAGTCATTTGAAATGTATTGGTATCTTTGTTTCTAATCAATTTTGGTTTAATTTGATTTTATCTCAATTTAACCTTTTAGGTCAAGTTGGGTTCATGGTCAATTGGGCTAGGTTGGGTCTAGTTGGCCAATTGAGGCTTTGGTCAAGTTCAACAAGTGATTTGGAATGAGCTCGACCCATTAGTTTCAATCAATTTGTCTTAGATCAAGTTTTGACCCATTTTGACTTTTTAGGTCATGTTGGGTCAACTTGGGTTAAGTGGCTGGGCTAGGTTAGGCTCAAATGATGATTTGGTCAAGTTCAAACATTGATCATGAATGAGTTTTGATCAATGGTTTCAATCAATTTGTCCTATGGTGGATTTTTGCTAGTTTAGGTTTCATTTTGGGTAAGTGTTGACCTGGTCAGCCCTTAGGTTTGACTTGGTTTGATCCAATTCGAGTGATTTGTCATCTTATGATGATTATTGCTCACAATATGAGGCTTAGGTGGGCTTAGTTCAACACAATTTGGGTAGGATTAGAATTTGGCTCAAAAAGGGTACTTTAGGTCACTTTGGGTGAAGTGAGCCTAAGTGGGTCAACTGACTTGATCAAGGCCTGAATCAAGTTTGGAGGAACTCACATATGAACTTATGATTGAAATATAAATCCATTTGCAAGTGATTTGGAGTCAAATGGGTTTTGATTCATTTGACAATCTCAAGTTCAAAGGGTGAACATGAGTTTGATTTGGGTTTTATTTTTGAATTTAGTTTTGGATTGATAATAGAAGTTTGTGTTTATATTTAGATTCATGATTGAAGGATTGATTGAATCATGGAGAAAAATCAAGGGTTTTGCTTGATTTGAATTTGATTTGGCTAAGTTCAAGAATTTGACTTGAAAGGCTTAAGATGAATTTAGGTTGAATTTGGATTTAATTTTTTTAATTGATTTTGGATATCTGAATTTATTTTTCATTAATATTTGTGAATATAAATGAGAATATAAATGGGTTATGAGAAAATTTCTTGAATTTGAATTGATTTGGATTTGATTTAGGCTAAGCCCATAATATAGAATCAAAGTGACTTAGAAAAGTTTTTTCGAATTAGATTTCTATCACAAGCTTCAACCTTTTGGAATTGATTTGAGTTTGAAGAAAATTAATTAAGTTGGAATTGATTTGAGTTTGACTTGAAAGGAGGAAGTGAGGATTTGGTTCAAGCTATGGGGTAGGTAAGTTTTCCTAACACCTCTAAGGAATGACTTATTCATATGGCTAACTCTTAAGTCTCTAGGGTTGAGTGTCCACCTAATCACTAGATGTGTCTTAAGACTAAGAAAACTCTTAGTGTCTAAGAGAAGTCTTATGTCTAGGATGGAGGGGTTCAGAGCTCATTCTAAAAGTGAGGTCAACAAAGGGTGCCCAATAGGTGTGTTGTGGCTGACAATGAACACTGCATGTATTGGTGTTGACCGAAATGATCAACAACATCGAACGATCACAAGAACTAACATAAACAATCTACTCCCAACCCAAGGTATAGAAGGAATCTAGATCTTAGTGTTGTGTGACTCTACTAATCTGAATGACATGAGGGAGTAAAGGGGGAATCCACTAGGGATAGAGTATATGAACCTTCCACTAGGGAAATGGTTCAAGTCATCCACAAGGGGATAAGGGGTTTGAAATCCACTGAGGGATTAGAATTCAAGATCCTCTGAGGGAACTAGAAAGATTTGAATCTCACTGAGGAGAAGCAGATCAAATGATTTGGATTGTTTGATTAGTTAAGTTTGTATTGATTATTTGACTCCACTAAGGGAGATTGATTGGATTTGTTTCAGATTTTTAGATTTTGATTTTGGGATGAACCCTATTGGTTTACGATGGATTGCACTGAGTAAGAGCCATGGAGGCCTAAATCTAACTCAGATTTACCAATTCAAAGGGGTAGTCTACCAAACACATAGTAAGACTAGCCAAACAAAGGGAACGCCTTTCAGTGTGCAGCAGTTGTACTAGGAGGAAACCATAGTACACTTATATCCTCCAAAGTAGGGACTAGTTGCTAGGGTGATCCATTAGCAAGGCAATGAATTGAACCCAACCTAGGGCTGACTATTAAGCAAATGCCACTAGGGGACTTAAATCAACTCAAAGGTAGTCAAGATTAATTTTATTTTTTAAATGTTATTTTTGATGAATCCCATCAGTTTGTGATGGACTACACTGAGTAGAGGCCGTGGAGGCCTTGGGCTAACTCAGATTTATTAATCCAAAAGGAATAATCTACTAACTTCTTAGTAGAACTATCCGACCAAAGGGGTGCCTTTCGGTTTGTAATGATCAATTCAGGGGAAGAAAGCATGGGACTCTTATCTTCCACTACAAAAGACCACTGGGGTGATTGGTTGCTTTGGGCAACAAATCAAACCCGACATTGGGCTGACTATTGAGTGAATGCCACTGAGGGACTTAGATCAACTCAAATATAGCCAAGATCCATTTCTTTTTTTAAATTTTTTTTGATGGATCTCATTGGTTTGTGAGAGACTATGCTGAGTAGGAGTCATGGAGGTCTAGGGTAGCACAAATTTACTAATCCAAAGGGAATAGTTTACCAACCATAGAGTTGGACTATCCAACCAAAGGGGTGCCTTTCAATTTGCAATGGTCAAGTTTAAAAGAAAGCAAGGGGACCCATATCTTCTAAAATAAGGATTCATTGAGGTGATCGGTTGGCATGGCAACAAATCAAACCCGACTGGGCATTGAGTGAATGTCACTGGGGGACTTAGATCAACTCAAAGATAGTCAAGATCAATTTTAATTTTTAATTATTTTTGATGGATTCCATTGATTTATGATAGATCACTGAGAAGAAGCTTATATTAGCCTAGACCTATCTCAGATTTACTAAACCAAAGGGAGTAGCTTCCCGATCGAAGGGAGAACTATCCTACTAAAGGAGTGCCTTTCAGTTTGTAATGATCAATTTAGGAAAAGAAAGCATGGGGACTCACATCTTCCACTACAAAAGACCACTGAGGTGATCGGTTGTTTTGGTGAACAAATCAAACTCGACCTAGGGCTGCCTGTCGGTTTGTGACAGTCATGCTAGAAAGAATGCGTCATAGCCTTACATCTTCCAAAGTGAAATGATAGTCGAGGTAACCTGCTTGTGGAAAAATAGATTGAACCCAACCTAAGGGAGACTACGGAGTGAGTATCAACCCAAGGATTTATCTCAACTCGGTGTGATTCATATAAGTTATCGACATTGCCTAAAGATAGGATGCACAGCAAAAGAGGCCCTTTGGGGGCTTGAATTCCTAATCGACAAGCAAATTTTTTATTTATTTAGTTTGTTTTATTGTTGACCTTGTTAGTTTGCAAGGGATCAAACTGAGAAGGAGCTTATATCAGCCTAGACCTATCTCAAATTTACTAAATCAAGGTAAAATCTGCGCATCCACTAAACAAATTCTTCAACCACAGGGGTGGCTACTAGGAAAGGGAAACTTATTCAATCCAAAAGTAACTCAGGTAGTGTCTAAATGGGGTCGCAAAGGACGTGATCCAAATAGAGTGCACAGGGAGAGGGGCCACTATGGGGCTTGATCCAAAACCCTAGAGATGATAATATCATAAGTATTCGATGGAAAAATCATGAAGAAAGCGTGGGGACTCACATCTGCCAAGAGTGGTGTATCCACTAGGTGAGTCACTGTCAGCATAGAGAACATCAACCAACCTATGGTGCCCGTCATTTTACAATAATCAACCTAGGAAGAAAGCTCGGGGACTCACATCCTTTTATAGTGGGATTCTTTGGATGATAGTCTTGAGCTCCGAGGTGACATTCGACCCGAAAGAATGCCACTGGATGACTTATATCAACTCAAATGTAGTCAAGAGGGAAGGATCCTCTGGGGGACTTACCATAAACCTCAAATATACTCGACTTAGTCAGTGCATGATGATTAGTTCAAGAAGAAAGTTCGGGAACTCACATCCTCTTAAACAAAATCAACATGAGGCAGCTTATTGGCTGGGCAGTGAAGACTACTAAACTAACAAGGCGCTCATTGGTTTGTAATGATCAAGTTAAAAGAAAGTGCAGGGACTCACATCTTCCAAAATAAGGAACCACTGGGGTGACATACTAACGAGGTAGCATGTAGACCCGACTTGGAGCAGCTAATGAGTTAGTGCCATAGGCGGCTTGCTCCCACATCAAAATAGCCCGAGAAAAAAGATATGTGTTTATGCTTGAAGGAATAGGATGCCTTCAAGGGACTCTTACACCTAGACCTCAAGGATACTCGACCTAGTCAGTTCATGATAGCTAGTTTAAGAAGAAAGTGTCGGGACTCACATCTTCTTAAACAAAGTCATGAGGTATGGCTTAGAAACTATAACAGTCATGGGTTAAGTGGATTTATTCACATTTAATGTAGCATGTAGAGCACCTAGTTAGATGTTTTTACATCAAAATAGAGATAAAAAATATGTGTTTGTTTTGTACTATGTTAAAGGAATAGCCACCTACAAACACACTTGGGGAATTGATGAAATGATGGCAACCAAAAATTCCAACCAAAGAAAGGATGTGTGGGTTCTCTCACACCTAACTTAGTGCTAATCAAATAGGATGCCTCTGGTTATCTTACACCTATTCTAATAGAACCGGGAGATTGTGTTTATGTTGTGAAAGAGAGATAGGATGCCTCTTGGGTTCTCTTACACCTATCCTAAACATGCCATGGCAGATTCGCAAGACAAGCAAACAATGCTTCAAAAGAAGAGAATATTTTGATGATATAGAATCAGATTTTTATTCTTTTGTTGATAATTAATTTCGAACATGTTTTATTCATAATATTTCTTCAAATAGAGCCCATTAATTGGAAGCATCGGGTGTTCCCCTTTACAATCAATGAGTTGATAGGATCATCTTTTATATGCATTCTCTATGACATAGGGGCCTTCCCAAGTGGGTTCAAACTTGCCTCCCATATTTCGACGGGTAATAATTGGTCTCCTTAGGACTAACACAAGTTCTTCTACTTGGAAAGACCTAGGGCGAACCAGCTTGTTGTGAGCTTAAATCATTTTAGCTTTATACAACTTGAGGTTCTAGCACGCCCGTAGGCGATCTCCTCTAAACTTTGAGCTCTTCTAACCGTAACTTTGCATTTTGTTCTATAGTGATCTTGCTACCCAATACTATCCTTAGTGATGGGAGTTCAACTTCTAAAGGTAGAACAGCTTCAGACCCATACACTAAAGAAAATAGGCTAGACTGAGTTGGGGTTCTGTATATGGTGCGGTAGGCCCACAAGGCTTCAACCAACTGCTCATTCCACTACCGCTTGTTGTCATCAAGTTCCTTCTTTAGTATTTGGATGGGAGTTTGGTTGAATTCTTTTGCTATGCCATTTGCTCTAGGGTAGTAGATGGTAAAGTATCTCCAATCTATACCATGCTTCCAGTGAAGCTATTGATCTTGATGCTTTCGAATGCAGTACCATTATCGGATATAATTCATCGAGGCCCCTTGAACCTATATATGATATAGTTCTTGAAAAAGTGAAGCACATGCTGAGCTGTGACTTCTCTGAGTGGAATTGCCTCCACCCACTTGGAAAAGTTATCGATGGTAGCTAATATGAACTGATGACCCTTGGAAGAAGGAGGATCAATAGGACCCACAATTTTAGTACCCCAATACTCAAATGGCCTTGAAGCCAATGTAGGGTGTGGAATGTTGGGTGGTTGATGTAGACCACACCGCATTAATCGATGGTATCTCCTAGCTACATCCATGCAGTCTGTAATCATCGAAGGCTACTAGTATCCTAGTCTCTTGATCTTCATCTTCATCTTCAGATCGGATTGATGCATTTCGCATAGACCTGAATGTACCTCGGTCATGGTCTTACGTGCTTTGTGGTTGTCTAAACAGCATAACCACATTTGATCGAAAGATCATCGGTACAAGGTGCCATCATCGAGAGCATAAGAGAGAACTTTCTGTTTCACCTGACGGGCTAGTGATTTTTCTTGAGGTAGTTGACTGGTGTTCAAATAGTCTATGAACGGTTAACTCCAAACTGACTCGTCATCCATTTTAGCAATGACAACCTCCCCTTCAAGAGAAAGTATCTCAATGAGTTCAGCATCAATAAGGGATAAGACTTGTCTATTTTGAACTCTTATTGGAATGGACTTATCTTCCAGACATGCCAAATTTCTTGGCAAGTTTATCCAAATCATCTGCTACTATGTTCTCTGCTCGGGGAACCTTGTAGAATGTGACTTCAGGGATTTGGGCCAACAGCTTCATAGTATACTCATGGTAATGACGAAGCTTAGGTTTGAGACCTTGTAGGACCTAACAATCTGGTTGATAAACAATTGAGATTCCCCATAAATGTTGATACTCTTGACACAGACTGTGATGGATAACTCTAGATTGATAATCAAAGCCTCATACTCAGCTTCATTGTTGGTGCAAGGATTGGAGAGGTAGTATGAGAATCTCATCACATCACCGTCTAGAGTTAAGAGAATTAATCCTACCCCTACCTTTCCTAGAAGAGTAAATCATGGTGCTTCTCCTTTATGAAAGGAAGCCACACCATCAAAATACATCTTCCATCGGCAGTTATCAACTTCCCCTATGTTCATGATTTGTTCATCAGGGAGATCGTCACTAAGCGGGGAATCAGCAGGCAGAGGGTGTGCAGCTAAGAAATCTGCTAGTGCTTATCCTTTAATCGTATGGAGTGGTACGAATGTGATATCAAACTATGAGAGAATCATGGAACAGCATGCTAAACATCCGAATAGCGTTGGCTATGTCATGAGATACTGTAGTGGATTGGTTTTGGAAATCAAGTTCACCTTATGAGAAAGCATATAGTGTCATAGCTTTTGGGATGCAAAGATCAAAGCTAGGCAATGTTTCTCAATAGGTGGGTAGTTCACTTTAGCAGGAATCAAACAATGGCTGAGGTAGTAGAGCACTCTCCTTCCATTCATCATTGGCTTGGGCCAACAAAGTGTTGAGAGAGTCGTCCAATACACTAGTGTAAAGGATGAGTGGCCTATCCGGGAAAGGGGCTGCTAGAACTGGTAGCTTCACCAAATATTGCTTGATATCTTCAAAGGCATGCTAGCCCTTGCCATCCCACTTGAACTTGGCATCCTTTTTGACAAGTTTTGAGAATGGCCCTTGTCATCCCCGATAGGTTGGAAATAAAGCATCTTAGATACGCCAACCTTCCTTAGAAAGATCTGAGTTGAGTTAAACTTTTTGGAGGTGGAATTTCTATGATAGCTTTGATCTTTTCTGGATCTATTTCTATTCCCCAGTGTCGGACAACAAACCCAAGGAATTTCCCTAAAGCTACTCTGAATGCAAACTTTAGGGGTTTCATTTTGAGGTTATATTATCTTAACCTTTCGAAAACTACTCTCAAGTTAAAGAGATGGTCCTCCTTTTCTTTGCTATTGACTACTAGATCATCAACGTAGCACTTAACCTGATGATGGATGAGTTCGTTGAAGATCTGAGTCATGGCCAGTTGGTATGTAGCACCAGCATTTTTAAGGTCGGAAGGCATGACCCTGTAACAATAGATTCCAATTGGGGTTTGAAAAGTAGTGTTTCTTTCATCCTCAGGGGGTCATCTTGATTTTGTTGTAGCTATATGACCCATCAGTGAAGGAGAAAACTACATGAGATGAGGCGATGTCCACCATTAATTCTGGTATAGAAAGAGGAAACTCATCCTTAGGACATGCCTTATTTAAGTCCCTCAAATCAATGCCTATGTGAATTTGGCAGTTCTTCTTCTTAACTGGTACGACACTGGAAAACTAGGTAGGGTATTTTTCATCCTTGATGAAACTAGCATCAATCAGTTTCTTGACTTCAGAAATGACCTATTGTTCAATTTCTAATCGCATGTGTCTAGGAGCTTGCTTGATAAGGTTAGCGCTAGGATCTATTGCTAGTTCGTGGACTGCTACATTAGGAGATAATCTAGGCATTTCTTTATAACTCCATTCAAAGCAGCCTTTAAACTTAGTCAATAGCCTAACTAAGTCATTGGTTTTCTTTTTTATTCAGCAATGAGTTGATGTATGTCGGGCATGAATTTTCTTCTGTCCCGAGGTTGATTTCTTTAAGCTTGTAGATTGTTGAGTGGATCTCCTCTTCAAATTTTGGTGATGCATGTTTGATTTAGAGATCATCTAGATCATTTGAAGTTTCTATGCACACATCCTCATAAGGTTTGGTGTTGTGTGAAAAGAACCTATCAGACTCCAAATGATTGGTGACAATTAAACAGTAATCGTCATCATTGACTGGACCCACTGTACCAAATCATAGTCTTGATCTTGATTGTGCATCTTTGTCTGTGTTGTTCCACATCTTTTTAAATTACTATGACCTGTGCTTAAACCATGTATAAGGAATCAAACCCTTTTTTGAAAGATTAAGAACACAAGGTGAGTACCAATCAAAACATAATTCCATTAATTCTTTGTTTGAAATATCCTCAAGTCCTACATCAGTTTCTAGACTTGAGAATAATGATCACAATAAAGAATCTCTTCAGTTTGACATTTTAGAAGACTGAGGGGCTTCCTTAAATACTAATCCTTCAACTTTTTGAAATTAAAGTGAGGTTACAGCTAAGGTTCCTAACTACTGCCTGATAGTATCACATATATTTGATTCAAATTCATTCATAGTTTGTCTGGAGGCCTGTTCTTCGTCGCTGTCTAGCTCATGTGTCACCTCTAATGAAACTCATTGAGAGGGGTTGGTTGGTATACTAATCACATTAGACTCATCCTCTGAGCTGGATTCCAAGTCTATAGGAATAGTAGGGGTACTCCAATGAACTTGAACATAACCCCTATTTATTGATGGCCAACCAGAGGGTCTTCCACCTCTGGAACTACCTCTATCTCTGCCTCTGCCTGGCAGAGGTCGGGTCATCCTACCCACATGTCTATATGATGGAATAAACTATGGGTGGAATGTGATATTCAACTTTACTTCTTCCTCAATTTCCCATTCTTGTTCACTTGGAATTTCATTTTTTTTCTTTTTCTTTTTCTTTTTCTTTTTCTTTTGCTTTTTCTTCTTTTTTTGTTTTTGAATTTTGTCCAAGTTTATGAGAAAGGGTGTTTTGAAAAAGATAGTAGGTATCATCCTCATGTATCTCAACCTCTCTAACTAAAAAGGGCTTTTCATCTCTTTTGATATAATACTCAATCCCATCTTTCCTGAACTTGATGCACTGATGGAGGGAGAATGGAATCATCTTATTCTGATGTATCCAAAACCTACTGAGAAAAGTGGTGAATGAGGTATTTGAATCAATGATATAAAACTTAGCTTCAGTCTTCCAATCATCTATCTTCAAAGGTAACAATGTGGAACCTAAAGCACTCTGGCCTTGTTCATTGAATCCTCTCAACATCATCTGATCTCCTCGGAGTGTGGAGATGTCGATCCTCAAATAGGCAAGGGTCTTTAGACTCATAATATTTACTGATGTTATTGCATTGATGAGAACTCTAGCAAGTCTGAATCTGCCCATGTCCATTATAATATAAAGGGGACGATTGTACTCCATGTCCCCCAGAAGTAGGTCTTTATCTATGAAAGTGTTTCCATGAGCTTCTCTAGATTAATGTGCCTCCTCTCTAATAGCGATAACCTGAGCTAAGAATATCTTTTGGATTAAGGAGAGCCTTGATTAATGATTCCCTCATCTCTTTGGATAAGCTAAGGCCATCGTATATGCTTAGCTTAGATGGAAACTTTCTTAGGTGAAAGAAGGCATTGTAGTCCACCTTGGGCTGATCCTCCACAAGAATATCCAGAAGTGGAGCATCCTATGGAGGGGCTTCTCGATCCTCTTAACTAATTACTTGTTTCCCCTTATCTAGAGGTGCTGCCCTAGGAGGTAGAACCTTGCCACTACGGAGGTTGACTTTGGTATCTCTTATGGCTGGATAATGGAAGATTCTACCTGCATGTTAGGCTCACCTACAACTTCTCCTATGAGACCCTCAGAATCGGATGATTCTGAGTCTATCTCAAGAGGCAAACCCATAGTATTTAGAGTAGGAATGTCCAACTCTGAATCAAAAAGAGAAGACTAGAGTTGTTATAGCTGTTATTTAGACTTGAAGAGTTTTCATTAGGAGTAGATTTAGACGACCCATCAGAAGTGACATAGATATAATTCAAACGAGCTTTATTTTTCAATTTCTTAGATTTTGAAGGATGTACATAGTAGAAATCAAGTAAAGTAAGAGGGGTGAGGGATTTGATGCCCTCATCCACTGATATAAGATGTATACTAGAAGAATAGCTAGCTGAAGTAGAGGTAATCATTGATGTAGTAGTTGTAACTATGGATGGGAGGCTGGACTCGGTCAGTGGTTGTGCTACTTGGCTATCCCAGGCTAGTACAGGCTGCTGCTACTGCTGAGCTCCCCCTTTCCCTGAGTTGGCTCCTGCAACTTGCAAACCTTCCTTAATGTTAGAGGTTTGAGCTATCTTAGGCACCTGCAAGGAAAGTTTCTTGATTTTGGAGACAATTTTCTTAGAGGTACGGGATAAGGAGATATCCCAACCTTCTTTAGTTTTGGTAGGATCACAAGTTTCCCCAAGGATTATCCTAATGAAACTAGATGGTTGTTCCATAATGTATTCCTTCGAGATAACTATATAACCGGTTTTGAAGTTATGCTCAAGCTAGTCCTTAAATGAAAAGAAATCTTCCAAAACATTACATAACATGCGGTGGTAGGGGAAAAAGTTAGGATCATTGCTTTTGACTACTTCCTCTGGTCTCCTAGGTTCGGGTAGCATAAAATCAAGCTTCTTTATGAGATTCTTAAAGATCTTCCTGATTCCTCCCTCTTAAATGAATAAGGCTTATTAAGTTTATTCAAAAGAGTAGGTGAACCGTAGCTACTTAGCGGTGGGTATGTGTACCTTTACTACTAATGATGTGGCTAAGGAGGAGGCAGTGCAGGCCGTGGAGGCTTATGTGGTGGCTAGTAGGGTTGCCTCGGTGGTGGTAGAGGAGGTGGACATGATGACTGTGGAGCATGAGGTTTCTCAAACTACTCTCTGGCCGGTTGTTTCCCCTTGTCTACTACTATCACTGCCCCGGGCTTCTTTTCAATATCTTTTTGTGGCTTCTACTTTGTTGATTGGTCTGGAAATGGTGACTGTTTGGCTTCTCCTTGTAAGTTAGCTGCCTTGTTAATTAGCTTCTCAAATGTTTTGATGGTGCAATCTTTGAGCATGAAGGTGACCTGGCCATGGATATTCTTAAGCAGCATATCGATGGCATGCTGTTCAGATAGCTGTGATTCACATTTCATTCTAAAATTATGCCATCTGAGAATATAATCAACGAGGGACTCACCGGGGTTTTGTTGAGCCACAACGAGATCTCCTATAGTCACCCTTTGCTGAGCTCCAACAAACCTCTGGATGAAGAGTTACTCCAACTCAGCAAAAATCTTCAATGAACTGTTGGAAAGTTCAGTGTACCAATCAAAGGCAATGCCTACTAAGCTACTGACAAAGAGATGGAAGAGTAAAGCATCATTGCCACAGGCATTGTATTAACTTATCTTGAAATGTGCAATATGCTACCTCTGGTTCCCACTACCATCAAAGCTTTTGAAAGAAGGTGGCACGAAACCCTTAGGATATTGGATGGCATCAAATTCTTCTGGGTAGGGTCTACCCTTTGGAATTGGTGATCCTCCTCGAGCTTGAGCCAATGCTTCTCTCACCTACTGCTCAACCATGGTTTTGATATCTTTTTCTTGTATGGAGGTACTATCCACTACCTTCTTATACAGGCTAGTGCTACCCTACTTTACTAGAGGTAAAGTCTTGGCTGAATCTAAGACATGCACCAACTCTGGCTGACTAGTCTCAGCTATAGTAGGATGAACTGCCGATGCTTATTTTTGAAGTGTTAAGACTGCTGCTAACAAGTCCTTGAGCTGCTCCCCATCCTATCTATTTGTTCATCTTTTTGTTTTAATTATTTATGGAGGTGTTGGGTCGAGTAGGTTGTGTCTTCCTGCTCGACCTTAGCACCTTCCATAGTCTACTGCTCACGGAGGAGAGAACCTTGGGTATCTACCATGTGTACCCCCGTTGAATCCTCTAACAAGTCATCTTCATTTAGATCAAAGCTGACCTTTTCATCCTCTAAATTAGACCAGGCATATCCTAAGATTTATTTCTTCTCCACTAGATACTAAGCCACTATGTCATCTAGGGATTGGTCCAACTACACAGGCATGAAAGATCAAGTCTGACTGATAATGGGATCACTATCATGAATAGATAAGCACCTAACCTCTGACGTTGCTGACGAGCTGATCTTATGAGGACTACGCTCACTAGAGGAAAGATACTCTCGATTGCCGGATCAGGAGTGGCACTCCTAGAGAGGCATGGACATGGGGTGACCGAACCATCTCCTCCCTCAACTCTGGACCATCTCCATAGTCAGTGGTAGTGGTGGTTAATAGACGACTATTATACTTCAAGGTCGCCATTCCATCTTGACCACGACTGGGGCAGAAGGTCGAGTAGGAGAGCTCGACCTCACCAAAGTTGGCGATGTAGATGGGACGGGATCTCTCAGCCATAGCCGGATCACCAATAGGATTCTCTTCTCCTCTAATGAGGCCTTCATGGCCTTAGCTGAAATAGTAGATGTTGGGACATGCACAAGAGATGACAGGTGTGTAGAAGAGAGGTGTGGTGGAGGCACCATGGACTCTCTTGGGATAGGAGCTCCTCTCTTATGATGTGTAGTCTCCATCAATAAGATACTATCTGTATGGTCAATACAGGTAGCACGCCGATCTAGAAAGTCCACAAGTATGGAGGCTGTTGACTATTGGCTATACCTCCGGCACTCCCGACTAGTGACATGAACTGATGTACGTGCCTCTCTAGCCCTCTCCTACCTATACTGCCTGCCCACACTATGGGGAATAACTGATCTCAAATCAAATTGAGCCCTAGACTCAGATCATCTATAGGCTCCTCCTATCTGGCATAAAATTTATTGGTGGCTATCGTACGACCTCCTCCTCTCACTAATAGGTGCTTGAAATTGAATCACTGGCGGAGGTGAAGAAAAAAATCCTCCTAGCATCCTCTCTATCAGACCCAGAGAGAGGGTGGAACTGGTTTTCTATAACCAGTGGGGAAACCAACCTAGGAAACTCCCATACAACAGATTGAGTGGCTGCCTCCAACTCCCTAGAATTGTGAGTGTGATACCACTTGATCATACAGTTCTTGTTTCTTTGCTAGGTCCTGGTATGTCGAGCATAGTAGGAACTAGACCCAACCTTGAATGCAAGGGAGACAATCCCTGGAATCAGGGGAGCCTTCCCCTTTGAGGGAGCCAGTGAGTGGGTACCAGCCCTAACTGGGGCAACATGGGGAAAAACTGGGTGCACTAACACTGGCACTGATATTGCTGTTGTGGGAACATCCATAGCCTTTTTCTTCAGTGAGGGAATCTTCGAGTCAGATGGCATGTCGACCTGGATGACAGGCTTCTACTCGGTCACTATGCTCCTACTAACTATCATGAGGGGGGTTCCCTCACATGAAATCTTAGCCCCCTCGAAGCCCCAACCCAAGTGGATGAGGTGGGCATAGTCAGATCAAGGAAGGCTGGCCTGATCCTAGGACGAATCCATCCCATGAGGAAATGTGAACACATACTTTTGTGCTGCCATTGCAATCAACTAAAACTGAAACTAATATTGATTAAAAGTTTGTAATGTTGAAAAGAAACTTGAATTAGATCTCTATTTTGTTGATTTTTGAATTTAGATTTAGAATTTGAACCCACACTCAACAACTTGAAAGTGTTAAGTGTGGCTCAAATGATTTATAAGAGATTTTGAGATTGATTGGACAGAGGAATTTTGAATGTAGATTCTACTTTCAACAAATTTGGGTATGTTTAAAATGGGTTCAAGTATTTTTTGAAGATATACTTCCATTAGGTTCATGTTTGAATTTTGATTTTTGATTTTGAGGACCTTTTATTTAACAAATTTGAGTATGTTAAAGTAAAAGTTCAATTGATTTTGTTTTTGATTCGAGATTTTTAGAATTTACTCAGCAAATTTGGGTATGCTAGGTGAGGGGTTTGAAAATAATTTCTTCTTTTTCTTTGTTTGCTTTATTTTGTGAATCATTTGTGATTTTGAAAATGGAATCCTCATTTAGCAAATTTGGGTATGCTAAATGAAGAATCCAAATGTGTTTTATTTTATTTTTTTTGAAATTTTTTGAAAATAGGATTCTTAGCAAATTTGGGTATGCTAAGGAAATCCTAATGTGTTTCTTTTGTTTTTGATTTTGAAAAATAGGATTCTTAGCAAATTTAGGTATGCTAAGGAAATCCTAATGTGTTTTATTTTTGTTAAAGAATTTTAAAAATAGGATTCTTAGCAAATTTATGTTTGCTAAGGAAATCATAATGTGTTTCTTTTATTTTGGATTTTATTTTGAAAATGGAGACTTCACTTTAGCAAATGTGGTATGCGAAAGTGAAGTTCCAATGTGTTTTGAATTTTATGGAATGGAGATTCACTTAGGAAATTTGAGTATGCTAAATGAACTTCCAAAAATGTGTTTCAAATTTTGTTTTGAAAATGGAGACTTCACTTTTAGCAAATGTGGTATGCTAAAATGAAGTTCCAATGTGTTTTTAAATTTTGTGAAATGGAGATTAGCAAAATTTGAGTATGCTAAATGAAATTCCAAAAATGTGTTCCAAATTTTATTTTAAAAATGGAGATGTCACTTTATCAAATGTGGTATGCTAAAATGAAGTTCCAAAAATGTGTTTCAAATTTTGTTTTGAAAATGGAGACTTCACCTTAGCAAATGTGGTATGCTAAAGTGAAGTTCCAAATGTGTTTTGAATTTTGTTCGAAATGGAGACTTCACTTTTAGCAAATGAAGTATGCTAAAATGAAGTTCCAAATGTGTTTTAAAAATTTTGTGTTTTGTTGATTTTGAAAAGAGAGATTTCCATTTAACAATTTTGGGTATGTAAGATGGAAATCATTTATGTTTCATTTTACAAAGATGTAGTTTCGTGTGTGATTTTTGCTTTTTTTTAAAAGAGGAAATTCCATCCTAATCATATATGGAATATGTTAAGTGGTATTTCAAAACAATGTCATTTTATTTAGAAATGAAATCTTCATTCTATAAATTTGGGTATATTGAATGGAGATGTTCATATGTGATTTTTTAAAAGTTTTTCCATATGCACATTTATAAGATAAAAGACATAAGTGAGTACGATGCCATTATTAGCATCAGGGTTGTAAGGTACAAGACCTACTTGGGGCTACTTAAAGCCTCGCAAGCCCGGGGTTGTCTAGACTAATATACCACATTTCTTAAATACATGTGCATGTACAAAAAGAAATGCATGGAACGAGAATCATGCAAAAAGTTTATGTTTATTTGATTTTGGTTTGATTGTTTTGTTTATATGTGTGATGTGGAATTCCTTCTTAAGTCATGACATAGAAGTGTATTAGAATAGATTTGAGCAAGTGTTATGTCCTTTTCAAATGGACTATACACTTTGCAAATCATATACAATTCTATGTTAAGATAGAGAGGGAGAATCACATAACACATTTTATACTACTGATATGCAAACTAATAAATAGTCATAAGTAGCATACCTTTCAATTAGGATGTTTAGTTTATAAGTTTTGAAAATAATTTTTGATTTAATAGTGATAATAGCCATTCATATTCTTACTTTAGCGAATTCATGCAATTAACATAAAGGAAACATTTCATTTTTAATTTGATTTTTAAAAGGCATGAATGTATGATTTTCATATGACATACACATTTAGCATGCTAGGAAAGAAATAAAGTGATGAATGCAAGTAAATTCATTCACCCTAATTAATTCCTGAAGACAATCCTATAGAATAAGATTATTTAAAGAGAAATTAAAATTGTTTCAAACAAATTTTGGTTTTGTTTTAAGTTTGATTTGAATTTAAAAAATGTGAAAATGTTTGCTGGTCCTAACCCATTTCCCGCATATGTATGATGTTTTAGTTTATTTTTAGAACCATTAGATGATTTTTATATTTTGTTTAGGTTAAGGTGTGAATTAAGTGCATTAAATACCTCTTACCTACACACTTTAACATATTTAATCAAATAATTATGAGCCAATGTATGACATAAAACCATAAAAGGAATTTAAATCAGTAATGCACCTAGGAAAGAAAGGGCCTAATGCAATTGAATCACAATTAATGACTAATTAAGTTAAAAGGTTTAATTTAAGTACTTTCATAATCCTTCCCACACATGTGGGTTGGATTTTGATTTCCTTAAGTTACTTAGGTTATTGAACACCTAAGCACCTACCCAAGATGAATTTGTTAAGTTTTGGAATGTTTTTAAAATTATATCAAGTTAATTAAGTAGGTGATTAGTGGATTAGCCCTTAATTAAGTTTAGATGAAGGAAGAAAGGGGGTTTAAGGAATAGCTTAAGGAAAATATCCCAAAATGATTCCATAAACCTCTTGTTAACTTAAGCAAAGCTTCATTAACTTAATAAAGGGATTAAAACATTATTCACATGTTTAATTAAGCTGAATTACATTAAGAAAGTGATTAAGGATTCATTAATTGATTTCCCTAATTAACTCATCAATAAATCCCAAGAAAATTAGGGGAGGGAGAGGTCATCCCACTAAATGCATCTGAGAAATTTGAAATGAATTAATGAATTTATGAATTAATTAAGGAGTAATTAGCGTTATTAAGTTTTCATTAAAACTCTAATTAAGTGAAATGCACTATTCAAAATCAATTAGAAATAATTTTAGTGAATTTCTTACTAAATTATCTTCACAATGCATTTTATTTTGTATTTTTTTTATTTTTCTAGATTTAGTTATGAATATTTGAAGATTCAGTGATTAAGGAATTAATTAAAACCCCTAATTATATATCTAATCCTGTCAGTGCCACGTGGACCACTGATGTGGCGTGCAATTTCCATGTGGTGCGATGGGATTCATCACTTAAGTTATAACATCCTAATGCCACGTCAGTGGCAGCGCTACGCGCTTTCTCTCTGGATCATTTGATCAAAGATCAGACGATTGAGATCAAGCCCGCAGTTTTTAAATGGATTAATCACAGATCCTATGTGGATTGATCAGGACCTTCCTTCCAAAATGCACGAATGGATGATCCATGATTCGTCACTGAGCTCGCATGTGGGAGAGGGCATCCGTCCACTCTTTAGGATAAGATCCTAGCTCAATAGAGCTCATATTGAGCTTAATCTTTACCCACACCATCTAGGAGTAGCACAAGTAGATCTAATGACCAATTTTACTTGATGTGAAAATTCTCTTTACAAAGGACCAGACACTCCCTATTAGGCTTGGTTTGAAAGCATACCTCACTAGAGCCTATCACCAGCACTCTCAACCGTCGAGTAGCTTTGTTTAGTAGAGCCAAAGCCCTGTTAAAGGTTTGAGGGGTTGAGGTAGAGTGGATCTTCCTATGGACCATGCTCCTCTTTAAATGCTCATGGCTTTGGTCTAGCTCCCACCTCCCTTGCCTTTGAAGCTTGGAAGAAGCTTTAGATAAGTTTGATTAGGCCCTCTGAAGATGCTTGAAGGAAGAATTGGATTGGAATTGGGTATTGGCTAAGTTGGAATTTCCCTTAGCCTCCCCTATTTTTGGCTTGAAGAAATTGAGAAGAGGAGAATGGAAAGTGCTTGGGAATTTCCTGAGGAAGCTTGGAGTGCTAGCTCTAGGTCTCTCTAGCTCAATCGAGTGTGGGTGTCTAAGATTCAAGTGAAATGATAGGGAGTATATCTCCCCATTGAAGGATCGGATGGCTAAGCAAGGCTTTGCCATTTTGATCAAATTCACCTCCTTTAATGTGTTGTTTTTTTCTATTAAGGGTTGCATATGGTTCATTTTTAGCAGAGGGGGGTAGTGGACAAGTGCCATGTGCTAATTTTGGGTGGAGGAGTGATTGCCACATGCTTGAAATGAAGGGAGTCGTTTTGGGTTGGGTTTGGTTGACCCCCATTGGGTCATGTGCACCATGATCACTAGTGTCCACTTGGTCAACTAAGAGGGTGCCAAGTGGCCATGAAGAGGATTTGACCAAATTCTAAGTGAATTTGGCCAAGATTTACCCTTTGACCTAGGGGTAAAATGGTCATTTGGCTTGGATTTCAGTTTGAATATATTTGGTATGATTAGAAAATGGGTTGGGCAAATTTTCAATGAATTTGGTATTGATTTTCATATGATTTGGCTCATGTTGACCCATTTAGGTTAAAATGGGTCAACTTGGATCAAGTTGACCAATTGGTCAAATTGGGTCAAACCAAAGGTTGAGTTAAGTTCAAATGATGATATGAATTGATTTGGTATATTTTTTCCAATCAATTTGGTTTATATTTGGATTTGGTTCATTTGATTTAATTTAGGTCAAATGGGTCAAGTTGACCAATTTGACCCATTTGACCTATTTGGGTTAGGTCATGGGTTAGTTTAGGTTTCATTGGTCATTTGAAATGTATTGGTATCTTTGTTTCCAATCAATTTTGGTTTAATTTGATTTTGGCTCAATTTGACCGTTTAGGTTAAGTTAGGTTCATGGTCAATTGGGCTAGGTTGGGTCTAGTTGGCCAATTGAGGCTTTGGTCAAGTTCAACAAGTGGTTTAAAATGAACTTGACCCATTAGTTTCAATCAATTTGGCTTAAATCAAGTTCTAACCCATTTTGACTTTTTAGGTCAAGTTGGGTCAACTTGGGTCAAGTGGCCAATTAGGCTAGGTTAGGCTCAAATGATGATTTGGTTAAGTTCAAACATTGATCATGAATGAGTTTTGATTAATGGTTTCAATCAATTTGGCCTATGGTGGATTTTGGCTAGTTTATATTTTATTTTGGTCAAATGTTGACTTGGTCAATCCTTATGTTTGACTTGGTTTGAGCCAATTTGTGTGATTGATCTTCTTATGATGATTGTTGCTCACAGTGTGAGGCTTAGGTTGGCTTAGTTCAATCCAATTTGGTTAGGATTAGAATCTGGCTCACAAGGGTACTTTAGGTCACTTTAGATCAAATGAGCCTAAGTGAGTCAAATGGCTTGGTCAAAGCTTGATTTGAGTTTGATTGAACTCACATATGGACTTATGATTGAAATATAAATCCATTTGCAAGAGATTTGGAGTCAAATGGGTTTTGATTCATTTGACAATTTCAAGTTCAAAGGGTTAACATGAGTTTGATTTGGGTTTGATTTTTGAATTTAGTTTTGGTTTGATGATTGAAGTTTGTGTTTCTATTTAGATTCATGATTGAAGGATTGATTGAATCATGAAGAAAAATCAAGGGTTTGGCTTGATTTGAATTTGATTTGGCTAAGTTCAAGAATTTGACTTGAAAGGCTTTGGTTGAATTTAGGTTGAATTTGGATTTGATTTTTTTGAATTGATTTTGGATATTTGAATTTATTTTTCATTTTTATTTGTGAATATAAATGAGAATATAAATGGGTTATGAGAAAATTTCTTGAATTTGAATTGATTTGGATTTGATTTAGGCTAAGTCCATAAGATAGAAAAAAAGTGACTTTGGAAAGATTTTTGGAATTAGATTTCAATCATGGGTTTCAACCATTTGGAATTGATTTAAGTTTAAAGAAAATCAATTAAGTTAGAATTTATTTGAGTTTGACTTGAAAGGAGGAAGTGAGAATTTGGTTCAAGCTATGGGGAAGGCAAGTTTTCCTAACACCTCTAAGGCATGACCTATTCATATGGCTAACTCTTCTAAGTCTCTAGTTTTTGAATGTCCACCTAATCACTAGATGTGTCTTAAGACTAAGTAAACTCTTAGTGTCTAAGAGAAGTTCTATGTCTAGGATGGAGGGATTGAGAGCTCATTCTAAAAATGAGGTCAACAAAACTTACACAAAAATAAAATGAAGAAATAAAATAAAATAAAAACATAAACTAAAACCAAAACCTAAACCTAACCTAAAAAGAAAATAAAATCAAAAATAAAAACTAAACTAAAATAAAATAACTAAAAACCTAAACTAAACTAAAAAAAATAAAAGATCTAAATAAAATAAAAACTAAACCTAAAATAAAAATATAATACACCTGAAATAAAATAAATAAAAAACTAAATAACAACCCAACCCTAAAAAAGAAACCCAAAAATAAACCAAAAATAAAACCTAAACCCTAAACTAAAAAAAAAACCTAAACCTAAACCTAAACTAAGATAAACTAAAATAAAATAAATAAAACCTAAACCTAAACCTAAAACAAAACTAAATAAAATAAAATAAACTAAAAATAAACCTAAAGCTAAACTAAAAAATAATACCTAAAAATAAACCTAAAATAAAAACCTAAAATCTCAACCTAAAACAATTAAATAAAAACCTAAACCTAAACCTGAAAATAAAATATAAAACCTAAACAACAACAATAACAACAACAACAAGCCTTAATCCCACTGGTATTTGCCATGAATCCTTCTCCATTGTGTCATATTATGTGTCAAATTCTAATTTAAATCAAGTATACTAAGTTCATTTTTTATACATCTTAACCATGTCTTTTTAGGTATACCTCTACCTTTCTTAACATAAGGCAAATCTAATGCATCTACTCTCCTAATCATCGACGGCCGACGCTTTATGTGGACAAACCATCTAAGGCTAATCTTATCTACCAGAGCTACTCCAACTTTTTCCCGAATATACTCATTTTGCATTCTATCTCTAAGAGTAAAGCCACTCATCCACCAAAGCATCCTCATCTCTATAACACTTAACTTAGTCTTATGCTTCTGTTTTATTGGCCAACATTCTGCACCATAAGTCATTGCAGGTCTTACCACCATCTTATAAAATTTTCCCTAAATTTTAAGTGAAACTTTTCTATCACATAATAGGCCAGATGCATTCCTCCACTTCAACCATCCAACTTGAATTCTACTAATAACATCTCCATCTATTTCACCATCATTTTGAACAATAGAGCCTAAATATCTGAAATGCACACTCTTATTAATGACTTGTTCACCAAATGTAACAACACTATCACTAGAACTTCTACAACTAAAATTACACTCCATATATTCAGTTTTAGATCTACTTAAACGAAAACCTTTATACTCTAGAGTTGACCTCCATAATTCAAGTTTCTGTTGGACTCCCTCTCTACTCTTATCAACAAGAAGAATGTCATCAGCAAAAAGCATACACCAAGGTACATCTTCTTGTAAATGCCTAGTAAGAAGAACATCCATAACTAAAGTAAAAAGATAAGGGCTTAAAGCTGATCCTTGATGAAATCTAACGAAATAGGAAAATATTTTGTCAATCCTCCTTGTGTTTGGACACAAGTACCTCTAGTATACATATCCTTAATGACTTGAATATAACCAATATTAACTCCTTTCTATTCTAGAACTCTCTAAAGAACATTTCTTGAAACTTTATCATAATCTTTCTAAATCAATAAATATCATATGTAGATCCTCCTTACTTTCTCAATGCTTCTCCATCAAACCCCTTAACAAATGTATAACATCCATAGTAGATCTATCCGGCATGAAACCAAACTGATTGTGAGAAACTTCTGTATCACATCGTAACCTATGCTCAATTACTCTCTCCCATAATTTTAATGTATGGCACATTAGCTTAATTCTTCTATAATTTGCACACTCTTGTGCATCACCTTTAATCTTAAATATAGGAACCAACAAAGTCTTTCTCCACTTATCTGACATCTTTTTAGTCTTTAAAATGATATTAAAAAGATTTGTAAGCCAAGAAATTCCTTGATCTCCTAAACATTTCCGCACTTCTATTGGAATATTATTCGGTCCTACTACTTTTACACATTTCATTTTCTTTAAAGCTTCACTAACTTAAGATTTATTAATACGACGATAAAAATGAAATTCTTTATTTTTGTTTAGGGTATTAAGGTTGCTAAAATCAATCGTATTTTCAGATCCTTCATTGAAAAGTTTATCAAAATACCACATCCACCTATTTTCAATATCCTTTTCTAAAAAAAGCATTTTATTATTTTCGTCCTTAAAACACCTCACTTGAACTATGCCTTTTCTTCTCCTATCTCTTTGGTTGGCTAACTTATACATACATATTTCACCTTCTTTGGTATATAATCTATTGTATAAATCCCTAAAAGTTAAATTTTTTGCATCATATATTGCTTTCTTCGAATCTCTATAGGCCACTTTATATCTTTTCCAATTCTCTGAGTTTTTACATCTAAACCCAGTTTTATAATAATACTTCTTATTTTTTATCTTTTCTTGCACACTCTGACTCCACCACCAACTATTCTTATTCAAAGATGCTTTTTCTTTTGATTCTCCAAGCACATCTTTAGCAATTTGCTTAATTTCACTTGTTATTTTTTCCCACATAATGTTAGCTTCCTCATGAACATCCCAAATTCTAATCTCTTATAGCTTTCTCTTAAAAATATTTTTATTTGTGTTCTTTAAGTGTCCCCATCTAATTCCAGGACAATAATTTGGTTTATTTTTTCTCTTACAACCTTTCATCTTAAAATATAAAACTAACAATCGATGTTGGGTACTTAGATTTTCACTTGGAATGAACTTACAATCTTTACAATCTAAACAATCTATTTTTCTTATCAGAAAATAATCAATCTGTGTTTTACTAGATCCATTTTTATAAGTAATAATATGTTCATCTCTTTTCTTAAATAATGTGTTAACAACTACAAAATCATAAGCTAAAGCAAAATCAAATATTGTCCTACCTTCTTCATTAGTCACTCCAAATCCATAACCACCATGAATACTTTTAAAATCTTCTACCACTCTACCAACATGTCCATTTAAACTCCTCCAATAAATACTTTTTCTTCAAGAGGTATCTTTTGTATTAATCCTTCTAATTCATTCCAAAATTTTCTTTTGCACCTCCAAACCTACTTGAGGAGCATAGACACTTATAACATTGATAATCTTAGTATCAACAATAATCTTTAAAGCTATATTTCTATCTCCACATCTATTAATATTTATAACATTATCCTTCAAAATTTTATCTATAATCACACCTACACCATTTCTAGTTCGACTTTTACCTGAATACCAAACTTTAAAACCTAAACTATCAATCTCCTTGGCTTTCTCCCCAATCCATTTAGTTTATCGAACACATAAAATATTTATCTTTCTATGAACCATAATATCTATTAATTCCATTAATTTACCTATAAGAGTACCTATATTCCAAGATCCTAACCTACTCGTTTCATGGACTAACTTCTTTGCCCATCCATCCATAATGGGAACCCTTGTTTATTTAACATGCACTAGATCGCAAACTAAAACATTTTTCATCAGATTCAACAAAATCGCTCTGTGGATGCCTAGCATTAACAAAATGATTTAAAGGATTCATGTCATGATTATTTACAAGTTTCTAAAACTACCTAACACAACCCTCCACTTTTCACATCCGGACTTGGGACCGATAATGGTAGTGTTAAATAAAATAAAATAAAAATAAACTAAACTAAAAAATAAACCTAAACCTAAACTGAAAAAATAAACTAAAATAAAGAAACAAAAAATAAATAAACTAAAGTAAATAATAATAGAAATAAACCTAAATAAAATTTTTTTAAAAAATAAACTAAAATAAAAAATAAATAAATTAAATAAACCTAAACCAACTAGTTTACTTAATTTAAAAAAAATGTAAAATGAAAAAAATAAAAAAATAAAACTGTAAACCCTAAACCTAAAACCCTAAACCTACAACCCTAACCCCTAAAATCTATAACCCTAAACCCTAAATGCAAAACCCCAACCCTAAATTCTAAACCCTAAACCTTAAACCCTAAACCCTAAAAACCTAAACCTAAACTAAATAAAACATAAAAATAAAATAAATAAAAACCTATACCTAAATAAAATAAAAAAATATAAACTAATAAAATAAAAATGTAAACTAAAACCTAAACCTAAAACTAAACATAAAAGAAAAACTAAACTAAAATAAAATAAATAAAAACCAAAACAAAATTAAAAATTAAAATAAACCTAAAAATAAAAAAACTTAAATAAAAAAAAAATAAATGTTAAATAAAAATAAAATAAACCTAAAATAAAATAAAATAAAAGCTAAATAAAAACATAAATAAAAAAACAATCCTCAAAATAAATAAATAATAAAACCTAAATGTTAAACTAAAAAACAAAATCTAAACCTAACATAAACAAAATAAAATAAACCTAAACTTAAACTAAAATAAACTAAACAAAAATATATAAAACCTAAACCTAAACCTAAAATAAACAAAACTTAAACCCTAAACTAAATAAAATAAAATAAACTAAAAATAAACCTAAACCTAAACTAAAATATAAAACCTAAAAATAAACTTAAAATAAAAACTAAAAACCTAAACCTAAAAAAATTAAATAAAAACATAAACCTAAACCTAAAAATTAAAAATAAAACCTAAACCTAAAAAAATAAAATAGAAATAAAACTAAACTAAAAAATAAACATAAACTTAAACCTAAACCTAAAAAATAAACTAAAATACCAAAATAAAATTAATAAAACTAAAATAAATAAAAGATAAACTAAATAAACTAAATAAACCTAAACTTACCAGTTTACTTAATGTTTTCTTAAGAAAATCCCTAAACCCTAAAACCTAAACCCTAAACCCTAAACCCTAAATCAACACCTGGTAGTTTTTCCTGTTTCTATGTCGCCTGATATGATTAAGGGTTTCAAGTCAGATGTTTGTCTAGATTATGTCTCTGCTTTGTTTTGGTCATTGGTGTCTGGGCTGTGGCTTTTCCGAATTATGGTACTATGTTGTCCCTTGCTGTCTTGTCGTTTTGGCTACTTGCCTTTTTTTTTTGTCTTGGTTATTTGTCATTCCCCGCTCGGATTCTAATGTGGATCCTAATTTGTATTTCTATTGCACTAGCTATTTTGTTGTTGGGGCTTTCTCTGAGTGCCCTTGCTATTTCTATCTGGGGTATTGCTCATTATCTCGATCTGATCTACATTACCCTTGTTGTTTCTATTCCCAACCGGGACTGAATAGCTTGTGCTCGCTCTTTTTTTGTCTTGGGATCATTCCGAATGCAATCTTTATGTATCCCTTTCATGTCTTGGCTTTGGCTATCTTGGTCGCTATCGTCTGCCGCTTTTACTTGGTTATTCATTGCCTTGTTTTTTCCGATTCTCATATGGAAATTATTTGGACTCCTTTTCTAACTGGGATCTCGTGAGTGTTTACTCCTTGGAATATAATCTCTATTATTAAGGGGTGGTATTATGAACTGTTTCTATCTTTTCCTGTTTATGGTTTAGTTCTACTGGCTTTTGTTGCCATGTTTGGATGTTGCCCTCTTAACTGTTGCTATTTTTTGGATTTTAATGTTGAGACTCATTTCAATTCACTTGTTGATTTTTTTTATGGCGGGTTCCAATGTTGTATTAGCCGTTTGCCAGTTGGCTTTCATGTCTGCAATTTATCTCCTATTTTTTCGACCAGATCACCGCTTGCTGACCGGTTGGTGCGCCTTATGAGTAGTTTATTCAAAGAATGGTATTATGGCCGCTTAGTCCCTTTCTATCTTGGATGTTGTTGCCTTTTGCTGTCTTGTTCTCTGGATTGATTGTTGATCTGGATTATCTGAATGGAGGCCTTGAATGCTTCCTTCTCACAAGAATATCAACAACCGGGTGCTTCCTTCTCACAGGTTTGTTAGCTATGATGGCTGTGATGTTCTCACTCCTTTTTGGTTTGGTAGTAGCTCATGTGATGTAACCCTTCTGCTGAAGTTTGGATGCTCATACTTGCATCTACCCCAACATGGTGTGATTGAGCTTGAGCCTTCTCTATCACATTTCCTTATTATCATACTCATATTATATTGTTTCCTTCTACCTTTTGTCTCAGATACCTTAACTGCTCTAATTTCTCTCCCATTATAACTTTGTGTGTTTCTCTCTTTTTATCTTGTAGGTTTGCTCCATATTACCAAGCACTCTTACAACCATCAGAGCATTGGCCTTAACCTTCCTTTAGCCTATTATGTTAATCATATTGTATCTTCTGATTTCTTTAATGTTTTCTTTTGCTCTTGGATGTACTTAGATGGGGATTTACTCCTTAGGCTAATTGTAGCTCTTTGAGCAGTAGTTTCAGAGTTTATCCACTTTAAGGACCTTGTAACACTTTTTTTGTGGCAATAAAATACCCCCGCATCGTGGGGTTTCCCTAAAAAAAACCCTAAATCTTAAACCCTAAACCCTAAACCCTAAACCCTAAACCCTAAACCCTAATCTCTAAACCTACAACCCTAAAAAACTACAAACCCTAAACCTTAAACCCTGAATTAACCCTAAACACTAAACCCCAAAGCCTAAACACTAAACCCTAAACCCTAAACCCTAAACCCTGAACCCTAACCCAAAATCCTAAACCCTAAAACCCTAAACCCTAAAACCCAAAACCCAAAACCCTAAATCATAAACCCTAAACCCTAAGAACCTAAAAACCTAAACTAAATAAAAGCTAAAAATAAAATAAATAAATAAAACTAAACATAAATTAAGAAAATCAAATAAAATAAAAACCTAAACTAAAATCAAAACCTAAACCTAAAAATAGAATAAAATAAATAATAAAGATAAACTAAAATAAATTAAAGAAAAATATAAACTAAAATAAAAAGGAAAATAAACCTAAGAATAAAAAACCTTAATAAAATAAAAACTAAACATAAAAAATTAAATTAAACCTAAAATAAAATAAAATAAGAACAAAATAAAAACCTAAACTTAAAAATAAAACTAAAAATAAAACCGAAATATATATAAAAACTAAAACCCAAACCCTTAAATAAAAAAACCTGAACCTAAAATAAAAATAAAATAAACATAATAAAATAAACCAAAATCAAAACTAAAATAAACTAAATTAAAATAAATAAAACATAAACCCTAAACCCTAAACCTACACCAAAAGTAACTAAATAAATTAAAAGATAAACCTAAACCTAAATCTAAACCTTAAAAATGGACATAACCTTGATGGCAGGAACATCACCACAACCCCTAGTAGATCTGTGGAGGCTAAGGCGAGCGGTTAGTGGGAGGTGGGATCTGGAGGTGCTGGTGGATATGGTGGTGGTGGTCAGAGTAGTGGTGGTTATGGAAGTGAGAGGAGCGACATAGGTTACAACTGTGGTAGTGGTGGAGGGAGAGATCGGGGATATGATGGGGGATCCCGCTACTCGAGAGGATGGGGTGGTTTTGATGGGAACTGGAGAAACTGAAGAACGACCGATCCGATCTGATGCTTATGGAATTGTGTCTTTATAGTAGAGACGGTTCTAGTTATCTAGATTTTTTGAATTGCTCTATGTGAGCTTATTTTTTATCTATGTCATCTCTTATGTCTTAGAAAACTTGGTGTGTTACTTGGTTGATGAAATCCAAAAGAATAAATGTTGAATCTGAATTTGTTCTCTATTAAAAAAAATCTTAAACCCTAAACCCTAAACTAAAACTTAAGCCCTAAACCTAAGACCAAATCCCTAAACCCTAAACCCTAAACCCTAAATCCTAAATAATAAACCCTAAACCCTACACCTTAAACCCTAAACCCTAACCCTAAACCCTAAACCCTATACCCTAAATCCTAAAACCCTAAACCCTATAACCACAAACCATAAACCCTAAAACCTATAACCCTAAACCTTAAACCCTAAACCTTAAACCCTAAACTAACCCTAAAACCTAAACATTAAACCCTAAACCATAAATTAGAACTTGAACCCTAGACCTACAACCTAAACCCTAAATCCTAAAATCTAAACCCTAAACCCTCAAACGCTTAACCCTAAAGCCTAAATCCTAAACCTAAACCTTAAACCATAAACCCTAAACACTAAACCCTCAATTAACCATAAACCCTAAACCCCAAAAAGCTAAAAACCTCAACCTAAACTAAATAAAACGTAAAAATAAAATAAATAAATAAACATAAAAAATTTAATAAAAAAATAAAATAAAATAAAAACCTAAACTAAAACCTAAACCTAAACATAAACCTAAACCTAAAAAATAAAATAAAATAAAAACTAAAAACTAAAATAAAATAAAATAATGAAAAACCTAAAATAAAGTAAAAAAATAAAAAGCCTAAATAAAATAAAAACTAAACTTAAAATAAAAATAAAATAAAAATAAAATAAAATAAATTAAAAACTAAATAAAAATAAAAGCTAAAAAAAATAAAAAAAATCTAGACCCTAAACTAAAAAAAAACTAAACCTAACATAAAAATAAAATAAACCTAAACCTAAACTAAAATAAATTAAACAAAAATAAATAAAACTTAAACCAAAAGCTAAAATAAACTAAACCTAAACCTTAAATAAAATAAAATAAACTAAAAATAAACCTAAACCTAAACCTAGACAAAAATAAATAAAAATAAATCCTAAAAATAAACCTAAAGTAAAATCGTAAAACCTAAATTAAAAAATAAAATAAAATAAAAACCTAAACCTAAACCTAAAGATAAAAAAAACCTAAACTAAAAAAATAAAATAAAAATAAAACTAAATTAAAAAATAAACCTAATCCTAAACCTAAACCTAAATAATAAATTAAAATAAAAAACCTAAATTAAAATAAATAAACCTAAAATAAAAAACTAAATAAAAAAAAGCTAAATAAAAATAAAAAAAACTAAAATGAATTAAAAATAAACTAAAATAAATAAAAAATAAACTAAAATAAATACAAAATAAACTAAATAAACCTAAACATACCAGTTTACTTATTTAAAAAAAATAAAGAAATTAAAAAAAAATTAAAAACCCTAACCCTAAACCCTAAACCACAAACCCTAATCTTTAAACCTACAACCCTAAACCATAAACCCTAAACACTAAACCTTAAAACCCTAAGCCCTAAACCCAAAATACTAAAGCCTACACCCTAAACCCTAAACCCTAAACCCTAAAAGCCTAATCCCTAAACTGTAAACCCTAAACTCTAAAACATATAACCCTAATCCCTATACCCTAAACCCCAAATCCTAAATCCTAAACCCTAAAACCTAAAATCCTAAAACCCTAAAAACTTAAACCCTAAAAACTTAAACCTAAACTAAATAAAACCTAAAAATAAAATAAATAAAAAAACCTAAACCTAAATAAATTAAAAATTGATATAAATTAAAAACCTAAACTAAAACCTAAACCTAAACCTAAACCTAAATGTAAAGATAAAATAAAATAAAAAAAATAAAAAACCTAAACTATACTAAAAAAAATAAAATAAACCTAAAAATAAAAAATCTAAATAAAATAAAAACTAAACGTCAAATAAAAAAAATAAACCTAAAATAAAATAAAATAAAAACTAAATAAAAACCTAAACCCAAAAAAATAAAACTAAAAATAAAACCAAAAATTAAATAAAAAATAAAACCTAAACCTTACTCTAAAAAAACCTCAACCTAAAATAAACAAAATAAAATATACCTGAGCCTAAACTAAAATAAACTAAAATAAAATAAATAAAACCTAAACCTAATCCTAAACACTAAATAAAATAATATAAAATAAACTAAAATGAAACCTAAACCTAAACTAAAAATAAACCTAAAATAAAAACCTAAAAACTAAACCTAAAAAAATAAAATAAAAACCTAAACCTATAAAATAAAATAAAATAAAATTAAAACTAAACTAAAATGTAAGCATAAACCTAAACCTAAACCTAAAAAATAATCTAAAATAGAAAACCTAAACTAAAATAAATAAACCTAAAATAAATTAACTAAACTAAATAAAAATAAAAAATAAACCTAAATAAAATTTAAAAAAATAAAAAAACTAAAATAAATAAAAATAGGTAAAATAAACTAAATAAACCTAAACCTATTGGTTTACTTAATTAAAAAAAAACCCTAAACCCTAAACCCTAAATCCTAAACCCTAATCCCTAGACCATAAAACTAACCATAAACCCTAAACCCTAAACCCTAAACCCTAAAGCCCTAATCCCTAAACACTAAACACTAAACCCTAAAATGTACAACCCTAATCCCTAAACCCTAAACCCCAAATCCTAAACCATAAACCTTAAAACCTAAAAACCTAAAACCCTAAAAACCTAAACATAAACTAAATAAAACCAAAAAATAGAATAAATAAAAAAATTTAAACCTAAATAAATTAAAAAATGAAATAAATTAAAAACCTAAACTAAAACCTAAACCTAAACCTAAAACTAAATGTAAAGATAAAATAAAATAAAAAAAATAAAAACCTAAACTACACTAAAAAAATTAAATAAACCAAAAACTAAAAAATCTAAATAAAATAAAAACTAAACGTGAAATAAAAATAAAATAAACCTAAAATAAAATAAAATAAAAAATAAATAAAAACCTAAACCAAAAAAATAAACCTAAAAATAAAACCAAAAATTAAATACAAATTAAAACCTAAACCTTAAACTAAAAAAACCTCAACCTAAAATAAACAAAATAAAATATACCTAAACCTAAACTAAAATAAACTAAAATAAAATAATAAAACCTAAACCTAATCCTAATCACTAAACTAAATAATATAAAATAAATTAAAATGAAACCTAAACCTAAACTAAAAAATAAAACCTAAAAATAAACCTAAAATAAAAACCTAAAAACTAAAGCTAAAAAAATAAAATAAAAACCTAAACCTAAAAAATAAAATAAAAATAAAATTAAACTAAAAAGTAAGCATAAACCTAAACCTAAACTTGAAAAATAATCTAAAATAGAAAACCTAAACTAAAATAAATAAACTTAAAATAATTAACTAAACTAAATAAAAATAAAAAATAAACCTAAATAAAAATAAAAAAACTAAAATAACTAAAAAATAGACAAAATAAACTATATAAACCTAAACCCTAAACCCTAAACCCTAACCCTAAACCTGAACCTAAAATTACTATATAAATTAAAAAATAAATCTAAATTTCTAAACCTTAAACTAACCCTAAACCCTAAAAATGGGCATAACCTTGACGAAAGGAACATCATCGTCAACTAGGCTCAATCTAGATCTCACTGGGGAGTAGTTGGTGCATTACATCATAGTGGTGGGGGTGGATCTTGAGGTGCTGGTGGATATGAAGGTGGTGGTCAGAGTAATGGCGGTTATGGAGGTGGGATGAGCAATGTAGGTTACAATCGTAGTGGTGGCCGAGGGAGAGATCGGGGATATGATGGAAGATCCCACTACTCCAGAGGCGGGGGTGGTTCTGATGGAAATTGGAGTACCTGAAGAATGGCCAATCAGATCTACTACTTATGGAACTTTGTCTTTATAGTAGAGATGGTTCTAGTAATATAGGGTTTTTGATTTATGTGTGCTAATTTTTTTATTAATGTCATTTCTTGTGTCTTAAAAAACTTGGTGTGCTACTTGGTTGATGAAATCAAAAAGAAAAAATATTGAATTTGAATTTATTCTCTGTTAAAAAAAACCAAAAGCCTTAAACTCTAAACTAAAACCTGAACCCTAGACCTAAAACCTAAAACCTAAATCCTAAACCCTAAACCCTAAAAACCCTAAACCCTAAACCCTAAACCCTAAAACCCTAAACCCTAAACCTGAAACCCTAAAACCTAAACCCTAAACCTTAAATATTAAAATCTAAACCCTAAACCCTAAACTCTAAACCCTAAACCCTAAACCCCAAACCCTTATCCCAGGCAGGCCACTCATCCTCCACTCCGTTGCATTAAACGACTCTCTCGGTGCTCTGTTGGCCCAAGCCAATGATGAAGGGAAGGAAAATGCTCTATACTACCTCAATCATCATCTGATTCCTATTGAAGCAAACTATCCACCTACTGAGAAACATTGCCTAGCTTTGATCTCTGCTTCCCAAAAGCTATGACATTCTATGATTTCTCATAAGGTTAACTTGATCTCCAGAATAAATCCACTGTAGTATCTCATGAGACGGTCAATGCTATCTAGACATTTGGGTCGTTGGTCCATGATACTCTCACAGTTTGATACCACGTTCGTACCCCTCCGTGCGGTAAAAGGACCGGCACTAGCAGATTTCTTAGTAGCATACACACTTCCTGTTGATTCTCCCCTTAGTGATGATCTCCCCGATGAACAAATCATGAACTTAGGGGAGGCCAAAAACTGTAGATAGGAGATCTATTTTGATGGTGCAACTTCTTTTCTTAAAGGGGAAGCACCACGATCTATTTTCACAGGAAAGGTAGGAGTAAGAATAGTTCTTTTAACTCCAAATTGCCATGTGATTAGATTCTCATACTATCTTTCCAACCACTACACTAACAACGAAGCTGAGTATGAGGCTTTGATTGTTGGTCTAGAGTTAGCCATCACTATCAATGTCAACATCTTTGGGAATTCTCAGTTGGTCATCAATCAGATTGCCCGGTCCTACCAGGTCCTCACACCCAAGCTTTGTCATTACTACGAGTATGCCATAAAGCTATTGGCCCAAATTCCTAAAGTCACCATCTACAAGGTTCACTGAGTAGAGAACACAGTAGAAGATGCCTTGGCCAAACTTGCTAAAGAGTTGGCATGTCTGGAAGGTGAGTCCATTTCAATAAGGGTCCAAAATAGATAAGTCCTATCTCTTATTGATGTTGAACTCATCAAGAGAATTTCTCTTGAAGGGGAGGTTGTCGTTGCCAAAATGGACAAGGAGCTAGATTGGAGGCAACCGTTCATATAGATTACTTGAACAGCGGCAAACTACCTCAAAAAACATCACAAGCCCATCAGGTGAAATAGAGAGCTCTCTCCTATGCTCTTGTTGATGGCACCCTATACTACAAATGTGGTTATGCTGTTTAGATAAACATAAAGACAATGACATTCTAACTGAGGTACATTCAGGTCTATGCAAAGCACATCAATCTGGTCTAGAGATGAAGACAAAAATTAAGCGACTTGGATACTACTAGCCTTTGATGATTACAGACTGCATGGATGTAGCTAGGAGATGCCATCAATGTCAGGTACACGATGTGGTCCTCCACCAACAACCCAACATTCTACACCCTAAATTGGCTTCATGGCCATTCGAGTGTTGGGGTACCAAAATTGTAGGTCCGCTTGATCCTCTTTCTTCTAAGGCGCATCGGTTCATCTTAATTTCCACCAACTACTTTTCCAAGTGGGTGGAAGCCATCCCACTCAGAGTGGTCACAGCTCACCATTTGCTTCAATTTTTTAGAAACCATATCGTATATAGGTTCAGGGTGCCTCGATGAATTATATTCGATAATGGTACTGCATTCAAAAGTACTTAGATCAACAGCTTCACCAGAAGACATATAATAGATTGGAAATACCCCACCATCTACTACCCTAGAGCAAATGGTTTAGCAGAAGCATTCAACAAAACTCTTATCCAAATACTGAAGAAGAATCTTGATGATAACAAAAGAAAGTGGAACGAGAAGTTGGTTGAAGCCTTGTGGGCCTACCGCACCACATACCAAACTCCAACTCAGTCTACCCCATTTTCCTTAGTATATGGGTTTGAAGCCATCCGACCTTTAGAAGTTCAACTCCCTTCATTAAGGATAGTATTGTGTAACAAGATCACTACAGAGTAGAATGCAAAGTTACGGTTAGAAGTGCTCGAAGGTTTGGAGGAAAGTCACCTACGGGCATGCTAGAACCTCGAGTTGTACAAGGATAAAATGATTCAAGCTCACAACAAGCTAGTCTTCCCTAGGTCTTTTCGAGTAGGAGAACTTGTGTAAGTCTTATGGAGACCAATTGTTGCTCGTCAAAAGATGGGAGGCAAGTTTGAACCCACTTGGGAAGGCCCCTATGTCATAGAGAAGGCATACTAATGAGTATCTTATCAATTTATTGATTGTAAAGTGGAACACCTGATGCTTCCAATTAATGGGCTCTATCTAAAGAAATATTACCCATGAAACAAATCATGTTTGAAAATAATCATTAATAAAAAAAAGAACAAAAATATGATTCCATTCATCAAATCTTCTCTTCTTTTGAAGCGTTGTTTGCTTGTCTTGCAAATCCACCATGACGTGTCTAGGGTAGGTGTAAATGTCCCCTAATGGCATCCTATCCCTCTTTCAAAACACAAACACAATCCCCTGATACTATTAAAATAGGTGTAAGAGAACCCGAGAGGCATCCTATTTCAATTAGCACAATTAAGTTAGGTGTGAGAGCACCCAAGCGACATCCTTTCTTAGTGGGAATCCTTTTTTGCCATCCTTGACATCATTTTATTAAAACCCCTAGTGTGTTTAAGGTAGGTGTAAGAGTCTCCCAAAGGCATCCTATTCCTTTTTTAGCATAGACACAAAAAAACACAAATCTGTTGTATCGAGCTATTTTGATGTGGGGGTAAGCCCCCTGTGGCACTCACTCATTAGCTACTCTAGGTCTGGTATAAGTGCTACCTCGCTAGTAATGTCACGCCAATGGTCATTTATTTGAAGATGTGAGTCCCCAAACTTTCTTCCTAACTTGATCATTGCAAAGCAATGAGCGCCTTGTTAGTATGGTAGTCTTCACTGCCCAGCCAATAAGCTACCTCATGTTGACTTTTCTTAAGAAGATATGAGTCCACGTGCTCTCTTCTTAAACTAGCCATCATGCTCTAACTAAGTTGAGTATATTTGAGGTTTAGGGTAAGTCCCCCAGAGGCTCATTTCCTCTTAACTACTTTTGAGTTGATATAAGTCCCCTAGTGGTATTCACTTAGTAGTTGCCCTAGGTCAGATAACACCTATCGAGCCAAACATAAACCATCCTAGCGGTCAGTTTTGCTATAGGAGTATGTGAGTCCTCGAGCTTTCTTCCTTGGATGATTGTTACAAACCAAAGGGCACCTTAGGTTGGTTGATGTTCACTATGCTAATAGCGACTCACCCGGTGGATACACCACTCTTGGCAGATGTGAGTCCCCGCACTTTCTCCTTGAGTTAGACACTGAATACCTATTGGATATATGACTAGTCATGTTATCTTCTCCAAGGTGTTGGATTAAGCCTTTAGCAGCCCCATCCCCTGTGGGCAGTTTACTTGGATCAAGTCCTTTCCTAGACATTACCCGGGTTACTTTTGGATTGGATAGTTCCCCTTTCCTAGTAGCCACCCCTTTGGTTGGAGAATTTATTTAGCAGATGCGCAGATCCTCACTTAGTTCACTAAATCTAAGATAGGTCTAAGCTAATCTAAGCTCCATCTCAGTTTGATTCCTCACAAACTAATAGGGTCCATGATAAAACAAATAAATAAATAAAAATAAATAAAACAAATAAATTAATTCTCTTATGGATTAGGAATTTAAGCTCCCAAAGGGCCCCCTTTCCCAAGCAGACATCCTATCTTTAGGGTAGTGTCAACATAACTTCCTATAAGAATTGCCTGACTACCTGAGTTGAGATGAGTCCCCAAGTCGACACTCAATCAGTAATCACCTTTAGGTCAGTTTCAATCTATTTTTCCATAAGCAGGTTACCCCGACAGTCATTCCACTTTAGAAGATGTAAGACTATGACACGTTCTTTCTAACATGATTGTCGCAAACCAATGGGCAGTCCTAAGTCGAGTTTGATTTGTTGCCCAAAGTAGCTGATCACTCCAGTGGTCTTTTCTAGTGGAAGATGTGAGTCCCCAAGATTTCTTCCCTTGAATTGATCATTGCAAACCGAAAGGCACACCTTTGGTCAGATAGTTCTCCCATCGACTGAGAAGCTACTCCCTTTGGTTCAGTAAATTTGAGATAGGTCTTGGCTGATATAAGCTCCTTCTCAATTTGATCCATCGTAAACCAACATAATCCATCAAAATAAATCTAAAAAATAAAATTAATTTTTGACTATCTTTGATCTAATTTAAGTCCCCCAGCAGCGTTCACTCAATAGTCAGCCTTAGGTCAAGTTTGATTTGCTGCCTGAGGCAGCTGATCACCCCAGTGGTTCCTTATTTATAGAAGATGTGAGTCCTCGTGCTTTCTTCTTAATATTTGACCATTGTATACTGAAAGGCACCCCTTTCGTTGGATAGTCCTACCTTGTGGTAGGTAGACTACTCCCTTTGGTCTGGTAAAATTTGAGTTAGGTTTGGGCACATGGCCCCTACTCTGTGCAGTTCATCACAAACCTATGGGATTCATCATAATGAAAACAAACAAATCTAAAAATGAAAAGTAATCTTGACTATCTTTGAGCTAATTTAAGTCCCCCAGCAGCATTCACTCAATAGTCAGCCCTAGGTTGGGTTCAATCTGTTTCGTTGCCAATAGATTACCCCAGCAACTGGTCCCTACTTTGGAGGATGTAAGTCTACTATGCTTTCTTCCCAGTACAGTTGCTACATACCGAAAGATATCCCTTTGGTCGACTAGTCCTACTATGTGTTTAGTAGACTACCCCATTAGATTGGTGAATCTGAGTTAAGACTAGGCCTCCATGGCCCCCACTTAGTGCAGTTCATCGCAAACCTATGGGATTCATTATAATCAAAAGAAACAAATCTAAAAATGAAATTAATCTTGACTATCTTTGAGTCGATCTAAGTCCCCCAGTGGCATTCACTCAATAGTCAGCCTTAGGCTGGGTTCAATCTGTTGTCTTGCCAATAGATTACCCTAGCAATTGGTATCTACTTTGGAGGATGTAAGTCTATTACGCTTTCTTTCTTGTACAGTCGCTGCATACCAAAAGGCAGCCCTTTGATTGGCTAATCCTACTATGTGTTTAGAAGACTACCCCTTTGGATTGGTAAGTCTGAGTTAGGTCTTGGCCTCCGTGGCTCCTACTCGGTGCTTTCCATCGCAAACCAACAATGTTCATCTCAAAAATCCAATTCTAAAAAAATTGAGACAAATTCAACCCTCTTTCCCAGAGGAACTTAAATAAATCTTTTTCTTCTCAGTGAGACCTAAATCAAATCATACCTCTCATTCCCTTGTGGATGACTTGAACCTGCTTGCCTATTGGAAGGTTCACACTCTATCCCATAGTAGATTCTTCCCCCTCTCTTATGTCTTGGACATAAGTAGAGCCACGTTGCACTAAGCTCTAGATTCTTTATACACCTTGGGTTAGGGTTAGATTGTTTCTGTTAGTGCTTGTGATGTTTCGATGTTGTTGATCATTTTGGTCAACACCAATATGTGTGGTGTTCATTGTCAGTCACACCACACCTATTGGGTGCCCTTTATTGACCTCATTTTTAGAATGAGCTCTCAACCCCTCCATAGACATAGGACTTCTCTTAGACCTTAAGAGTTCCTTAGTCTTAAGACACATCTAGTGATTAGGTGGGCACTCAACCTAGCCCTAGAGACTTAGAAGAGTTAGCTATAGGAATAAGTCATGCCTTAGGGGTGTTAGGAAAATTTGCCTACCCTTAGCATGAACCATTCCTCACCTTCCTTCCTTCAAGTCAAACTCCAAATCAATCTTATTTGGTTTTCTCTAAACTCAAATCAACTTCGTGTGATTGAAATCCATAATTGAAATCCATGATTGAAACCCATGAATGAAATTCCTAAGTCCAAATCCTTCTTAAGTCCTTAATCTTCTCTTAAGGACTTAGCCTAAATCATGATCTAAACCAAATCAAATCTTTGAGATTTTCTCAAAATTCATTTATATTCTCATTTATATTCTCATATATAAATGAAATATAAATTCAAGTCAATCAAACTATACTCAAAATTCAAAATCAATTCATGAAATTTCTAAGTCCCTTAATTCCCTTCTTCAGGACTTATCCAAAATCAACTCTAAACCAACTCAAACTCATGGGATTTTCTCATAACTCATTTATATTCTCATTTATATTCACATATATAAATGAAATATAAATACAAATCAATCAAATCAAATCCTCAAATCAAATTCCAAATCTAAAATCCTTCTTAAGTCCTTAATTCCCTTTTAATGGACTTAGCCTAAATCATGATTAAATCACTTCAAATCTTTGAAATTTTCTCATGATCCATTTATATTCTCATTTATATTCACATATATAAATGAAATATAAATTTAAAAAATCAAAACCAATTCCAAAAATCAATTCGAATCCATTCAAAATCCAACCTAAGCCTTTCAAGTCAAAACCTTGAACTTAGCCAAATCAACTTCAAATCAAGACAAACTCTTTATTTTCCTTCATGATTCAGTCAACCCTACAATCATAAATCCAAATATAAATACAAACTTCAATCACTAAATCAAAATCCAATTCAAAAATCAAACCCTAAATCCATTCATATTCTTCCTTTGAATATGAAATTGTCAAATGAATCAAAACCCATTTGACTTCAAACCACTTACAAATGGATTTTATTTCAATCATAAGTCCGTATACAAGTTCAATCAAACTCAAATCAAGTTTGGACTAAACCATTTGACCCATTTAGGCTCACTTGACCAAAGTGACCTAAAGTACCCTTTTGAGTCAAATTCTAATCCTAACCAAATTGGATTTAACTAAACTCAGCCATACCTCTCATCATGATCAACAATCATCATGGGATGATCAATCAACCAAATTGGGCCAAACCAAGTCAAACCTAAGGGTTGAACAAGTTAACACTTAGCCAAAATGAAACCCAACATAGCCAAAATCAACCATAAGCCAAATTGATTGAAACCATTGATCTAAGTTCATTCATAAACTATGTTTGAACTTGACCAAGTCAACGTTTGAGCCTAGCCTAATCCAATTGGCCACTTGACCCAAGTAAAATTCAAAATATGTCAAAACTTGATCTAAGCCAAATTGATTGAAACTAATGGGTCAAGTTCATTCCAAATCACTTGTTGAACTTGACTAAAACCTCAATTACTTAACTAGACCCAACCTAGCCCAATTGACCTTAGACCTAACTTGACCTAAAGGGGTCATGTTGAGCCAAATTCAAACTTAACCAAAATTGATTGAAAACAAAGATACCAATCCACTCCATATGACTAACCAAACCTAAACCTACCCTTGACCTAGCTCAAATAGGTCAAATGGGTCAAATAGGTCAACATGATCGATTGACCTAAATGAAGTCATATGAGCCAAATTCAAAACTAAACCAAATTGAACCAAACCAAAGCCACCAAAACATTTCAAATGGTCATATGAACTTGACCCAACCCTTGGTTTGACCCAATTTGACCAATTGGTCAACTTGACCCATGTTGACCCATTTTGACATAAATGGGTCAACATGAGCCAAACTATATCAAATGAACTCCAAATCCAATGAAGCTTGGCCAAACATATTTTCTCCACATACTTAACATATCCAAATTCAAAAATTAGCCAAATGACCATTCTACCTTTAGGCCATAGAACAAATTATGGACTAATCCATGGGTAATTTGGTCAAGCCCTCTTCATATCAACTTGATAAGTTCATAATAGCTCAAGTGGACCCAATGGAGAGTGGTGAACCCAACCCAATGGGTTTGGGTCAGCCCAAATGGACCCAAGGCGAAAACTGACCCCCTAGCTCAAATTGGCTAATTCAAAAACCTCCTTCCACTCAATTTGAAGCACATGGGAGGTTACCAATCCACTCAAGACCTCAAACTGACCATGTGTAAGGATCTAATAGCCTAAAATACCCTTTTTATATGGTCAATTAGATCAAAATGGTAACTCAAGGTTCTACCATCTGATTGCCATAGGGGGAGATATACTTTCCCTAATTCCATTTGAATTCATCATCATCACATTCGATTGAGCACTAGAGAGAGTTAGAAGCCATCAGAGAGCATTCCTAAGCTTGCTAAGAGGGATTTGAATCTTTCCTTTCTTAGTTTCCTTCCTTAGAAAATAGGGGAGCTCATCTCAATTCCCAAGTTCTTCCACACTCTAATTCAATGTAATTACCTATGTACACTCCCTCGGGGGATCAAGTCGAGTGCACCTAAGCATTCTCTCAAGTTCACAAAGCAAGGAGGAGGTGAATTCGATCAAAGCTGCAATGGGGAGCAAGTGGTGTTGATCCATAGAGAGATTTACTCAACCCCATGGCTTGAAACTTTCAACAGGGCTTCGTCTCCACTAGACGATGCTACCTCATCGAGCTTGAGCGTCGATGATCACCTCCAATGAAGTATGGAATTTTCTGACCACTTAGCTTAGGAGGTGTTGCTCCTTTGTGAAAGAAATTATCATGGCATGTAAAATCCACCATTTGATAGGCTTATCATTAGCTTAAGATGGTGTGGGTAAAATCTCATTCCAATCTGAGCTCAATTTAGCTTGGATCTTCCCTTAGATCTTGGATGGTCTCCATTGATCCTTAGGGAAGAATTGGCGTGATCCTGGCCTTCCATCCGCATGTTTTGGATGGACGGACTAGATTAACCGCACATTTTAGAATTGATTTATCCCTTTAGAAACCACGAGATGATCCTTTACCATTCGATCTTTGATCGAACGGTAGGGATCAATCGTCATCCCGCTGCCACACCTCCTTCTTAACATGACATTTAAGTGAATAGCTCACGGCGTGATGCATGTAAAGAGCGCTGACCGCCACCGCCGCGTGTCGCACTGTGAGCTAAAGGGATTAGTTAGGATTTAATTAATTTTAATTAATCTTCTAAGCTTCAAAAATTCATATCTCCCTCAATAAAATTTAGAAAAATATGAGGTTAATTTCTAGGAAAGATAATTCAACCTAAAATATTTTAAAAATGATTTTAATGGATTTTAAATTATCCTTTTCTCTGATTTTGGGTTTTAATGGAAATATTATTTTGCTAATTAATTCTTAATTAATCCTTTGATTAATCCCAAACTTCTTGGATATGTTTTAGGGGATGACCTCTGCCTCCCCTAATTTTCTTAGGATTTATTTAAGGCTTAATTGGGGGAATTGCAAATGTATTTCCTAATAATTCTTTTAATGTAATTAAGGATAATTAAAGTTGGATTAGTGTTTTAATCCCTCATTGGAGTTGATTAAGGTTAGATCCAGTGAATAGGAGGCTTAGGGAATAATTTTGGGGTGTTTCCCCTATGCTATTCCTGAAACCCCCTTTTCTTTCCTTTCATCTCTTAATTAAGAGTTAATTCATTAATTACTCTCTTAATTAATTTCTAAAAATTCTAAAAACTTCTAGAACTTAATTAATCTACTTTGGGTAGATGCTTAGGTGTTCAAGAGCCTATGTTCAATTAATGAAATCAAAACCCAACTCACATGTGTGAGGGGTGTTTTGAAATTACTTAAGTTAAACCCCTTAGCGTAATTTGCCATTAATCATGAGCCAAATTACATTAGGCCCTTTTCTTCATAGGTGCATTGCAAGTTTAAATTCCTTGTGAGTTTTTATGTCATCTCATTGGCTTATAATTACTTGGTTAACTATGCTAAGGTGGTATAGGTAAGGGTTAATTAATTTGTTTAATTCATACCTTAACCTAATCAAAATTTAAAATGAATCTAATCATCTAAAAATTAAACAAAAATATCTAACAGATGTGAGAATGGGTTAGGAACAAAAAACTCAACTCACATTTTTCAAAATAAAATCAAACTTAAGATCAAACAAAAATCACATTAAATAAATATTGATTTATTTTAAGCCTTCTTATTTCATAAGAATGTATTTAGGATTTAATTAAAGTAAATGTGTTTACATTCTTTCATTGCTTTAGTTCTTTCCCTAACATGTAAATATGTATGTCATATGGCTTCATGCATCCATATTTTTCAAAATCAAATTCAAAATGAAATTGTTTACTTTATGTCATAATTGCATGTGTTGGCTAAAGTAATAATATTAGTGGCTATTATCACTACTAAATCCAAATTATTTTCAAAATATATAAATCAAATTCTTACAACTAAAAGTGTGTTACTTTTATTTTAATTATAAGCTTGCATGCGAGAGGACATAAGGATGTGCTTAGTATAGGTTCTCCTTCTCTTTTCTTTTAGTATAGTTTTGAATAGGATTTAGTAAGATGTATGGTTCATTTGAAAAGAACCTAACACTTGCTTAATTCCATATCCTATTCATTCATATGCTATCAATTAAGAAGGTTACTTATGCTTACACATATAAATTGCATAAATAAAATGAATCAACTAATACAAATTTTGCATTCTTTCTTTTTCCATTTCATTTCTTTTGTACGCATGTTTGTATTTAAGGAAAGTGGTATATTAGTCTGGACAACCCCGAGGTTCCAACGCTTTAAGTAGCCCTAAGTAGGTCTTGTACTTTACACCTCTAGTTAACAATAATGTTGTACTCACTTATGCCTTTCTTACTTTCATGTGTGCATGTGAAAATTGGATAAGAAATCCATTTTCTACTAATAAAAATCATGCATCTTAAACTTCTAAATTTCCTTAAGTGAATTGCTTAGAATGCATCATAAAGTGTGTTAAACATTCTCAATTTTGTGTATAGATATGCTTAAAACTAATTCATATGCATGTTATACATGTTGGGGAAGATATTAAGTGATGTATGTTTTGTGAATTTGATTCATTTTATTTAATCTTAAAATGCCTTTATTTTTGAATGGGTTTGTTTAGAGTTCATCTAAATATAGGATTAATCAAAATACTCAGTCAAAACATTCACTAAACAAAACTAAAATATGAATCTACTTTATAAATTACTTAGGTTAGGGAAGGAAAGAGAAGTTCTCTTCTCTTTCCCTCTCTTTATAACTTAGTAATTAATTGTAGGATTCATTTTAACATAATCAAAACTTGAAATAAAATTGATCCAAAATAACTAAATCACTTAAATAAAACCCTCCTCTAAGTTGAACATGTTTCACCCTTATAATATTCTAACTTAAAGCCATAGCTAAGAATACCACACAAACTTTAAAAACACACACATTAGCCTAAGTCATCACTTCTAGCTTTAGGTTAGGGAAGTGCATGGTTTGATGTTTTTTTTATTGTATGATATAAGTTTTAGACTGGATGTTAGGATGTATGCTTATAGAATGAATTGTAGGGCGATCTTAGTCTAAACATTATTTTCTACAGGGGATTGTGCTTAAGCGGTGATATCATAAATAAAAATATAAAATGCTTTTGCTTGCACGTGCTTATACCCCTAAGCATAATCCAATAGGCCAGGTGGACTTAGTCACCCATGTGTGAGGTGATAAGTCCAATATACATGCTTGGGATTTATATGATTTGTTTTAGATAACCTTTCTTTTGTAGGTGTTAGTTAGATTTCCATTCTTTTCCTTTTCATGTAAATTTTGCAATTAGGATTTTATAACGATTGTTATGGGGGATTAGGATTAGCATTGGTCATAAGATCTTATCTTATACACCATGTGAAGCCTTGGAGCATCCACCTTCCAACCATCTAAAAGGAGGAACCAAAGAAGAAGGAAGAAAAGAAGAAGAAAGAAGAAAGAAGAATGAAGGAATGAAGCTTGAAGACCCCCATAATAATGAATTCCTTACTTAATTGTAATTTAATTCATTTATAATCAGAGTTGTCTAAGGCTAGAGCTCAGCTACCCAATTTGTTTTCAAGTTTTTATGGTGGTGCCCGACCACAATGACCTTTTATTCTTTTTACGATTAGCTTTATAAATTGATTGATGATTTATTTAGCTTTTGCATTATGTGGCATATTTTTTCTAGTTTCTTCCTTGCTTTATGTATGGCCTGGATGTGGATTAGGCTCTTAGGGAAAAATAAATCTTTTGCCCAACTTAACAACTCAAAACTAAAAATAAAAAACTCATAATCTCATCTAAAGCTTAAGCTTAAAATCAAGATAAAAGAATTAGCAACCCCTTAGCTGAAAGAGTATTTCTTTTACAATATTATGCACAAATGCATCTTATTTCACTCTTGATTGGAGGGCTTCCACCTTTACTAGAGAAACTTGGCTTACCCTTTGAGAGCCATGATAGAAACATACCTCCTCCCCTCTAGCTAATTTTTGCCAATAACTTTATTTCTCATGCATTAGGCATATGAATCCTATTAGCCTGAGTCAAAATAATTATCCAAAAATGAAAATAAAATTAAATCTGAATTGCATTAGATTTAAGTCATTTGAAGCATGTCCTTACATAATCTAGTCTCTTTAGGGAGTGAGTTTAACGACTTAGTCTCTTTCTAAATAAATAACAGCCTAACTATCTTGCATAAGCATAAGACTTGCCTACATGTATTTAAAATTGTAGGATGAGTTATTTGGCGACCACCCCTAGGCGGTTGTAAGTCCAAACAGTCGGCTGGTTTGTCCTCTCTTGTGGAGGCAAACAAATTACCCATTCTTGCTTTAGATTTAGGTTGTGCTTTTGGCCCTCGCCAAAGCTTCCTAGATTTAGGTTCTGAGGTTGCTTCTCCCCTTTGTGGTCCATAAGTATAATTCCTTACCTCTTAGGAATTTCCTTAATCTTCTGTTAGGGAATCATAAGTCCTAAATTTTTAATAAAAAAATGCAACTCAAACAAACTAAATTAATTTCAAAAATGTAAAGCCCAACTCTAGGATAGTTTAAGATGCTCGCCAGGTTTCCTAGCATCATGGGCATCTCCTACTTATCTTCCTTTTGGCTTCGATAATAACTCCCTTTTATTTGATCAATCCCATTTGATCTTCAAAAATGAACCAATCGATTGATAGTCCTTTCCTATTGAAATCTTTGAAGACAACGATCATTTACCTTAATCAAGAGTATTCCTAAGGGATCCCGTCCCTTAGGATGTAATTAACTATGGGAGCTTGCCCCTGTAGGGAACTTAACGAACTTGGTTTAAAATAAATTATGCCTTACTTTTCCATGTAAAGTAGGGGAAGAGTCTTTGGTACATATGCAGACCCATTATCCTTAGGAGTCCTTATTGAGGTGATTTGGTCCATTAAAAGGTATTGATTTCTATCTCTCGAGATAGTATACTATTCCTTGATGATGTACCTGATCACCTGAATAAGTACATCTACAGATCTGTGTGGAATCCTAAAAAAATGAATTTTTTTATTCTTGGCTTTTTTACCATAGATTGAAGGTGACCGTATAGAAATTTTTCTCCATAAGTCCTCGTTACGTGATTAGGTCCATTGTAGGGTGATGTCTCTATCTTTCGAGATCACTTCAATGTTGTATCAGATCAATTCAAAACTTATCCCTCCTACAATATGCGTCCCCCATACATCCAAAATTAAACACCACAAGGCCCTCCGGCCTTGTTCATTGAATCCTCACAAAATCATCCTTTCTATTTGGAGTTTGGAAATGTCGATCCTTAAGTAGGCAAGGGTTCTTAGACTCATAATGCTAAATGATACACCTGGGTCAACCAGAACTCTGGATAGCCTGTATCTTCGAACATCCACTGTAATGTAAAGTGGAGGTTGTGCTCGGTCATCCCTAGGAGTAAGTCTTCATCGCTAAATGTAACTCCTAAGATGTCCTTTGAGTAGCATGCCTCCTCTTTAATAGCGATCAGTTGAGTTAATCATATCTCTAGATCAAGTAAGGCCTTGATTAGAGATCCCCTTATCTCTTTGGATAAGACAGGGGCATCATATCTGCTTAACTTAACTGTAAACTTTCCAAGGTGAGCTAGGACATTGTAATCAACTCTAGCTTGGTCCTCCATAAGCATATCCATGGTTGGAGCATCCTATGGAGGGGCTATCTGCACATTCAAACCAATAACTTGCTTACTCTTATCCTAAGGTGTCTCAAGAGGTGAACTTGATTGATTCATAGTACTATAGTCCAACTCTGAATAATAAAGGAAAGGATCAGAACTACTATAGCTATTATTTTTATTTATACTCGGAGAGCTTTCAATAGGAATAAAATCAAGAGCATTAGAAGTAGACAATATATAAGTGGAATCAACTTTCTTCATTAATTTCTTTTTTCGTGGAGGTACATGATAGAAATCAAGTAAAGTAAGTGGAGTAAGGGATTTAGTGCCCTTATCCACAGATACAATGCTCCTACCGGTAGAAGAGGAGCTAGAAAAAGAGGTGGTAGCAACAACGGTGGAGGGAGTACTAGACTCAAACGGTGGCTATGCTACTGGACTATCTCGGGAAAGTATGGTGAGCTGCTGCTACTGGTGTGCTGTCACCCTCGCTGAGTTGTCCTTTGCAACTAGCAAACCTTCTTTGGTGTTGGAGGTTTGAGCTACTTCAAGCACATGCAAAGAAAGCTTCTTGATCTTAGAAATGATCATCTTAGAGATTCGGGATAGAGAGATATCCTAATCTTCTTTGATCTTAAGAGGATCACAAGTATCCCCAAGGATTACTCTAACATAACTGGATGGTTGTTCTAATAAGTATTCCTTAGGGATAACTATGGCTCTCAACTTGTAGCTGCGCTCAAGCTAGTCCTTAAAAGTGATACAATCCTCAAAGACATGGCCTAACATGCGGTAGTAGGGAAATATCGAGGATCATCGCTCTTGACCACTTCCTCCAGCCTCTTAGGCTCTGGTAAATGAAAGTCAAGTTTCTTTAAGAGATTATTAAATATTTTCCTAACTACCTCCCTCTTGAATGAATATGGCTTATTCACTCTATCGGCAATAGTAGGTGGAAAGTAGCTACCTGGCGATGGATATGAATACCGCTGTTGGCTTGGCCACTGAGATGGTGGAAATGATCATTGTGGCAGCTGCGATGGTCGGTATGGTGGCCGAGGTGGTGGAAGAGGAGGTTGAAAAGGAGGCTGCTGAGCTTGTAGTCTCATCTTGAACTTTGGCTATTTCCCTCGTTCCGACACAATTGCCTCTAGCTTCTTCTCAAACACCTTCTGGGGCTTGGGCCTAGATGATTGTTCGAGAAATGGTAACTATTTAGCATCCTCTTGTAGACTTTCCAACTTGTTGATTAATTTCTCGAATGTTTTGATTATGAAGCCCTTAAGCATGAAGGCGATCGGGCCATCGATATTCTTCAGAAGATTCTCAATGCCATGCTATTTGGACATTTATGGTTCGCAATTCATCAACAGGTTGTGCCACTTGAGAATGTAATCAACAAGGGACTCGTTGAGTTTCTATTTCTCTAGAATGAGGCACCTACAACACCCTCTGTTGAGCTCCAGCAAAGCACTTGATGTAGAGGTGCTCCAACTCAGTAAAGTGTTCAGCTCTAAAGTGTGCAATGTGTTACTGTGGGTTCCCACTACCATCAAAGATCTTGAAGGACGGCGAAACAATACACTAAATAAAATAAAAACTAAATAAAAACCTAAACCTTAAACCTAAAAATAAAACATAAAATAAATAAAAAATAAAACCTAAACCCTAAACTAAAAAAAACCTAAACCTAAAATAAACAAAATAAAATAAACATAAACCTAAACGAAAATAAATAAAACCTAAACCTAAACCTCAAATAAACTAAACCTAAACCCTAAACTAAAAATAAACCAAAACCTAAACTAAAAAAAAACCTAAAAAAAATCTAAAATGTAAACCTAAAAAAAAATAAAATAAAAACCTTAACCTAAACCTAAATAAAAATAAAAAAATAAACTAAAATAAATAAACTAGAAACTAAATAAAATATAAATTAAAATTAAATAAATAAAAATAAACTAAACTATTGGTTTGCTTAATTTTAAATAAAAAAAATCTTAAACTAAACCTGGCCATAAAATCCTAAACCTAAAAACTACCCTAAACCTTTACTATAACCTGCAAACTGAGCCCTACCCTATCTTAAATAACTAACCCCACTAAACCTGACCTGGGCTAACCCTGGGCCCCAGACCTAAACTGACCTAAAGACTGGGCCACTAGGCTAAATCCTGACCTTCCCTACCCTAAACTGAGGCCTGGGCCAACCCTGGGCCCTAAGCTGAGCCAGGCCCTGAACCTAGGCCCTGACCCCAGAGCAAGCTAACCATGGCTCTAAAGCCTAAACTCCCCAAACCCAGAGAGGCCCACAAACCTAAAATTGACCTGACTAAACCTAAATATAATAAATAAAACCTAAGATAAGATAAAATAAAACCTAAACTACTTAAGCCTAAGATAAGATAAATAAATAACTAAAATAAATTAATAAAAAATGTAACTAAAAAAAAGTATAATATAAACCAAAGAATAAAACCTAAAATAAAAAAATTAAAAATAAAAAATAGATAAATCAAAATAAAATAAAATAAAAACTAAATAAAAACCTAAACATAAAAAAGAAACCTAAAAATAAAACTTAAAAATAAATAAAAAATAAAACCCACACCCTAAACTAAAAATAAAAATTAAATCTAAAATAAAAATAAAATAAAAAAATAAACGAACCTAAACCTAAACTTAGATAAACTAAACTAAAATAAATAAAACATACACCTAAACTTAAATAAACTAAAAATAAACCTAAACCTAAACTAAAAAAAAAAAACTAAAATAAAAACCTAAAACCTAAACCTAGAAAAATAAAATAAAATCCTAAACCTAAACCTAAAAATAAAAAAGTAAAATTGAAACCTAAAAAATAAAATTAAAATAAAACTAAACTTAAAAATAAAGCTAAACCTAAACCTAAAAAAAATAAACTAAAATAAATCAACTAAATAAATAAAATAAATAAAATAAAAATAAGCTGTCAAAATAAAATAAAATTAACTAAAATAAAACTAAATAAACTAAACCTAGTTTGATTTTAAACAAATAAATAAAATAATATAAAACCCACTCAAATACCCTAAAACTAACCCTAAACACATCAAACTCACTGGTGACCTACCCTAACTAAACAAAAAAAGTCTGACACTAAACACAGGCCACTACCCTAAACCCTAAACCCTAAACCCCAAATCCTAAAACCCTAAAACCTAAAACTTAAACCCTAAAAACATAAATACCCAAAAACCTAAATGTAAACTAAATAAAACCTAGAAAATAAATTAAATAAATGAACCTATACCTAAATAAATTTAAAAAACAAAATAAAATTAAAATATACACTAAAACCTAACGTGAACATAAAAATAAAATAAAATAAACTAATAAAAATAAACTAAAATAAAAAAAATAATAACCTAAACTAAACTAAAAAAATAAAATAAACCTAATAAAAAAACCTAAATAATTAAAAAAACTAAATGTAAAATAATAATAAAATAAACCAAAAATAATCCTAAAATAAAATAAAATAAAACTAAATAAAAACTTAAACTTAAAAAATAAACCTAAAAATAAATAAAAAATAAAATTTAAACCATAGACTGAAAAAAACCTAAACCTAAACTAAACTAAACTAAACCAAAATAAATAAAACCTAAACCTAATCCTAAACCAAACCCTAAACTAAATAAAATAAAATAAAATTTAAAATAAAGCGAAACCTAAACTAAAAAACCTAAACTTAGAGCAATAAAATAAAATTAAGAACTAAAAAAGTAAAAGAAAACCTAAACCAAATAATAAAATAAAAGAACTAAAAAAATAAACCTAAACCTAAAATAAACTAAGATAAAAAACCTAAACTAAAATAAATAAACTAAACTAAATTTAATAAAAAAATAAACTAAAATAAATAAAAACTAAATTGAATAAACTAAATAAATCTAAACATGTTGGTTTGTAATGAAACCTAAACCATAAAATCCAAACCCTAAAATAAACTAAAAAATGTAAACCTAGGGTTTACTTAATTTAAAATAAACCTAAAATAAAACCTCCTACCCTAAACCTAAACCCTAAACCCAAATCTTAAAATTTAAAAATAAAAAAATAAAATTCTAACCTTACCCACTATAAACAAAGCTCTAGACCAACCACTGACCTAAATCTTCCACTGACCCTGGGCTAATTCCCAAGGCCCCACAGTGACCATGACCTAGGCTAAACCTTCCAGTGACCCAAGATCCTACCTGGGCTTCCTGAACACCCTAAAACCTGACTGACCCTAAATTCTAAACTGACCAAATTGAAAACCTACTGAGGATAAAATAAACAAACTCAATAAAGATGACACTCTAAAAAATAAAATAAAATAAAATAAACTTAAAAATAAATAAACCAAATAATATAAATATAAATAAATATAAATAAGCTAAAGATAAAATAAAATAATAAATCAATAAACTGGACACTTGGTTTGCTTGTTTTAAAAAAAAACTACCACTAAATCATAAACTAAAGTTTGAACCACCATGAGCCCTAAAGCCATAAAACCCTAAATCCTAAACCTAAATTACTAAACCCTGAGCCACTCCTGGACCTACTAACCCTAAACTAAAACCTCCATCCCTGAGCTAAACCCTCTCCTACTGAATAACCATACCTATACCCTGGGCCTATAACCTACCTACTATAAACCCACTAAACTCCCACCTCCCACTAGCTAGGCCCAACCATACTGAGCCCCTATACTGAATACTGATAAACCTAGACTAAAACTGGGACTGGGCTTGGCTTAAATCCAAGACCCTGAGCCTTGACCTCCATGACCTGGGCCTGAGTAAAGCCCTAAACCCACTGACTAACTCCCTGACCTCCTCCAAACCAGGCCTAACTACCTGGGCTCCAGGCCCCCAGGATCCTCCTACCAGGCCCTAAAACCCACATGACTGACTGGGCCTACCCTGACCCTAAATCTGGGCCAAAAACCAACTAACTGATAAAATACTCATAGCTAAAAAAAAAAAAACCTAATAAATAAAACCTAAATATAAAATAAAACTAAAATAAAAGTAAAAAAAATAAACCTAAATAAAAGAAATAAAAATAAAATAAAACAAAATAAATAAAAAAAAATAAAATAAAATAATAAAATAAACTAAAACTGTCGGTTTTACTTAATTAAAAAAATCACTAAACCCTAAACCCTAATCCATATACATACATGCTATAACTCTACCAAAACCAAACCCTAAACCCTAAACCCTAAACTAAAACCTAAAAACCCAAACCTAAACCTAAAGTAATTAAATAAATTAAAAAATAAATATACACCCTAAAACCTAATAAACCTAGACTTAAACTTAAACCCTAAGAATGGGCAGAACCTTGACGCCAGGAATATCATCATCAATCAGACTTAGTCTAGATCTGGCGACGGAGGCAATGGTAGAGGCGAAGGTGGAGGCAGCGGTTATCATAGTGGTGGTGGGGGATTTGGAGGTTATGGTGGATATGGAGGAGGTGGTTAGTGTAGTGGTGGTTATGGAGGTGGGAGGAGAGATGGAGGTTACTTCAATGGTGGTGGCAGAGGGAGAGATCGGGGATATGATGGTGGATCCCACTACTTGAGAGGCCGAGGTGGTTTTGATTGGAACTAGAGATTGAAGAACGACCGGTCCGATCTACTACTTATGGAACTATGTCTTTACATTAGTGATGATTCTAGTTATCTAGGGTTTTTGATTTGCTCTATTCATGCTCATTTTAGATTTATATCGTCACTTGTGTTATAGAAAACTTGGTGTGTTACTTGGTTGATAAAATCGTAAAGAGCAAATTTTGAATCTGAATTTATTCTCTATTATAGAAAAACTAAAAATATTAAACCCTAAACTAAGACTTGAACTCCTCTAAACCATAAACCCTAAACACTAAACCCTAAATCCTAAATATATAATAAAAATTAAAAAATCTAACCATACCACCCCTAAACCCTAAACTATAAGCTACTAAGCTAACCCTAAACTAAACCACTAATCACTAAAGCTAAACAACTACCCTAAACCCAAAACCCTAAACCCTAAACCCTAAAGACTTAAAAAATTAAACCTAAACTAAAGAAAACCTAAAATAAAATAAATTAAAAAACCTACACCTAAACAAATTACAAAAATAAAATAAAATAAAAACCTAAACTAAAACCTAAACCTAAACCTAAACATAAAATAAAATAAACTAATAAAAATAAACTAAAATAAAATAAACAATAACCTAAACTAAACTAAAAAATAAGATAAACCTAAGAATAAAAAACATAAATAAAGTAAAAACTAAACGTAAAATAAAAATAAAATAAACCTAAAATAAAACTAAAATAAAAAAAATAAAAATTTGAATAAAAACTTAAGCCTAAAAGTAAAACCTAAAAATATATAAAAAATAAAACTTTAACCATGAACTAAAAAAAACGTAATCCTAAACTAAAATACACTAAACTAAAATAAACAAAAGCAAAACTTAAACCTAAACCTAAACCTAAACTAAATAAAATAAAATAAAATAAACTAAAAATAAACCTAAACCTAAACTAAAAAACTAAAACTAAACAAATAACAACCTAAAACCTAAGCTGAAAAGAAAACCTAAACCTAAACCTAAAATAAAAGTAAAACCTAAACCAAAAAATAAATAATTTACTAAAGTAAAAACCCTAAACCTAAAAAATAAACTAAAATAAACTAAACTAAACAATAAACAAACTAAACTAAAAATAAAAAAAATAAAATAAACAAAATAAAAGAAATGAATGAAAATAAGTAAAAATCTCTTGGATAAAATAAATAAACATAAAACCTGGGTTTGATTTAAAAACCTAAACAATGCTAACCCTAAACCCTAAATAAACTAAAAAATTAAAAACCTCTTTGCTTTTAAAAATAAACTAAAGACCTCCCTAAACCTAAAACCAACCATAAAGCCACTAATAAATAAATAATAAACTCAAAGAGCTCAAAGAGACCCTGCTTTGCTTATTTAAAATAAACCTAAACTAGGCTCACCTTACCCTGAGCCCACCAGGCCCTACCAACCCTAAACCTACCCTAAACCCTAAACCCTAAACCATAAACTAAAAAAAAACTTAAACTTCAAATAAAAAAAAACAAACCTTAACCTAAAGTAAAATAAATTAACTTAAAGAAATAAAACCTAAACCTAAATCTAAACCAAAATAAAATAAAATAGAATAAACTAAAAATAAACTTAAACCTAAACTAAAAAATTAATCCTAAAACCTAAACCTGAACAAATAAAATAAAAGCCTAAACCTAAACCTGAGAGTAAAAAATAAAACCAAAACCTAAAAAATAAAATAAAATTAAAACTCAACTAAAAAATAAACCTAAACCTAAACTAACACCGAAAAAATAAACTATAATAAAAAAATCTAAACTAAAATAAATAAATTAAACTAAATAAAAATAAAAATAAACATAAATAAAAATAAAAAATAAAATAAATAAACATAAATAAAAAATAAACTAAATAAACTAAATAAACCTAAACGTATCTATTTACTTAATTTAAAAAAAACCTAAACCCTAATCTAACTTTAAACCCTAAACCCTAAAAATAAACTAAAAAAAAAAACCTAAACCAAATGGTTTACTTAATTTAAAAATAAATGTAAACTAAAACATAAACCCTAAACCTAAAATCTAAACCCTAAACCCTTAATCCTAAAAATAAAATAAATTTGAAAGATATAAATGTGACTAAACTGAGTGAGCCTAAACTACCAGGCCAAGACCCTAAACTCTGGGCCTATAACACTATGCTATCCACTGGGCCCCAAACCTCTTAAGATACTACCCCACCTGAATCTATGCACAGGCCCAGACCCTGACCCTAGCGTGAGCGCAAACTGACCAGGCTGGGCCCTGGGCCTTAAACTAAACCCTAAATCCAGACACTGTGCATGCCACTAAAATCTAAACCTAAACTTAAAGATGTAAGATAAAAGGCTCAACTAAAATAAACCTAAACCTAAACCTAAAACTAAGATAAAACATAAAGATGGGATAAATAAACTAAGCTAAATAAAATAAAACCTAAACAAATAAAATAAATGAACTTACTTGGGTTGCTATTTTAAATGCAAAAATCATGACCCTAAGGCCCTGGGCCCTAAACTAACCTAAATCCTACACCTGGGCCTTCACCCTGAGCCCTGGGTCCTAAACCCACCCAAACCCTATATTATGATCCCAAAAGATCCTAAAAACTCACCCTAAACCTCCTGCCCCTGACCCTAAACTAAAACTGAGCCTAACTGGGCCAAAACAGGCCCTAAAAGCCTAAATCCAAGGCCAACCAACTCTAAACCTAAATCTCCTGAACTTAATTTTCAAAACTAAACCCTAAATCACAAAATAAAATAAAAAAAAACTGTCGGTTTGCTTAATTTAAAATAAACCTAAACTAAAACCAAAACTTAAACCCTAAACCCTAAACCTACACAAACCTGACCATAAACTAAATAAAATAAAACATAAACTTAAAATAAAGATAAATAAACCTAAACCTAAATTAAAGTAAATAAAACCTAAACCTAAACCTAAATAAACTAAACCTAAACCTAAACCAAAACAAAACAAAATAAAAGAAAATAAAATAAAATAAAAATCAACCTAAACTACAAAATAAAACCTAAAAATAAACCTAAAATAAAAACCTAAAACCTAAACCTAAACAAATAAAATAAAAACCTAAACCTAAAAATAAAAATAAAAAATAAAACATAAACCTAAAATAAAATAAAATAAAACTCAACTAAAAATAAACCTAAACCTAAAACCTAGATAAATTAAAATAAAAACTAAAATAAATAAACTAAATGAAATAAAAATAAAAAATAAATGTAAATAAAAATAAAAAATAAAATAAACTAAAATAAATAAAAAATAAACTAAATAAACCTAAACCTCCCAATTTATTTAATTTGAAAAAAATCTAAACCCTAATCTAACCATAAAAAATAAATTAGAAAAAAAATCTAAACCTACGTGTTTCCTTAATTTAAAAATAAACCTAAACTAAAACCTGAACCCTAAACCCTAAACTCTAAAAATAAACTAGAAAAAACTTAAACCTACTTGTTTACTTAATTTTAAAAAAAACCTAAACCTAAACTTAAATAAATAAAGTTTATACCCAAAACTAAATAAAATAAAATAAACTAAAAATAAACCTAAACCTAAAATAAAAAATAAAACCTAAAAATAAACCTAAAATAAAAACTGAAAACCTAAACCTAGAAAAATAAAATAAAAACCTAAACCTAAAAATAAAAAATAAAACTAAAACCTAAAAAATAAAATTAAAATAAAACTAAACTAAAAAATACACCTAAACCTAAACCTAAGCAAAAAAATAAACTAAAATAAATAAACCTAAAATAAATAAACTAAACTAAATAAAAATAAAAATAAACTTAAGTCAAAATAAAAAATAAAATGAACTAAAATAAAAAAAACTAAATAAACCTAAACCTACGAGTTTACTTAATTTAAAAACAAATAACAAAATAAAAAATAATTAAAACCCCAAAATAACTAAAATTAACCTAAATAAAAACCATAAACCCTAAATCCAGAAACTAAACCCTAAATCTTGCTAACCCTAAACCCTAAACCCTAAACCCTAAAACCCTGGACCCAGTCTAAACCTACCTACAACCATAAACCCTAAAATCCCTAAATCCACTAAAACCACTAAACCATAAACCATAAAACAAACTAAACTAAATAAAACCTAGAAAATAAAATAAATAAAGAAACTTATACCTAAATAAATTTTAAAAATAAAATAAAATAAAAACCTACACTAAAACCTAAATGTTAACCTAAAAATAAAATAAAATAAACTAATAAAAACAAACTAAAATAAAATAAATAATACCCTAAACTAAACTAAAAAAAATAAGATAAACCTAATAAAAAAACCTAAATAAATAAAAAAACTAAATGTAAAATAAAAATAAAATAAACCTAGAATAAACTTAAAATATAATAAAATAAAAACTAAATAAAAACCTAAACTTAAAAAATAAACCTAAAAATATAACCTAAAAATAAATAAAAATAAAATTTAAATCGTAAACTAAAAAAAAACTAAACCTAAACTAAAATAAACTAAACCAAAATAAATAAAACCTAAACCTAAACCTAAACCTAAACCAAACCTTAAACTAAATAAAATAAAATAAGATAAAACTAAACCTAAACATAAACTAAAAAAAATCTAAAACTTAAAGCTATAAAAATAAAATAAAAACCTAAACCGTAACCTAAAAATAAAAAGTAAAACCTAAATCGAAAAATAAAAAAAAAATAAAACTGAACTAAAAAATGAACTTAAACCTAAACCTAAACCTAAAAAATAAACTAAAAAAACCTAAATTAAAATAAATAAACTAAACTAAATAAAATAAAAATAAAATAAACTAAAATAAATAAAAAATAAATTGAAAAAACCTAAACCCTAAGCTATCCCTAAACCCTTAAATAAACTAAAAAAAATGTAAACCTACCAGTTTATTTAATTTAAAAATAAACCTAAACTAAATCCTCAATACTAAACATAAAACCTAAACCCTAAACCCTAAATCCTAAAACTAAAAGATGAAAACAAATTCCTGTACCCTAAACCATAAACAAAGCCAACCATAAACTTTAAACCCTGCACCTGACCCTGGACCCAACCCTAAACTAAACAGACCCAACCCAAAGTGAACACCCATCCACAAACTACCAAAATCCTAAAACCTAAAGCATAAACATTAAACTAAACCATGGCCATAACCAGCCTTCGTGAACCCTAAATCCTCTGAATCAAATTCTAAACCCACCAAAATTGAAAACCTAAACCTAAGATATAAAAATAAAACTTAAAAGATAAAAAACACAAAATAAATTAAAATAAAACTTAAACAAAATAAATAAATAAAAATAAATAAACTAAAATAAATATAAATAATAAACCTAAAAGATAAAGTAAAATAACCAGTAAACTAAATATACCTGGGTTTGCTTGTTTAAAACCCTAAAACTAAATCATACATGAGCCCCTAATCTAATAATAACTAACTATGGTTCCTACCTGCAATTAAACCTGAGCCCTAAACCACCCTACTAAAACCACTAAACCTAAAACTCCTAGCCATACCCTAAATAAAAGGACCTAACCAAACTGCACTGAGCCAAGGCCCTACCCTGACTCCACTGAGCCATGACCTGGGCTACTGAGCCTGGGCCACTAACACCCTGGGCTCAAGGCTAAATAGACCCAAATTATAATCCTCTTTAAACTACCCTAACCCCACCCTAGGCCACTAAATCTGAGCCATAGCCAAGAATACTGGAGCCCTAGACTGGAGCCATGAATAAACTAATCAGACCCTGGGCTAAAATAATCCCAGGCCCTTACTAAAATAAGGCCATGACCTCATCCCAAACCTCCTGAGCTGGGCCCTCCTACACCCTGAGCCTAAACTACCCCAGACCCAGGACCCTGGGCCCACCTGACCTGGGCCCTAAAACCACTGGGCCCTGGGCCCTAGGCCCAGGCCCTGGGCCCTCCCAGGCCTGGGCCCTAAACCAGAATTGAACTCCAGACCTAAACCACAAAAAACTTGAACATAATAAAAATAAAACTATAAAGCTAAACCTAAAAAATAAATTAAAAAAACTTAAATTAAAATAAAAAATGTAAAATAAATAAAATAAACTAAATAGAAATAAAAAATAAACCTAAATAAAAATAAAAAATAAAATAAAAAAAATAAATAAAAAATAAAATAAGTAAATTAAATAAATCTAAACTGTCGGGTTTTAATTAAAAAAAACCCACTAAATCCATGCTATACCCAACTCTAACTCTAAACCCTAAACCCTAAACACTAACCCTAAACCCTAAACCCCAAACCCCAAACCCTAAACCTAAACCTAAAGTAACTAAATAAATTAAAAAATAAATATAAACTGTAAAACCTAATAAACCTAGACTTAAACTTAAACACTAAGAATGGGCAAAACCTTGACGTTAGGAACATCATTTTCAATCAGGCTTAGTCTAGATCTGGCGGCAGAGGCAAAGGTGGAGGCAAAGGCGGAGGAGGCGGTTATCATAGTGGTGGTGGGGGATTTGGAGGTTATGGTGGATATGGAAGAGGTGGTTAGTGTAGTGGTGGTTATGGAGGTGGGAGGAACGACATAGGATAAATCAATGGTGGTGGTGGAGGGAGAGATCAGGGATATGATGGTGGATCCCGCTACTCGAGAGGTTGGGGTGGTTTTAATGGGAACTAGAGAAACTGAAGAACAACCGATCCGATCTACTACTAAATAAATTAAAAATAAACCTAAACCCTAAAAGTTAATAAACCTAAACCTAAAAATGGTATCTCCTACTCACAAATTTTGGGATTATGCTTGGTTGGTACTGCTGAGCTTTGGTTTCCCTCTGGTTTTAGTGGCTCTCTCCTCTTGTTGGTCTTCTGCTGTGTTGGTTTTACAATGGCTTGGTGATTGGCAGGCTTTGGAGCTTGCTTATTCGCCTTTTTCCCTAGCCTCTTTTTTTCCTGTGAGGGTTTATTGGCTGGTGGTTGCTTGATGGCTATGATTTTTTCTAGCCTTTTACTTTTGGTTTTGGCTATCTATTGTCATGATTATTGGTTGGGCCTAGCCGTGGGCTTTGTTCTTTCTTGGGCTGAGTTACTCTTTATGGAGCTGTTACCTACCATCTATTTTTTGTTCCCCTTTTATGGTCATTTTTTTGAAGTTTTTGTGGCATTTGCTTATTGGTTGGTTGGCCCATTGGCTTGTCATTTCTCTCTATTGTGGGATGAACCTGTATGTGGCTTTGGTTGTTCTTGGCTCTATTGCTATTTATACTGATTCCTACTACTATGGTTGGTTGGGTGGCCTTGATGGCTGGCTGCAGCTATGCTGTTGGTTGGTGGATCTGCAGAATTTTTGGTTCCTTATCTTTGGTCTTTATTTTTTTGGGTGGCTTTGATGGTGGATGTTTCTTGGCCACTGTCTTGTTTGGTTGGTTGCTTTTCTCTAGTTTGGATGGATGTTTTGTTGGTTAGTTGCCTATTTAATCATGATGATAAATACTGGAACTTGGCTAGCTCTTGGCTATTAGCTATTTGGTTTAATCAAGGTAAGTTAGCTATGATGGCTGGGATGTTTCCCCTATTATCCTTTTGGCTGGTAGCACCATATGTGATTGTAACCCTTATTCTGATATTCGAATGCTCACATATCCTATTGCCCCTTGAGATCAATGTGACTGAGCCTGAGCCTTATCTAAGATTTTTATTATTTTGTTCCTATTATGTACTTAGCTTGTCCTTATTTCTTGATGCTTATCTCTATCTTAAGTTCTTTACAAGCTTGTGGCAGATTTTGGGGTTGTAGGTGGTTTGTGCATCTTTCAGAAGATTTCAGGATATAGATGACTTTGGCTGCCCTTCTTGGAATTTTGTGCTATTTCTCTCTTAGTTGTCATCTTTTCTTTCTTTTGCTTTGGTTTTCTTGTAATAGGTAGGAGATTTATCTATTTAGGCTAATTGTAGCTCTTTGAGCAGTAGTTCAGAGATTTATCCCCTTTAAGGACCTTGTATCCCTTTCTTTTTGGCAATAAAATTCTCCCATTTTTTATTTTTAAAAAATGTAAGAATGGGCAGAACCTTGAAGGCAGGAACATCACTGTCAACCAGGCTCAATTTAGATCTAGTGGTGGAGGCAAAGGTAGAGGCGATGATTATTGCAGTGGTTGTGGGGGATCTAGAGGTGCTGGTGGACATGGAGGTGGTGGTTGGAGCAGTGGTGGTTATGGAGGCGGGAGGAGCGATGGAGGTTACAGCCATGGTTGTCGGGAGGGAGCGTCACGGATATGATGGTGGATCTCGCAAATCGAGAGGCTGGGGTGGCTCTGGTGGGAACTAAAGAAATTGAAGAACGACAGATCTGATCTACTGCTTATGGAACTATCTCTTTACTGTAGAGACATTTCTAGTTATCTAGTGTTTTTGATTTGTTCTATGCGTGCTCATTTTTTTTCTATGTCGTCGCTTGTCTCTTAGAAATCTTGGTGTGTTACTTGGTTGATGAATTCGAAAAGAAGAAATGTTGAATTTGAATTTGTTCTCTATTAAAAAATAACCAAAAAACCTAAACCCTAAACCCTAAACCCTAAAATCTTCAAACCCTAAATCCGAAACCCTAAACATTAAACCCTAAATCGTAAACCTTAAACCATAAACCCTAAACCGTAAACCCTAAAACCTAAACCCTAAACCCTAAACCCTAAACCCAAAAAACCCTAAATCCTGAACCCTAAACCCTACCCTAAAACTACAAAACCATGAAGCTAAAACTAAATTTAAATAAAACTAAAGTAAAATAAATAAAAAAACCACAAAATAAATAAATAAAATAAATAAATAAACATAAACTAGTCTTCTAAACTACCTAAATCTAAAAAAAATAAAATAAAAACTAAACTTATATAAAATAAAACCTAAAGATTAAAAAATAAAACATAAAATAAAATAAAAATAAAATAAACCTAAAATAAAATAAAATAAAAGCTAAAAAACCTAAATCTAAAATAAACCTAAAATAAATCTTATAAATAAATAAAATCATAAATCTAACTAAAAAAAATGTAAAATAAAAAAATAAAATAAACCTACTAAACCTAAACTAAATAAATAAAACCTAAACCTAAACCTAAAATAAACAACCTGCACGACTGCACTATAAAATAAATATTAAAAATAAACCTAAACTAAATACCTAAAAATAAAAATAAAACCTAAATAAAATAAAATAAAACCTAACTTTCAGATAAAGAAAACTTATAAAATAAAATAAAAACTAAACTAAAATAAATATAAACCTAAATCTAAACTTAAAAGGCTAAAATAAAACCTAAATAAAATAAATAAACTAAAATAAAAATAAACCTAAATAAAATAAAATAAAATAAACTTAAATGTAAAATGCTAAATAAACTTACATACTTTTTGCTTGTTTTATTAATATAATAAATAAATAAAAAAAATAAACCCTGATCCACAATAACCACACCAAGATCCACACTCTACCAGGCATTAAACCCTGGGCTCTTTTAAAAACCTTACCCTAAATCTTACCCAGGCCCTGGGCACTAGGCTAGCCTGGCCCTAAACCTGACCCTACTAACCTAAACTTGGGCCTAAAACCCTGACCACTGAGCCTAGGCCACTGACTACCATAACCTAACCATATCCACTATCTATAAAACGTGGAAATAAAATAAATAAATATAATAAATACTAACTTACATAAAAAATAAAAAAAATAGAAAATAAATACTAAACTAAGATAGAATAAAAACTTAAACTAAACAAAAAAATAAAATCAACCAAAAAATAAAAGACCTAAATAAAATAAAAACTAAACCTAAAATAAAAATAAAATAAACCTAAGATAAATAAAATAACAACTAAATAAAAACCTAAACCTAAAATTAAAACCTAAATCATAAACTAAAAAAAACATCAACCTAAAATAAAAATAAAATAAACTTAAACCTAAATGAGAATAAAGTAAACTAAAATAAATAAAACCTAAACCTAAACCTAAACTATATAAAATAAAATAAACTGAAAATAAACCTAAACCTAAACTAAAATTAAAACCTAAAAATAAACCAAAAATAAAAACCTAAAACCTCAACTTAAAAAAATAAAATAAAAACCTAAACCTTAACTTAAAAATAAAAAATAAAACCTAAACTTTAAAAATAAAAAAATAAAAACTAAAATAAAATAAACTAAACCTAAAATAACTTAAAAATAAACTAAATAAAAACCTAAACTATAATAAATAATCCTAAAATAAATGTAAATAAATATAAAATTGGGCATAAATAAAATAAAAAAAAAAATTAAAATAAATAAAAATAAACCTAAACCTCTTTGGGTTGTAATTTATAAATAAATAAAATCCATACCTAAACCCTACCTAAATCCTGAGCCACAGACTCACCAGGCCCACCCTAGGCTGAAAACTGACCTAAAGACCACTACCCTAGGCCACTGGGCACTGAGCCTAACCCTAAACCCCAGGCCCTGGACACTCCCTACCCTAAACCCTCTACCATCCACAAAACCTAAACTCTCCCTACAACTAACCTTAAACTAGATAAAAATAAAAAAATTTAAACCATAAAACCTAAACCTAAACTTAAACCCTAGTGTAAGAACTTTGATAGCGAGAACATCGTCAACTAGCATCTAGATAGTGGAGGAAAATGCGGAGGAGACAGTTATCACAGTGGTGGTGGGGGATCTGGAGGTGCTGGTGGATATAGAGGTGGTGGTTGAAGCAGTGGTCATTATGGAGGCGGGAGGAGCGATGAAAGTTACAGTCATGGTGGTCACGGAGGGATAGATCGGGGATATGATGGTGAATCTCGCTGCTCGAGAGTCGGAGGTGGTTCTGATGCGAACTGGAGAAACTGAAGAATGGCCGATCTGATCTACATCTTATGGAACTGTGTCTTTACAGTAGAGATAATTTTAGATATCTATGAATTTTGATTTCTTCTATGTGTGCTCATTTTTTATCTAGGTCATCACTTTTTTCTTAGAAAACTTGGTGCACTAGTTGGTTGGTGAAATTGAAAAGAAGAAATATTGAATATAAATTTCTTCACTTAAAAAAATACCTTAAACTCTAAACCCTAAACAAAAACCTAAATCCTAAACCTAAACCTACCACAAACCTAAACCCACAAAACCATACCACAAACTACACTACCTCCTAAACCCTAAACTCTTTAAACCCTCCTACCCTACCCTACCCACAACCCTAAAAAAACCAATAATACCCTCCCCAAACCTACTGAGCCCACCACTGAGCCTAACCCAGGCCCTAGACCCTAAACTCTGATTCTAATGAGCCCTAGGCCCTAGGCCTGAGCCATAACTGAATACAGGCATGACCTACTGAGCCACTGACTAAAGACACCCAGATAAGGCTGGGCTAAAGCTGGGAGGCTGAGCTGGGCCCTGGGCATGGGCCCTGAGCTGGCCTAAACTGGATCCTGGGCCCCAGAGGCCTAGGCCCTGGCCAAGCTGGACTGGGCCTGACTGATCCTGAGCATGGGCTAAATGGGCCCTGAGCCAGCAGCTGAGGTGACCCTGAGCCCTGGGCCAGGCTGAGCAGGCCCTAGGCTGGGCTGGGCCCTGATCTGCGCTGGGCTGACTGGAAACTGGGCTGGGAAGGAGGCCCTGGGCTGGACTAGAGGCCTGAGCCAGATCCTGCTGGGCTAGCCAGGCCTGCTCTGGGCCTGGGCTGGGCCTGAGCCCTGGGCTGAGGCTGAGCTGGGCTAGGCCAGACTGAGCCCTACTAGGCCTGGGCCTGACCTGGGCTGAATGAGCCTAGGCATGGGCTGACCTGGAGTCTAATGGGCCATAAACTGAGCAGGCCTGGGCTGGGCCCAGAGCCCAGGCTGGGCCTGACAGGCCTGGGCCCTGGGTTAGGCCAATGGCAGGCCCTGGGCCACCTAGCCTGGGCTGGACCTGGGCCTGGGCCTACATGAGGCATGAGCCCTGGCCTAGGCCCCAGGCTGGAAGCTGGGCTGGGCTGAGCCCAGGCTGGGCTGGGGCCTGACTGGGCCCTGAGCTGGGCTGATGGGCTCTGAGCAGGCTGGGCTTAGTCCTGGGCTCTGGGCCCTGGGCCTGATCTGGGCCCTAGGCCTAAACTAAAATGGGCCCTGACTAAACTGAAACTAAACTAGGCTAAAAGCCCTGAAACTGAAAACTGACCTAAACTTAAACTGAGCTTAAGCCAAAACCTAAACTAAACCTAAGCCTAAACTGGCTAAACAAACTTAAATCTAAACCTAAACCTAAATTAAACTTGCCTAAACTAAACTGACCTCTAAATTAAACCAAAACCTGTGAACTTGACCTCGTCCTCGGGGTTGTGGTCCCTTTCCCCTCTCATTTTAGCATTTGATCATTTGCAGCTATTATTGCGATTCTCCTTTGGATTCCTTCTTGAATCGATGGACGCTGGTCTATTTTGTGTCTTCATTGGAGTGATGCCATGGCTTGGCATCTTCCCCGAAGATTCCTTGGGGAAAATTGTAGGATCCTATGGATCCTACTTGGGCATCAACTAACTTGACTTTGACTACCATGGATCCTTTCAAAGAAATTCTAGTTTGGATTTCTCTCCCTAATATGAGAATTCATTTCGTTAACCATCAATTCCATTTTATTATGGGTGCTTTATTTGGTCAGCTGTTGCAAACTGATAATGAATTTAAATCTCATCCTTGATTAATAGAATCCTTTTTGAATTGGACATTGCCAAGAAACACCGCAAAAAAATTTGGTTGGGATCTAAAAATTATGATTATATGCAAAGAATTGAGTTTGAAAATTTTCCTATCTTTTATTATCATTGTAAAATCACTGGCATGATAATTCCAAATGTTTCATTCTTCATCCTCGCCTAGAAATGAAAATCCCTGTTAAGAAAACTTGTATTCCTAACCCTAGGTCACTCACTGCTAAATATCAAAAAGCTACTTTAGAAAAAATGGAATTTTTTAATGTTCCTAATAAGATTATTTTACCTCTTACTTCTTGTGTGCAATTGAAGGCTTCTAATGTGAACAATAATAGTTTTTCCAAACTTTTGGATGATGATTCTATTTTCTCTGATTCAATCCCTGCATCCTTGCTGTCTTTGATTGATGAAAATAAAGCTTTGGTTGAGAATACAAATGAGGATATTAATGTTATGCATCACTCAAATTCAATGGAAAATATGGGTTTAATACCTCATGATAATCAGGTTAAAAAAATTGATTCTATTTTCCAGATTCAGGATGATTTAAATTCTCATAAAGATTTAGCTTTGTCTGATAATTTGGGTCATGAAAAGGAAGGGCTTGGTGTTCACACTTGCCTCTTAATAAATCTATTTCTTCTCCTTCTCTTGCTATTCTTGATGCTCATTTCACTTTAATAAATTCTAATATCTTGGAAGAAGGAGAACACATTTCTAATTAAGAGATTTCTCCTAAATCTGTGACTAATGTTGCTAAATCTTTTTCAGATGATGATTATATAGGAAAAGAAAATGGTTTCCAAACTTATCTTGCTAAAAAGATAAAAAATGCTAAAACTTTATCTCCCAAATTGCTAAGAAACACTAGATCAGCTATAACCTCCCTCTCCTCTCTTAATTAACCTTTTCTTAACCCCTTTTTATTTCTTTATGTTTAATTTTATTATTTGGAATGTTAGAGGGATCGGTACCCTCTCTATTCATAACCGTATTAGAAATCTTTATCGTATACATCATATTTCTTTGCTTATTTTTTCTAGAGCCTCTTATTCATGCTAACAAAATTAACCATGTTGCTAGAATGATCAGTTTCAATAAATTTTCTATGTCTTGTAATAAGATTTATTTTTTGGAATAACTTTATAGAGGTTTCTATTTTTGATGATTTTCAACAAGTTGTTATTGCTCAAATCTCTTATGTTGATTATTTTGTTTTGGGCTTAGATCCGGTAGAAATCTTCTTTGGAATAATTTGAGGAATTTTGCTACCTCTGTCAATAAACCCTAGTTTGTTGGTGGTGATTTCAACACTATTTTATTCACTTCTGAATGAAGTGGTGGTTTCTCTCCGAACATTCATTCTATGGAAGAATTTTCTAATATGATCCTTGATTGTAATTTGATTGATATTGGTTTTAAAGGTTCTAATTATACTTGGCAAAACTCTAGACTATGACAAAGGTTGGATCAGATTCTTTTTAATAGTCATTGGATTAGTCAATGGCATATTACTTCTATCGATCATTTAAGTAGAACCTTGTATGGTCATGCTTCTCTTTTGATTTCTGTTAAAGATAATTCTATTAGATTAAAAAATTTCTCTTCTTTTAGATTTCAAAACATGTGGATTCAGCATATTGATTTTTTTAATGTTGTGCCTAACAATTGGAAAGCTCCTTTACATCCTGATAATTCGATTATGGGGATGAATAGACTTTGGTATAAGCTTAAAAGACTTAATCAAAATCTGGGTTGGTGGAACAAGCATTATTTTAAAAACCATTTTCCTAATATCAGAGATATGGAAAAATGGTTTGTGATCTTGAGGTCTCGATTATGTCTGATCCTTCTAGGATTAAGGACTTGGCTAAGGAGAAAGATAAACTTGTTAATTTTCCAAATATGGAAGATACTTATTGGCATAAAAAAGTAGCTAGTAAACATATTACATATGGTGACAGGAATACTAGATATTTCCATGCTTTAGTTAATAAAAAGGAAGCTTTAAATAATATTGAAAAAAAATTAAAGATGACAATGGAGAATGGATTATGGAGAATAATGATATTAAGGATTTGATTATTAATTATTTTAGAAATATGCTTGATAAGAGTTGCTCTTATGAAGCCATTTTTAAATCACACTTGATTTCTTCTATTATTACAAATGATGATAATGATTTGCTTACTATTATGCATAATGAAGATGAAATTTTTAAATTTCTTAATAGCATGAACATAGATTATGTTGTTGGTCCGGAGGCTTTCACTACTCAATTTTTTCAAAATTGTTGGTTTATTATTAAAAATGATTTGATTGAGGCTATGGTTGATTTTTTTTAATGTTAATCATTTTCCTAGATAACTTTCTAGCACTTCTTTTATTCTCATACCTAAGAAGATAATCTGGACTATTGGAGTGATTTTAGACCTATTAGTCTTTGCACCTTCTTCAATAAGCTGATTTTCAAAATTCTTGCCAATAGGCTTAGTCCTTTACTTCATAAGATTATCTCTCTCAACCAAACTGGTTTTGTTGGAGGTAGATCTATTTCTGATAACATTTTACTTGCCTAAAAATTAATTCATGACTTAAATGCTAAGACTAGAGGTGGAAACATTCTTTTCTAATTAGAAATTACCAAAGCTTTTGATAATATCTCTTGGGATTTTCTTTTACTTATTCTTAATTTATTTGGTTTTTCAGATAAATTTATTTTTGCTATTTAAATTGTATTAATAATGTATGGTTTTCTATTTTTCTTAATGGTGAAGCTTTGGGCTTCTTTCTTTCTTCCCATGACTTAAGCCAAGGGGATTCTTTTTCTCATGCTTTATTTATTATTACTGTTGAGTACTTATCTATGAGCTATTTTTAAACAATCCTAGTATGTACTACAAAACTCTTGGTTTTCTTCCTATTTCCCACTTAATCTTTGTAGATAATTTCATTATTTTTTTGTAATGCTTCTATTCAACATATCAAGAACCTGAAGATTCTTTTAAATAAATTTGGAAGAGAATGTGGCCATTCTAGCAATGATAACAAAAGCTATTTTATTATTTACTCAATTATCTCTAATAATAAAATCAATAAAATTTGGCAAAACACTCATTTTAAACATCAACACTTACCTCTCAAGTAATTGGGTGCTCCTCTATTTAAAGGTCCAAAATAATCCTATCTTTATGATGAGTTAATTCAAAAAATTTTAAATAATTATTTTATTTGGGAATTCCATTTACTTTCCTTTGGTGGCAGGCTCACTATTCTTAAAAGCACTCTCAATTTTACCCCTCTTTATTTGATTCAAACTATTATTCCCACTATTTCTACCCTTATCAGAATTGATCGCTTACTTAATAAATTTTTTTGGGGATCCATTAATTCTATTAAAAGAATGCATTGGACATCATGGCATAAATGATGTGGTCCTTTGGGTGAAGGTGGTCTTGGTTGTGAACCTATTCATGAAGCTATGACTGCCTTCTCTCGTATGCTATGGTGGAATTTTAGAAAGAATGATAGCCTTTGGGCTAATTTTCTGATGGAAAAATATTTCCAAGGTAAACACCCTCTTATCTACGCTTATAAAGTTGGTGGCTCTCTGATTTGGATAAGGCTTTTCTCCATTAAATGGGTTGTTGAATCCTTAATATCTTGGGGTATTCATTTGGGTTCTTCTTTCTTTTGGCAAGACGATTGGATTGGAAATGGCTATATTGACTCCCTTTTATCTACACACTTAACTGATGCTATCAAAGTTAACTATTTTTGGCTTAATAACAATTGGAATGAAAACAAACTTGAGAACTACATTCCTATTTTTATTTTTGACAAATTTTGCAACATTGCTGTCATTTCTAATAAACCTAATCAAATTATTTTCAAGCTCTCTTACAATGGTGATTTCATTCTTAAAGAGGTTTGGAATTTTATTAGAAATAAACAAAACACCTCTAATATTTTCATTAAACTTTGGAACAATATCATTGCCATTACTTATTCTATTTTAGCTTGGAGGATTTTGAATAACTTTATTCTTGTAGATTCCATGCTCTAGCTTAAAGGGTTTTATTTACCTTCCAAGTGCTATTGTTGCTTTCATATTGAAACTATTAATCATGTTTTTGTCAATGGTGCTATTTCTTCCAAACTTTGGATATGGTATGATGATTTATTTAACACTAACTATTTTCATGGCTCTCTTTCATTATATCAACTTCTTGAAGTTTGTTTCCATAAAACTATGAAAGGTCATATGAATGTTTTAATTGTTATTATGCTTATTTGGTTCATTTGGATGGATAGAAATGATGCTAAATATCAAGACATCCCTATGAACCATAAAAGCATCCCTGCTAGAACTAAAGAAAAAATTCATGCTTTGTTTAATGCAAATTTAATTAGTAATCTTCATTTTAGAGTTTATAAATTTATGGCTAAAAAATTGGGTATCACTTTGCATGATGACCCTTTCTACAAGAGTTAGATTAAGGCTAAAGAAAATTTTATTAAGATCAATACTGATGGTTTCGTTTCCCCCAAACAAATATGGTTGTGGTGGAATTCTTAGGGATTCTAAAGGTATTGTCATTTGTGCTTTTGCCTACCTCCTCAAAGCTTATTTTGTTATTTATGTTGAGCTCATGGCTGTTAATAAAGCTATTGATATTTTTTTAAGCAAACACCTCTTTAATATTTGGATTGAAGTTGATGCTCTTCTTTTACTTGATATGCTCAATACTAATAAAATGGGGAATGCTGACATATTTTATCTTCTTAATCACACTAAAAAGTTTCTTTCTCAAGTTTGCTACAAAATTTCTGACATTCTTTGTGAAGGTAATGCTTATGCTGATTTCCTGGATAATTTGGGAGCTGAATTAAATGGACACACTTTATTTGATAATCATTGCTTATTTGATCATCTGCATGGTCTAATCAATCTGGATAACACTTGACTGCTTAACTTAGATATTAAGTTTTGATTATTTTGTTGATCATATTGCTATGGTAGTTTTATTCAGCCTATTTTTTATTATTTTTTTGTGCTTCCCTCACCATGAAGTGGTTTTTGCTATTTCTCTTTAGGGTCCTAGTCAATCTCACTTTATATGAAAGCTACCTTGTTGGTTTTAGTTTATTTCTAAACTTAAACCCCTTCCTTTACCCAATACTTGACCACTTATTTGGGTCATAGTATTTTTAATTAGTTTTCTATCCTCAGACCGGTTGTTTTCTTGGCTCAAGGTTTCTTTATCACACACGACTGATGTTTTGGGGTCTATTAGGTTGTGGTTGTGCCTGATTTTGGCCTACCCCTTATACTAATTGATGTTGGGTTTGCCTCTGGTTTTGGCTGGCTATTACCTTATTTGAAGAAGATTTTTGGCTGATATTGTCAATTCTGCTGGATGCTACTATTTGCTTCTTCCATATGCTTGATTGTTTTGGGTGGTCATTTTTTCATAGCTGATGTTAGTCTCTTCTGGTTTGGCTTAGTTTTGGGCTTTTTGGTGGTTGATATTTTCCTTTCCTGATTTTATTTGGGGGCTTTTGCTGGTTGGTTTTTCCCTCTGCCTTGTGGATTATAGGTAACTTTTTCATTGTTGTTGCCTTCCTGTTTTCTCTTTTGTTCTATAGGGTTTGGGTGGGACTTTATTTGCCTCTAGTCTTGTTCCTTTCCTCGTTGATTGACTGCTTTTGGTTGGTTGGTTCTCTTTGGCCTTTTCTACCTTTGTTTTTAGTCTCGCATAATGACTACTAATTTTGTTTCTTGGTTTTTTGGAGATTTCTAGGTGAGTTGTGGCTATGCCTGTTGTTGCTCTTTCCCACTATTTTCGGCTCTATATTGGGTTAGCCTCTTATTTTGGCTGGCTGCTCCCTTTACTAAATTAGAACTTCTACTGTTGTGGTTGGTTGTTGGGTGGCAGCTATTGGTCTCTTCAGCATTTGCTTAGCTTTGGTTTTTTTCAATTCTTTTTGGTTCTTTTTTTGGTTTGGGTTGGTGTTTTTTTTGTTGGTTGTTTTCTCTATTGATTGTTATGAGGGAAGCTGCTTTGCGGTTCATTTTTCTTCCAGACCTGGGTTTTTGTTTACTGGAAGAGATGGTTGTGGCTGTTTTTTACCTATGCTTATTGGTTTGCTAGCAGCTGCTACTCTGATTGGATTGATCTGGTGTTTGTTAAAGGCTAGTTGTGGCTCTCTCTAGCTTGGTGTCTTGGGATTGGATGTTGTCTTGCCTTGGATGCTAGTGCCCTGGCTTGGTATCTTGGGATTTAGGTTGGCTATTGGTATTGAATCCCTCTGGTTTATTTTGCTCTCCTTATTTCCTCATATTTGCCTCTTGGTCGGTGGTGATGGATTTGCTATTTTTCCTGCTGCCTTAGTGGTGGTTTTGATGGTAATTTCAAGATGCCCTTTTGGTCTCCCTATGGTTTTCCTCTCTCTAGTGCTACTTATCTTGTATTATTTTGATGTTTGGCTAGAGGTTTGGCTACTTGGATTTGAATTACTAGTGCTCTGGAGATAGTCATGGGTTATTGTTATGCTTTTGAACTGCTTTGTGTTTTGTTGAGTTGGCTTTTATTTAGCTTAGCCACTAATCCTGCTATAACTTCTGGGTTTCTGGATTTATGGGATTGGCCTGTTGTGGGTTTTGGTTGGTGGGTTTGTTGTGATTTGTTTGGTGCAGATCTAGATCATGCACTATTTTTTTAGATTGTTACGACTTGAGATGATCTTAATGAGCCCAAGCCTCTTTCTCAAATTTCTAAATTGTTTTACTTTATCCTTTCCCTCAGCTATGATTATTGCCTTTGTAGTGTTTTTTAGAATTCTTTTGTAGGTTGGAACTTTACAGATGGAATGAGCTTTACTCAGTCAACTCAAGTGTTGTTGTTGTGGATCTTGCTTATCTTTCTTTCCCAAAGGAATCAACAGCTGCTGCACAGTAGTCCTTTTACTACTTTCATGAGCTGTATCAGTCTTGTTTTGTGTCTTTTTCTCATATGCTTTTTACCTATTGAATTTGTTTTTGTTTTTTGTTTTGTTTTGTTTTCCTTTTCTATTATACTTAAATGGGGGTTTAGCTCTTTAGGTTTCTTGTAGCTCTCAGAGCAGTAGAACTTTGACCTTTACCCCTATTAAGGACATTATATCTTTTCCTTCTATAGTAATAAAATTCAAGCTTTTCCCAACAAAAAACCCTAAACCCTAAACCCTAAACTAACCCTAAACACTAAACACTAAACCCTAAACTCTAAAAACTTAAAAACCTAAGCCTAAACTTAATAAAACCTAAAAATAAAATAAATAAGAAAAAACCCAAACCTAAATAAAATTAAAAAAATAAAACAAAAATGAAAACCTAAACTAAAACCTAAACCTAAAAATAAAATAAAATAAAAAATAAAAACTAAACTAAACTAAAATAAATAAAAACCTAAACTAAACTAAAAAAGAACATAAAGTTAAAAATAAAAATCCTTAATAAAATAAAAACTAAACATAAAATAAAATTAAAATAAACATAAACTAAAATATAATAAAGACTAAATAGAAAGTTAAACCTAAAAATAGACCTATAAATAAAAAAAACCAAAACTTAAACTAAAAAGAACTTTAACTTAAAAAAAATTAATAAAATAAAATAAACTAAAATAAATAAAACCTAAACCTAAACCTAAACCTATACCTAAACTAAATAAAATAAAATAAAATAAAAATAAACCTAAAGCTAAACTAAAAAATAAAACCTAAAAATAAACCTAACATAAAAACCTAAAACCTAAACCTAAAAAAATAAAATAAAAACCTAAACCCAAACCTAAAATTAAAAAATAAAACCTAAACCTAAAAAATAAAATAAAAATAAAACTAAACTAAAAAATAAACCTAAACCTAAACCTAAACTGAAAAAATAAACTAAAATAAAAAACCTACACTAAAATAAATAAACCTAAAATAAATAAACTAAACTAAATAAAAATAAAAATAAACCAAAATAAAAATAAATAAAATCAACTAAAAAAATAAAAAATAAACTAAAAAAACTAAATAAATGTAACCTTACTAATTTACTTAATTAAAATAAAACATAAAAAAATAAATAATTCAATAAAAAAAATTCTAAACCCTAAACACCCTAAAGATTAAGTCCTAAAACATAAACCCTAAACCCTAAACCATAAACCATAACCCTAACCCTAACCATAAACCATAAACCCTAAACATAATACCCAAAATAACCATAAACCTAAAACCCTAAACCCAAAACCCTAAATCTTAAACACCAAACCCAAACCTTAAACCCTAAATCCTAAACTCTTACCATAAACCTTAAACCCTAAACTAAGCATAAACCCTAAGCTAACCCTAACCCTAAACCATTAAAACCCTAAACCCTAAACCCTAAACCCTAACCCCAAACCCTAAACCCTAAACCTTAAAACCCTAAACCCTAAAACCTTAAACCCGAAACCCTAAACCATGATAACCTAAACCTAAACCTAAAATTAAAAAAATAAAACCTAAACCTAAAAAAGAATATAAAAATAAAAATAAATTAAAAAGTAAACCTAAACCTAAACCTAAAACAAAAAATAAACTAAAATAAAAAACCTAAACTAAAATAAATAAACCTACAATAAATAAACTAAACTAAATAAAAATAAAAATAAACCTAAATAAAAATAAAAATAAAATAATCTAAAATAAAAAAATAAACTAAATAAACTAAATAAACCTAAACCTGCCAGTTTTTTTAATTTAAATAAAAATATAAAAAATAAATAATTAAATAAAAAAACCTAAACCTTAAACATGAAATCCTAAACCCTAAATCCTAAACCCTAAATCCTAAATCCTAAACCTTAAACCCTAAACCCTGAACCTTAACTGTAACCTTAACCCTAAACCCTAAACCTAAAAACCCTAAACAAAACCCAAACCCTAAACCCTAAATCTGGAACCTTTACCCTAAACCGTAAAACTAATAAAATAAAATAAATTATAAACCTAAACCTAAACCTAAACTTGAAACTAAACCTAAACTTAAAAATAAAATAAAATACAATATAAAAATTGAACTAAAATAAAATAAATAAAAAACTAAACTAAACTAAAAAATAAAATAAACTTAAAAATAAATAATACTTAATAAAATAAAAACTAAACTTAAAATAAACATTAATTAAACCTAAAAGAAAATAAAATAAAAACTGAATAAAAACCTAAACCTAAAAAAACCTAAAAATAAATAAAAAATAAAACCTTAACCCTACACCAAAGAAAAAACCAAAACCAAAAATAAATAAAAAATTTAAAAAATAAAATAAACCTAAACTAAAATAAACTAAACCTAAACCTAAAATAAACTAAACCTAAACCTAAACTTAAACTAAATAAAATAAAATAAACTAAAAATAAACATAAACCTAAACAAAAAAATAAAACCTAAAAATAAACCTAAAATAAAAACCTAAAACCTAAACCTAAAAATAAAAAATAAAAACCTAAACTTAAACATAAACCTAAAAAATAAAATAAAAATAAAACTAAACTAAAAAATAAACCTAAACCTAAACCTTGGAAAGATACTAAAATAAAAAACCTAAACTAAAATAAATAAACTTAAAATAAATAAATTAAATAAAATAAAAATTAAAATGAACCTAAATAAAAATAAAAAATAAAATAAACTAAAATTAACAAAAAATAAACTAAATAATCCTAAACCAACTAATTTTATTAATTTAAAAAATAAAAAATAAAAAAACCATAAACCTAAAACCCTAAGAACACTAAACCATAAATCCTAAACCCTAAGCCTTAAACCCTAAACCTTAAATCCTAAACCCTAAACCTTAAACCCTAAACCCTTAACCTTAAACCCTAAACCTTAAACCCTAAACAACCGTAAACCCTAAAACCCTAAACCCTAAACAATCCCAAACCCTAAAACCTAAAACCTAAACCCAAAACCCAAAACCTAATCCCTAAACCCTAAATCTATAACCCTAAACTCTAAACCCTAAACCCTAAACCTCAAAAAACCTTAAACACTAAAGCCTAAAAGCATAAACAATACAACACTAAACCCTAAACCCTAAACCATAAACCTAAACCTAAAGTAACCAAATAAATTATAAAATAAACCTAAACCCTAAAACCTAATAAACTTAAACCTAAACCAAAACCCTAAGAATGGGCTGAACCTTAATGGCAGGAACATCACCCTCACCTGGACTCTAGATTTGGCAAAGGGACGTGGAGGTGGTGAGTAGTGGTTTGGAGTGCAGAGGACAACCATCATGGTGGCGGAGGGAGAGATTGGGGATATGAAGGTGGATCCTACTACTCGAGAGGCTGGGGTGGTTTTGATGGGAATTAGAGAAACTGAAGAACGTCTGATCCGATCTACTGCTTATGGAACTGTGTCTTTATAGTAGAGATGGTTCTAGTTATCTAGGGTTTTAGATTTTCTCTATGCGTGCTCATTTTTGAACAGTGTTGTTACTTGTGTCTTAGAAAACTTGATGTGTTACTTAGTTGATGAAATCGAAAAGAAGAAATGTTGAATCTAAAATTGTTCTCTATTAAAATAAAAACCAAAAACCCTAGTCCCTAAACTAAAACTTGAACCGTAAACCTAAAACCTAAACCCTAACCCTTAACCCTAAACCCTAAAAACCCTAAACCTTAAACCCTAAACCCTAAACCTAAAACCTAAAAATAAACCTAAAATAAAAATCTAAAACCTAAACCTAAAAAAATAAAATAGAAACCTAAACCTAAACCTACAAATAAAAAATAGAACTTGATCCTAAAAAATAAAATAGTAATAAAACTCAACTAAAAAATAAACTTAAACCTAAAAAATAAACTAAAATAAAAACCCAAAACTAAAAAGAAATAAACATAAAAAAATAAACTAAAATCAATAAAAGTAAAAGATAAATCTAAATAAAAATAAAAAAATATAAATAAACTAAATAAACCTAAACATACTAGTTTACTTAATTTTTTTTAAAAAAAAACATAAACCCTAAATCCTAAACCCTAAACCCTAAACCTACAACACTAAACCTACAACCCTAAATGCCAAAAAATCTTAATCCCTAAACCCTAAACCCTAAACACAAAACCCTAAACACTAAACCCTAAACCCTAAACCCTAAACCCTAAACCCTAAACCCTAACCCTAAACCCTAAACCCTAAAAGCATAAACCCTAAAACCGTAAACCCTAAACACTAAACCCCAGTTGAGTTGATTTTTATGAAAGGTGATCTTAAAGAAGTCAGCAAAGAGGTTGCGAAATACAAAGTTGGTGCTCCTACATGTTGGTCTTGTTGCACCTACTAATGTTGTGGTTCCTCTAGGAAACACTGGCTTGGATCCTTCATAGACTTATTTCATGAAGGTTCTCAAAATCCCAACTAAGATCAACTAGGGTACTGTTGAAATTATCACCCTGATTAAACTGATTAAAAAAGGTGATAAGGTGGGATCCTCAGAGGATGCTCTCTTCACGAAGCTAGGGATTATACCATTCCCTTATGGCCTAAACCCTATACCATAAACCCTAGCTATAACCCTAAACCCTAAACCCTAAAACCCGAAACCATAAACCCCAAACCTTAAACCTTAAACCCTAAACCATAAACCATAAAAACTTAAAAACCTAAATTTAAACTAAATAAAACCTAAAAATAAAATAAATAAACAAACCTAAACCTAAATAAAATAATAAAATAAAATAAAATAAATACCTAAATTAAAATGTAAACCTAAACCTAAAAAAGATAAAATTAAAAAATAAAAAAAACTAAAATTAAATGAAGAAAAACCTAAACTAAACTAAAAAATAAAATAAACATAAAAATAAAAAACCATAATAAATTAAAAACATAAATGGAAAATATAAATAAAATATAATAAAAATTAAATAAAAACCTAAACCTAAAAAATAGACCTAAAAAATAAAACATAAAAATGAATAAAAAACTTAAACACTAAACTAAAAAACTAAACCTGAAATAAAAATAAAATAAACAAAATAAAATAAACATAAACCTAAACTAAAATAAATAAAACAAAAATAAATTAAACCTAAAATAAACTAAACTTAAACCTAAACATAAACAAAATAAAATGAAACAAACTAGAAATAAACCTAAACCTAAACTAAAAAAAATAAAACCTATAAATAAACCTAAAATAAAAACATAAAACCTAAACCTAAAAAATAAAATAAAAACCTTAACATAAACCTAAAAATAATAAAGATAACCTAAACCTAAAAAATAAAATAAAAATAAAACTTCACTAAAAAATAAACCTAAACTTGAAAAAATAAATATAAGAAACCTTAACTAAAATAAATAAACTAAACTAAATAAAAATAGAAAATAAACCTAAATAAAAATAAAAAGTAAAATAAACTAAAATAAATAAAAAATAAACTAAATAAACTAAATAAACCAAATCCTATTAGTTTACTTAATTTAAAAAATAACCTTAAACCCTAAATCTTAAACCCTAGACCCTAAACCCTAAAACTATCCCTAAACCCTAAATCCTGAACTTACAACCCTAAACCTTCAACCCTAAACCCTAAACCCTAAACAAACCTAAACCTAAAACTAAACTCTAAACCTAAACCTCTAAACCTAAAACTATAATCATAAACCTAAATAAACACTAAACCTACACCCTAAACTTAAACTAAACTATAACCCTAAACTAAACTAAACCAACCCTAAACTTAAACCTAAACTACATAAATTAAAATAAACCTAAACCTAATAAACCTAAACTAAACCTAAACCATGAGAATAAGAACTGACTAAACTAAAACTAAAAGAAGAAATGTTGAATATGAATTGTTTCTACTAAAAATAAACCTAAACTAAACCTAACCCTATACCTAAAACTTAAACCCTAAACACTAAACCCTAAATTATAAATACCCTAAACCCTAAACCCTAAACCCTAAACCATAAACCCTAAACCCAAAACCCTAAATAGTAAACCCTAAACCATAAATCATAAACCCTAAACCCTATACCCTAAACCATAAACCCTAAAAAGTTAAAAACCTAAACCTAAACTAAATAAAACCTAAAAATAAAATAAATAAAAAACCTAAAACAAAATAAAATAATAAAATAAAAATAAAACCCTAAACTAACACCTAAATATAAACCTAAACCTAAACCTAAACCTAAATCTAAAAAGAAAAATAAAAAAGAAAATATAAACTAAACTAAAATAAAATAAATAAAAACCAAAACTAAACTAAAAAATAAAAAACATAAATAAAATCAAAACTAAACATAAAATAAAAATAAAATAAATGTAAAATAAAATAAAATTAAAACATAAACTTATAAATAAATAAAAAATAAAACCTAAACCCTAAACTAAAAAAAACCTAAACCTAAGCTAAAATAAACTAAAAAAAAATAAATAAAACATAAACATAAACCTAAAAAAACTAAACCAAAACACTAAACTAAATAAAATAAATAAACTAAAAATAAATTTAAACCTAAACTAAATAATAAAACCTAAAAATAACCAAAATTAAACCTAAAAAAAATAAATAAAACCTAAACCTAAAATAAAAAATAAAATGTAAACCTAAAATAAAATAAAATAAAATAAACAAAAAATAAACCTAAACCTAAAACCTAAACTAAAATAAATTATCTAAACTAAATAAAATAAAAAAATAAAAAAACTAAAATAAATAAAATAAAAATAAATAAACTTAAATAAAAAACCTAAACCTAAACCAAACCCTAAACCCTAAACTAAACACTAAACCTAAAAAATAAAATAAACCCTAAACCTAAAACTAACAAACCCTAAATAAACCTAAACCTAAACCTAAACCTAAACTAAACTAAAAAAAAAAAATAAACCCTAAACTCTAAACCTAAATTAACCCTAAACCTAAACCTAACCTAAAAATAAAATATAAACCTAAACCTAAACCCTAAACTAAATATAACCCTAAACAAAAATATAACCCTAAACCCTAAACCTAAATCTTAAACCTAAAGCTAACCTAAACAAACTAAAACCCTAAACCCTAATGCTAATCACTAAACCCTAAAATAAACCCTAAACCCAAAAAACTTAAACCCAAAAAATAAATAAACTAAACCTAAACCTAAAGTAACTAAATAAATTTAAAAAATAAACCTAAACCCTAAAACCTCATTAACCTAAACCCTAAGAATAAAAACTAAAAAATATCACCGCTAACTAAATCCTAAACCCTATCATAAATATCTAACCTAAACTACCTAAAAACCTAAGGTTACAATCATACTAAGAGATCAAGGATAAATCCTGCTACTAACTCTAAACCAGAAATTAAGAACCACCATCTAATTTGCATAAACCCTAAAACCCTAAACCCTAATAGCATAAACCCTAAAAGCATAAACCCTAAAACCCTAAACCCTAAACCCTAAGCTCTAAACCTAAACCTAAAGTAACTAAATAAATAAAAAAAATAAACCTAAACCCTAAAACCTAATAAACATAAACCAAGATTAATAACCTGATAAAAGAACATCATAAACTAGCCTACCTAGATCCAAAGGAGGTGAAAACTTATCAAGTGGTGGTGGGGATCCGGAGGTAGCAAATGGTTAAAGAAACATAATGTGGTGGTGGCGGGGGGATATGATGGTGGATCTCGCTACTCAGGAGGCTGCGGTAGTTCTAATGGGAATCGAAAAAACTTAAGAACAACTAATCCGATCTACTACTTATAGAACTATGTCTTTAAAATATAGATAGTTCTAGTTATTTAGGGTTTTAGATTTGCTCTATGCGGGCTTATTTTTGATCTGTGTTATTGCTTGTGTCTTAGAAAAATTGGTGTGTTACTTGGTTGATAAATTCAAAAAGAAGAAATTTTGAATCTAAATTTGTTCTCTATTAAAAAAAAACTAAAAACCCTAAACCCTAAACTAATACTTGAACACTAGACCTAAAACCTAAACCGTAAACCCTAAACCTAAAACCCTTAAAACCCTAAACCATAAACCCTAAACCATAAACCTTAAACCCTAAAATCATAAAACTTAAACCCCAAACCCTAAAGCCTGAACCCTAAACCCTCAACTAACCCTAAACCATAAAAAGATAAAAACCTATCCCTAAACTAAATAAAACCTAAAAGTAAAATAAATAGAAAACCTAAAATAAAATAAAATAATAAAATAAAAATAAAACCCTAAACTAACACCTAAATATACACCTAAATCTAAAAAGAAAAATAAAAAAGAAACTAAAATAAAATAAATAAAAACCAAAACTAAACTAAAAAATAAAAAACCTAAATAAAATCAAAACTAAACATAAAATAAAAGAAAAATAAATGTAAAATATAATAAAATAAAAACATAAACCTAAAAATAAATAAAAAATAAAACCTAAACCCTAAACTAAAAAAAACATAAACCTAAAATAAATAAAATAAAATAAACCTAAACCTAAGCTAAAATAAACAAAAAATAAATAAATAAAACATAAACATAAACCTAAAAGAAACTAAACCAGAACCATAAACTAAATAAAATAAATAAACTAAAAATAAATTTAAACCTAAACTAAATAATAAAACCTAAAAATAAACCCAAAATTAAAACCTAAAAAAATAAAATAAAAACCTAAGCCTAAACCTAAAAATAAAAAAAATAAAATGTAAACCTAAAAAATAAAATAAAAATAAAAATAAACTAAAAAAATAAACCTAAACCTAAAACCTAAACTAAAATAAATTAACTAAACCAAATAAAAATAAAAAAAATAAAAAAACTAAAATAAATAAAAAATAAACTAAATTAACCTAAACCTCTGATTTACTTAAAATAAAAAAACCTAAATCCTAAACCAAACCCTAAACCCTAAATCCTAAACACTAAACCCTAAACCCTAAACCCTAAACCCTAAAACTAACCCTAAACCTTAAACCCTAAACCTACAACCTACAACCTATAACCCTAAACCCTAAACCCTAAAGCCTAAAAAACCCTAAACCCAAAACACTAAACCTTAAATTAACCCTAAACCCTAAACCCTTAACCCTAAACCCTAACCCTAACCATAAACCCTAAACCTTAAACCCTATAACCCTAAACCCTAAACCCTAAACTAACCCTAAACCCTAAACCCTAAACTAACACTAAACCCTAAGCTAACCTTAAACCCGAAACCCTCAAAACCCTAAACCCTAATGCCAAATCACTAAACCCTAAACCCTAAACCCTAAAACCCAAATTCTTGAACCCTAACTTTAAACCCTAAACCCTAAACCCTAAACCCTAAAAGCTTAAACCCTAAAATCCTAAACCCTAAACCCTAAACCCTAAACCTAAACCTAAAGTAACTAAATAAATTTTAAAAATAAACCTAAAACATAAAACCTCATTAACCTAAACCCTAAGAATAGGTGGAACCTTGATAGTAGGAATATCACCATTAACTAGGCATAGTCTATCTGGTGGTGGAGGTGAAGGTAGAGGCGGCGATTATCATAGTGGTGGTGGGGGATCTAGAGGTGCTGGTGGATATGGAGGTGGTGGTCGGAGCAGTTGTGGTTATGGAGGTAAGAGGAGCGACGAAGGTTACAATCATGGTGGTAGCGGAGGGAGAGATTGAGGATATGATGGTGGATCCTGCTACTCGAGAGGTCAGGGTGGTTCTGATGGGAACTGGAGAAATTAAAGAACGGCTGATCTAATTTGTATAAACCCTAAAACCCTAAACCCTAATAGCATAAATCCTAAAAGCATAAACCCTAAAACCCTAAACCCTAAACCCTAACCCTAAACCCTAGGCCCTAAACTTAAACCTAAACATAAAGTAACTAAATAAATTAAAAAAATAAACCTAAACCCTAAAACCTAATAAACATAAACCCTAACCTTGACAAAGAAGAACATCACTAACTAGCCTCTGGCCTAGATATGGAGGTGAAGGCATGATGGTCATATTGGTGGTGGGGATCTAGGTGGCTGGTGGTTATGGAGGAGGGAGTAGGTTACGCGGTGGCGGGGGGATATGATGGTGGATCTCGCTACTCAGGAGGCTGGGGTAGTTCTAATGGGAACTGGAGAAACTTAAGAACAATTGATCTGATCTGCTACTTATCAAACTGTCTTTAAAATATAGATAGTTCTAGTTATTTAGGGTTTTAGATTTGCTCTATGTGGGCTCATTTTTGATCTATGTCATATTGATGAATTCAAAAAGAAGAAATTTTGAATCTAAATTTGTTCTCTATTAAAAAAAACCAAAAACCAAAAACCCTAAACTAATACTTGAACACTAGACCTAAAATCTAAAACGTAAACCCTAAACCTAAAACCCTTAAAACCCTAAACCATAAACCCTAAACCATAAACCATAAACTCTAAAATCATAAAACCTAAACCCCAAACCCTAAACCCTGAACCCTAAACTCTCAACTAACACTAAACCATAAAAAGATAAAAACCTATCCCTAAACTAAATAAAACCTAAAAGTAAAATAAATAAAAAACCTAAACGAAAATAAAATAAATAAAATAAAATAAAATAAAATCCTAAACTAAAACATAAAACTAAACCTAAACCTAAACCTAAACCTAAAAAGAAAATAAAAGAAAATAAATAAAAACTATAATAAAATAATTAAAAATGTGAACTAAGCTAAAAAATAAAAAATCTAAAAAAAATAAAAACAAAAATTAAATTTAAAATAAAATAAACCTAAAATAAAAATAAATAAATACTAAATAAAAAATTAAACTTAAAAAATAAACCTAAAAATAAATAGTAATTAAAATAAACCTAGACCTAAACTAAAATAAACTAAACTGAAATAAATAAAACCTAAACCTAAACCTAAACCTAAAGCCTAAATAAAATAAAATAAACTAAAAATAAACCAAAACCTTAAACTAAAAAATAAACCTAAGAATAATCCTAAAATAAAAACATAAAACAAAAAAATAAAATAAAAACCAAAAGATAAACCTAAAAATAAAAAATAAAACCTAAACCTAAAAAATAAAATAAAACTAAAACTAAACTAAAAAATAAACCTAAACCTAAACTTAAACTTAAAAAATAAATAAAGTAAACTAAAATAAAAAACCTAAACTAAAATAAATAAACCTAAAATAAATAAACTAAACTAAATAAAAAAATAAACCTAAATCAAAATTAAAAATAAAATAAACTAAAATAAATAAAAGATAAAGTAAATAAACCTAAACCTAGCAGTTTACATAATTTTTTTAAAAAACCCTTACCCTAAACTGTAAACCCTAAACCCTAAACCTAACCCTAAATCCTAAACCCTGAAACTAACCCTAAACCCTAAAACTTAAAACCCTAAACCCTAAACCCTAAAACTCTAAACCCTAAACCCTAAACCTTTAAACCTAAACCCTAAACCCTAAAACCTAAACCCTCAACCCTAAAACATATAGCCCTAAACCCTAAACCCTAAACCCTAAATCGTAAACCTAAGCCATAAACCCAAAATTAACCCTAAACCCTAAACCCTAAACTAACCCTAAAATATGGAATAAAAATTTCAGTAGGAGTAGATCTAAAGAATGACCTAATCCTAACATAGTTATGGTAGCTAAAGAAAATGTCTTAAAGAGACTTTCCCTTGAGTATTAGATATTTGAATACCCTAAATCATATTATAATACCATATATTGTAGTACAATGTAGCCTCATATATTTGAGCATGTAGTGGCTTGTTTTTGGATGTTATAAGATGTTTTGAAATGTTTTATTATATTATGGTATTGTGCCCTATAGTCTATATTAATATAAATCATAAAAAATATCAATTTAATAAATCAGATTATGAAATTTGTTAAATTTGAAGTGGGAATTAGGTTTTAGTGCCAATGGTGTGCTACGCCACTTGTAGTCTAAAAAGTAAGATTTTTTGTTCAAAATATATATTATACATTGTAGCATAGTATACCATCATATATCATAATATATTATTGTACACATTTTAAATTCTTTTAGTATTTTACAATTATGCAGATCGTACAGTCTAGCCTACACTAGCATTATTTATAAAAATGTTGATTTAGACTTTAAAATAATGGAATTTGGCCAAATTCATAATAGGTAGAGCATGGCATTATAATATAATGTTTCAATTTAAAATATGTAAGTGATACGACTAAAATATATAGTTTTTTTATTATTTAGACTAATTATATGATTTTTTATTTTAAGCAATCCCTTATGATGTGATATGAAATGTAGTATAATATAATATGTTATAGTGTATTATAATATAGGATGCCATAAAATAGTGTAGCATCATGCATTATTACATACTATTATGTATTACTACTTGTTGTTTAGCATATTTTAATTTGTTATAGTATGATGTAGTTGAGTTTGTAATGGTATAATTCATAATAATATTGATTTATAGGCTGAGATGATGGGATTTTGCAAAATTAAGGTAAGCTTTAGGGAACATCATTGGGGGTGTGCTATGGTGTGTCATTTAATCAAAAGAATGGAAATTTGCATCCAAAATAAATGTTTATTTTTCAACCAAATTTTATAAATTTTTTGCTTAAAATGATTCATTTTATGGTGTAATGTAAGATAATATATTATTTCAAAGGATATTAAAATATAACATACTTAACAATATAACTTCATATTTATATATATATGAATGTGGTGGCTTTTTACTAAATGTTATTGTACATTTCAGTATGTTTTACTTTTGTTATTATACATTGGGTCAAAACTTACAAAAATGTTAATTTGAAGGTTGAGATGGGAGAATTTGGCCAAATTCACGGAACGCACCAAGAAGGAACATCAAAATTATGCTATTTTGTACCATTTCTAATATAAAAATAATAATTTTACATCCAAAAAGAACATTATTCATATTTTGAAACAAATTTGTTATTTATTCTTTTTAAGTGATTCTAATGAGGTGTAATGTTAGATAATATATTATATTATAGCAAATTATAATAGGGCATCATATATTATAATATAATATAGTGTGTTAATTCACACTATAGTATGTTTAGCATGATATTGTATAGTTAGTTTGAGCTTACACCATCATAAATCATAAAATGTTGATTACAATGTTAAGATGATGTAATTTGAATGATTACATTATGAGGCTTTTGGTTGAAGTATTAAAGGTGTGCATAAGAGAAGAAATAAGATTTGATGAGAATTCCATGTTAAGGACATGGAGGGAGATCCACTAGGATCACATATTGGACATGACATATGAGGGGTCTATGTTGAGGGCATAGAAGAAGAAAATTTGTTGGGATATGGTTTAAATTTGATTTGATTGTGGAAAGATGATCCGCTGGTGATAAGAATCTATAATTCACCAGAGATTAAGATCGAATCAACTTTAATTTGTTTTATTTTAATTAATGTGGAGGCATATCTGCTAAAGATATGGGCTCGAGTCTGCCAGGGATCGGGTATATGAACCTTCCACTGGGGAAGTAGGTTCGGGCTATTCATTGGGGATTGGGATTTGAGTTTGATTTCATAGATTTGTTTGGGGATGTATCTACTGGGGATAAGAATTTGGTTGGATTTCTTTAATTTTGACTATATTGGGGGATTTGGTTTAATTTGGCTCCATTGGGGAGGTTAGTTTTTAATTTGATTTATTTGCTTCACTAAATTATATATGGTTTGGGGCTCCATTAGGGAGAAGGGTGTGATTTAACTCCATTGGGGAAATCAGATTGGGTTTAATTTAATCTGAGTTAATGTATGGACCACATGGGTGCGATGGACCCTTTAGAAGGGCTATATCAGCCTTGACCTACCTCAGTTTACAAATCAAAGGGATAGTCTATTGTAGGTAGAGCTAGCCAACCTAAGGGGTTTCCTTTGTGTGTAATGTCTATGCTAAGAAGAGCATAGACTTACATCTTCAAAGCAAGGAACAACCAGGGGTGACTGTTGGATGCAAATCAAACTGACCTAGGGCGACTATTGAGTGAATGTCGCTGGGACTTATGTCAACTCAAAAGTAGTTAGGATTAATTTTATCTTAATTTCATGTGATTTGATATGGTTTGTTTGGTTTAGTTTGATTTCAAATTGAGGGCATATCCATTGTGGATGTGAGCTTGATCAAATTTGATAGATTTAATTTATGGACCATTTCGGTGTGCGATGGACCCATTGAGAAGGGGCTATATCAGACTTGTCCTATCTTAGATTTACAAATACTAAGGGATAGTCTACTGGCTGTGGGGCAGAGCTAGCCAACCTAAGGGGTTTGCTTTTGGTGTGTAATGACTATGCTAGGAAAAAGGTACAACAGACTTACATTTTCTAAAGCATGGAACAACCGTTGGGGTGACATGCTGGTAGCACAAGAAATGAAACTTGACTTAGAGGCGACTACTGAGTGAATGCCATTGGGAATTATATCAACTCAAGAGTAGTTACGTGATTCCTAAAGCACATTTTGCTGACACTAAAGATAGGATGTCTGCTTGGGAAAATGTACCTCTAGGGGTGTCCTCCAAATCCATAAGTTAATATATATTTTGTTTATATGTTTGTGTGGACCCTATTGGTATGCGAAGGACTACACTGAGACAGGGATATGTTGTCTTTGACCTATCTTAGATTTACTAAACCAAGGGAGAATCTGCACATCCACAGGATGGATTCTCCAACCACAAGCATGGTTACTAGGAAAGGGGAATTTTCTAATCCAATAGTAACTTGAGTAGTGTCTAAATGGTCAAAGGATGTGATCCAAATATAGTGCCCATAGGGGGAGTGCTAGGGGCATTATCTTGAGCCTAGAAAGAAAGTATAGGTGTATGGTGGCCAACTCAAGGAGAAAACATAGCAAACTTACATCTTGTGAGTGGTGTATCCTGTGTGAACCAACCAACCTAAGGTGTATCCATCCATGAGTGGTGTATCCATCGGCATAGTGAGAACCAACCTAAGGTGCCCATCGGTGTGCAATGATCAAAGAAAGCATGTAGGCTTACAACTTTCCAAGCAAATTGATCATTGAGATAATTAGTCATCATGGGATAGATGTTCTCGACCTAGAGTGACTAGCGGGGAGCCGAGGAAGGACGGACCCAGACTTGAAGCAGTCAAGAGGAAGGAGCCACTAAGGGACTTATCCTAAACCTCAAATATACTTGACCCAGTCAGTGCACGAAGGCTAATCCAAGAAGAAAGAGTAGATGAGATAGTTTATTGACCATGCAGTAAGGCCTACCAAACTAACAAGGCGCTCATCGATGCTCAGTGGCCAAGTAAGGAAGGAAAGCGTAGCATACTTATATCTTCCAAAGTAAGAAGACCTCTAAGATGACACACTAGTAGGGTAGCACGTCCAGCCAACTTAGAGCAGCTAATGAGTGAGTGCCATTGGGGGTGTTATCTCAACTCAAAGTATCCCGAGATAAAAGATATGTGTTTGTTTTATATATTTGTGTATAGTTTGTGTTTGTGTTATGTCAATGAAGGATAGGGCACTCGATTCCACCTACTAAACACATCATGGTGGATTCATAATAAGAATACTTTCAACATGGAAAGATTGAATTCATAGAATTTTCTTTGATCATAATTATTTTCAAACATGATTTATAATATTTCATTATGTAGAGCCCATTGATTGGAAGCATTGGGTGCTCTCCCTTATGATTAATAAGGTGAAAAGATCCTCCTTTTTAAGCCTTCTCTATGACAAAAGGGTCTTCCCAAGTGGGTTCAAACTTGCCTCCCATCTTACGACAAGCAATAATCGATCTCCTTAGAACTAAAATAAGCTCTCCTACTTGAAAAGCTCTAGGACGGACCAACTTGTTGTGAGCTTGAATCATTTTAGCTTTGTACAACTCAAGGTTTTAGCATGCTCGTAGGCATCTCTCCTCCAAACCATCAAGCTCTTCTAACCGTAACTTGATGTTCTGCTCTATTGTGATCTTGCTACCCACAACTATCCTTAGTGATGAGAGTTAAACTTCTAATGGAAGAATGACTTCAAACCCATACACTAAGGAGAAATGAGTAGACTGTGTTGGAGTTCTATATGTGGTGTGGTAGGCCCACAAGGCTTCAACTAACTACTCATGCCACTGTCACTTGTTGTTGATAAGTGTCTTATTCAGTATTTGGATGAAAGCTTTGTTGAAGGCTTCTGCTAAGCCATTTTCCCTTGGGTTGTTGATGGTAGAATATCTCTAATCTATGTTATGTATCTAGGTAAAGTTGTTGATCTCGGTGCTTTTGAATGCAGTACCATTATTAGATATAATTCATCAAGGCACTCCAAAAATATATATTATATTTTCTTGAAACTTGAGCAACTCTTACGTGAGCTTATTTGGAAAAGTAGTCGATGCTAAGATGAGTGATGACCCTTGGAAGAAGGAGGATCAATCACCCATATGTTGTACCCAACACTCAAATAGCCATGAGGCCAATGTAGGATGTAGAATATTGGGTGGTTGATGTAGGACCACACCGTGTATTTGACATTGGTGGCATCACCTAGTTGTATCCATGCAATATTTAATCATTGATGACTAATAGTATCCTAGTCTCTTGATCTTGACTTTCATATTTGGACTAGATTGGTTGGCTCCTCATAATCTTGAGTGTATCTCGATCATGATCTTACAGGCTTCATGCTTGTCTAAACAATGTAACCACATATGATCGAGAGACCGCCAGTACAAAACACCATCCACAAGAGCATAGGAAAGTGTTCTCTGCTTCATCTGATGGGCTAGGGACTTCTCTTGAGGTAGTTTGCCTTTATTTAGGTAATCCATGAATGGTTGCCTCCAATCTAACTCCTTGCCCTTCTTGGCAATGGCAACCTCCCCTTTAAGAGAGTACTTTTTGATGCGTTCAATCTAAATAAGGGATAAGACTTATCTATTTTGGACCTTTATTGATATGGACTCATTCTCTTGACATGCCAACTCCATGACAAACTGGGCTAAAGCATACACTATGGTGTTCTCTCCTTGAGGAATCTTATAAATGGTAACCTTTGGGATTTGGGCCAACAACTCCATGGTGTACTTATGGTAGTGATGGAGCTTAGAATTTATAATCTTATAGGACCCAGTGATTTGGTTGATAACTAGCTGAGAATCCCTGAAGATGTTGATGTTCTTGATGCTTAGAGTAACAGCTAACTCCAGATCGACAATCAGAGCCTCATATTCGGTTTCATTGTTGGTGCAAGGATTAGACAGATGATGTGAGAATCTCATCACCGCGTGGTCTGGAGCTAAGAGAACTATTACTACCTTGCATTTTATAGAATAGTAGATTATAGTTCTTCTCTTCTTTCAGAGGAAGCTGCACCATCAAAGTACATCTCCCAATGGTGAATGCTAGTATCCCATAAGTTCATGATTTTTTTATCGAGGTGATCATCACTAAGCAGAGAGTCAACAGCAAATGGGTGAGTTGTTATGAAATTTGCTAGTGCTTTTCCATTCATTGCACGAAAGGGTACAAATGTAATGTCAAACTGTGAGAGGATCATGGACCGTCGTGCCAACCATCCAAATAGCATCGGCCGTGTCATGAGATATTGTAGTGGATTGATCCTAGAGATTAAGTTCACTTTATAAGCAAGCATGTAGTGGTGTAACTTTTGGGATGCAAAGATTAAAGCTAGGCAATACTTCTCAATGAGTGAATAATTAGCCTCAACAAGGATTAGATGATGGTTGAGGTTGTAGAGTGCATTTTCCTTCTTTCATTGATGGTTTGGGCCAATAAGTACCAACGAGTCATCTAACATAATAGTGTAAAGTATGAGTAGCTTGCCTGGGATAGGGGCTACTAGAACCAGTGGCATTATCAAGTAATGCTTGATGTGTTCGAAGGCATGCTCACACTTATCATCCCACTAGAACTTAGCATCCTTTTTGACAAGTGTTGAGAATGGTTGACATCTTCTCGATAAGTTAGATATAAAGCATCTTAGATATGCCAACTTCCCTTTGAATGATCTGAGTTGAGTTAAAATTTTAGGGGGTGGCATTTCTAATATCATCTTATTCTTCTCCAGATTGATTTTGATTCCCTAGTGTTGAGCAACAAACCCACAAAATTTCTTTGAAGCTACTCCAAATGCACACCTCAGAGGTTCATTTTGAGGTTAAATTATCTTAAATGTTTGAAAACTACTCTCAAGTCGAAGAGATGGTCTTCTGTTTCTCTACTTTTGACAAACAGATCATTGACATAACACTTGACTTGATGATGAATGAGTTCGTCAAAGATTCGAGACATAGTCCTCTAGTATGTAGCATCGACATTTATAAGGCTGAAAGGCATGACCTTATAGCAAAAGATTCTAATCGGGGTTCTAAAAGCAGTGTTTCATTTATCTTCATGGCCAATCATTATTTAATTATATCCAGATAAGCCATCCATGAAAGAGAAGACTACATGAGATGAGGTAATGTCCACCATGAGCTTTGGGATTGGAAGTGGAAATTCATCTTTTGGACATGCCTTATTTAAATCACTAAAATTGACACATATGTTAATTTGGCTATTCTTTTTCTTAACTGGGATGACGCTGGCTGACCAAGTAGGCTATTTTTCTTCTCGAATGAAGCCAACATTGATAAGTTACCTAACTTCATAAATGACCTATTAATCTATGTCTAATCTCATGCATCTAGGAGCTTGCTTGATAGGGTTAGTAGTAGGCTCTATTGCTAATTTATGGACTGCTACGTCTAAAGCCAATCCAGACATCTCTTCATAAGTACATGCAAAGCAGTCTTGAAACTTAGTCAATAGCCTAACTAAGTCATTGGTTTTAATTTCATTCAACAAAGAACTGATGTATGTCGGGCGTGGATCTTTTTCAGTTCCTAAGTTGATTTCCTTGAACTCGTTGATGGTTGATTTGATCTCTTCTTTGAACTCTGGCAGTGCATCTTTGACTTCAAAATCATCTAGATCATCTGAAGTTTCTAAGCATAGCACATCAAATGAGTTAATATGATTTGAAAAGAACATATTAGATTCTAAATGATTAGTGATGACAAAACAGTAATCACCATCATCAACTGGACCCATTAAACCGAATCCTAGTCCCAGTCTTGATTGAGAGCTTTTGCATTTATTCTTCTATATTCTTTCAAAGTAGTCTGACTTATGCTCTAAGTCTTCACACTTGCGAATGACTTAGGGGCTTCCTTAATTACCAAACCCTCAGCTTTTTGAGAGGAAAGTGGGGTTTGAGCTATGGTTCCCAACTGATTCCTAACTATTTCATATATACACTTGGATACACTTATACTTTGCTTTGGAGCCTGGTCTTCATCACTATCTGGCTCAAGTGTCACCTCTAAGAGAATCTACTATTGAGAAGAGCTGGCTCATATGCTAACTATATACAACTCATCCTATGAACTAGATTCTATGTCTATATGGATAGCAGGTGTACTCTTGGTAGCTGGGACATATCTTCTATTGGGTGGCCAATAAGGAGGTTTTCACCCCTGGGAGTACCTCTAAACTAGCCTCTTCCTCTACCTGGTGGAGGTTAGGTCATCCTACCCATATGTTGGAATGGAGTAATGAACTGTGGGTGGAATCTAATGTCAGGCTCCACTTCCTCCTCCAAGTCTATTTCCTCTCCCTTTTATTTTCATTTTCATTTTCCCTTTTCTTTTCTCTTTCCTTTTCTCTTTCTTTTTCTTTTCCCTTTTCTTTTTCTTTTATTTTTAAACTTTGGCCAAGTTCATGAGAATATACTTATTGATTTTTAGGGAGGTAGTAAGCCACATCCTCATATATGCCAACCTCATGAACTATAAATCACTTGAGATCTCCTTTAACACAATAGCTGATCCCCCTAAGACGAACTGCATACGTTGATGTAGAGAGGATGGAACTATGTTGTTCTCATGTATCCATGGCATCCTAAGCAAAGAGTTGAAAGAAGTATCTGAGTCTATAATGTGAAACTTGGCTTCAGTCTTCCAATCATCTATTTCCAAGGGCAACACTATGGAGCCTAAGGCCTATTGTCCTCACTTTTGGAGTGTGAATTCAATCTTCCCATCTCAAACTTAGGATTCTTCTAGACACAAAGACTTCCCTAGTCATAAGACACTTCTGACAATTAGGTAAACACTTAACCTAAGCATAAAGACTTAGAAGGGTTAATCATAGGATTAGGTTATGCTTTAGGGATTAAGATAATCCACCTACCCTACAACCCAAATCCAATCCATGTTCACCTGCTCAAGCCAAACATCAAGTTCAATTCAAATATCAAATTTAAATCCAAACTTGAAACTCTTCCTAAGGCAAATGAGCTATCCCTGGACTTAGCCAAATATTAATCTAAATCAATCCAAAATCAATTGATTTTCTCATAATCAATTTATATCTTCAATCATCTTCCTAAATATAAATCAAATCTACATTTAAATGATCAAAATTAATCAAACTAAATCAAATTAAATCAAAAACCTTCTTAAGCCATATGACCTATCCCATGGACTTAGCCAAATCTTAATCCAAATCAAGTCAAACTCAATTGATTTTCTCTCAAATCAATCATATTTTCAATCATCTTCACAAATTTAAATGAAATATACATTTAAATCCACAAAACTAAATCAAACCAAATCAAAATCCAAATCTAAGCCACATGACCAAACTACATGGACTTAGCCAAATTCCTTCATTCTAAAACCCAAATTCAATTGATTTTCTCATGAATCAACCATAAATTCAATCATATTCATAAATATAAATGAAATCTACAATCATCAAGCCAAACCAAAATCAACCCAAGTCAAACCCAACTTAACCCTTTTGACTTGAAATGTTCAAATGAACCAAAACCCATTTGAACCTAAGCCAATTGCAATTGAATTTATATATCAATCCCAAATCCATATAAAAACTCAACTAAATCAAACTCAAACCAAAATCAAGCTAACTAAACTCAATTGGTCTAGTTGACCCAAAGTGGCAAATTTGACCTAGTTGAGCCAAGTTCTAATCCTACCCAAATTGGATTGAACCAAGCCCATCAAAACCTACCATCAAGATTGTTTATCACCCTAGGTTGATCAATTATCACAAATTAGGTCAAACCAAGTCAACTTGGTCATTTGACCAAGTCAACCCCTATGAACCCAAACTAGCCAAATTGTAACCTAAGATAAATCCCTTGAAACCAATGATTCATACCAAACCAAAATCAATATTTGAATATGACTTGACCTTCAATTGAGTCAAACCAAACCCAATTGACCCTCTTGACCCAAGTTGACCTAAATTGTAAAGACCAAATCAAATCAAAATATAAACCAAGTTGAATCAATGGCTCAAGTTCATTCCAAATTGATTGTTGAACTTGACCAAAGCAATGATAATTAAACCTAATTGAAATTAAAGTGACCTAAAGGTTCAAGCTGGCCTAAATCAAAACCAAATCCAAATTAATTGAAACCAAAGCCTACAATCAACTTTAATTGGTCAACTTAGCCTATTTTACTCAAATGAATTCAAATGAGCCAAAATTAAATCTAAGCCAAACTAAACCAAACCAATTGAACAAAAACATCCCAAATGATCATATGAACTTGACCCAACCCATAGTTTGACACAATTTGATCAATTGGTCAACTTGACTCAACCTAACCCAATTTGACCTAAATGAGTCAAATTGAGCCAAACCTAACAAGATTAACTCCACTTGACTTAAAATTTGGGCTAACACACTTTTGGATCATTTAAAAATTTTCCAAATCAAATCCAATGCCAAATGATCATTCTACACTTGGGTCAAGGGAATCACATAAGACAAATCCCCCATGTAAGTGGTAATTTCCATTCCTTGGCACTTGGTACTCTCTCAATGGTCCACCTAAGCACCTAAGACACTGCCCAACCTAACCCAAAGGGTGATTGAGTCAGCCATGACCCATGGGAGGTGAAATCACATCAGCCTCCCCATTAGAGAATTTGAAACCCATAGGACACCCATGATTCCTCCTTAGCAGCCACCTCCACACCTTCAACCAACTAAGCTGAGCTAACTCACCTCCTCCCTACCACCCATGACTTCCTGAGATGGCCTGATGGCCACTAGATGTCAAATCTGATCCCACTATTTGATCAAGATGAAGGGGGTATACACCTTCTCTTTTCCACTCAAACACAGATAGAAATCATTCCTCAGAGCCCTAGCTACCCAAGACAAGCTGCTAGAGCTATTCCCTAAGCTCCCAAGCTCATTCCTATATCAAAAAATGCCATTCCCATCCATCCTGTAATAGGACACTCCCATTTCCAACATAACTTTCCCATTACTCTATCAAACTCAAATTTACTTTGCACACACCTTCCCTAGTCCTTGTCAAGCAAGAATAAATCATCTCCCAAGCTTCCCGAGCACTGGAGGTTGGACTTCGATCAAAGCTGAGCTACAAATCATCAGTTCGTGGCCTTCCGAGTGAACGTCAAGGAATTGATCCAATTCCTTCTCAACAGGGCCTCATCTTCATTAGATGAAGCTTTCTTAATCGTTCGAGGCACCATTCTTGAGCTCTGGTAAGGTATGCTTCCAAAACCAATCCTTAGGCAAAAATAAGTTGTATCTTTCTCAAGAAAACTTGCTTCTCATGTGATTTTGACCATTGGATCCCTCAGGTCGATGTCGTGAAATTATGGGATCCTTTTAGAATTGATCCGAGCTCGGGTAAGCTCGGTCAAGTGAGCTATGGTGGATAGACTCCATTATCCCTCACTCGCGTGACGTTAGATCATGCACCATCCTTCTCACATGATTAGAATGGACGGTCGTGATTAGATCCACTAGATCGATCTCATTTAATCTTATTAAGCTGTGGGATTAATCATAGCCATCCAATATTAGATCAGACAATGAACAAGAAAGTGCGTCTACTGTCGCCACGTAGGCGCTCAGTCAGATAAGTTTTAAGTAGCCAATCACATGGTGCCACATGGAAAGTGAGCTGTGTTAGCACGCCACGTGGCGCCAATAGGATTAAGCTTTAATTAGGCTTAATTAATTATTTTTAATGGTCGAAACTTCTAAAAATCATAAAAAATCATAGAAAAATAAAAAATGCAAATAAATACTCATTTTAAAGGTATTTCAAAGGAGAATTAATTAAAAATAATTTTAACTAATTTTGAAAAGTCATTAAGGTTTAATTATTAAATTAATTAGCTTAATTACTCCTTAATTACTTAAGCAATTAATCCCAAATTTTATGGGTTATTTTAATGGGATGACCTCTGCCTCCCATGATTTTCTTGGGATTTATTGCTCACTTAATTAGAAAAATAGACTAATTAAACCTTAAGTACTCTTTTAATTTAATTAATGATTAATTAATTAAATGAATAGTAATAAATTGGTTAATTAAGTTTATTAATCATTGTTCAACAATAAGTGAACTAAGGAATAGGGTTGGGACCCCTTTCACTACGTTCATTTCACCCTTTTTAAAATGGAATTAATTAAGATTTAACTAATTAATTAAATCACTTAATCAAATTGAAATCATAATCACATCACCTTTAATTAATAAATCATGGGGTAGATCTTTAGGTAACCCAAAAAGAGGTTAATGAAATTATGGTTAGTCCACATGTGTGGGAAAACTATAAAAGTAATTAATTAAGTCCCTTTATCAAATTAACTATTAATCATGAGCCAATTGCATTAGGCCCCTTTTGTTTCTTAGGATCATTGCAAGTTTATTTTTCATGCATATCATGTTGGCTCATAATTATTTAGTTAATTACTTTAAGGTGATATAGGTAAGAGTAATTAATTCATCTAATTAAGGGTTCAACTTAATTACCCACAAAATTAACTTAATTACATTTTCTTTAAATTAAATCAAATCACTAATGTGGGAATGGGTTTAAAGCAACTAGTGATGATTTCTCTTCTCCTCTTTAAATCAAATCAAATCCAAAACTTAATTAATAAAGAAGCTTTGGTTTGCTTTAAATAATCTTATTTGATTTGATTATCTTTAAGAACTAGTTTGGTTGAATGAATCACAAGCTTATATTTGATTGTTCTCTTTCCAATCATGTTAAATTTGGTATGTCATTTGGATTCATGCATCCATCATTTCAAAATCAAGTAAAATAAAATGGATTTCTTTTATGCAAGCATGCATGTGTTGATTTAATTTAATATATGTGTGAGTATTATCACTATTAAATCCAAATGTATTTTTCAAAAGCTTATAAATGAATAATAATATGTGCTATGATGCTAGTTATAAATACATAAGAAATGCATGTGCTTATAGCTTAAGTGTATGAATGTTGAGTTCTCTTTCCTCTATTCACGTGTTGATTTATATAAGATTGAATGCTAATGGGTATATAGGACATCCGAACAGGCTTTTTTTAGCCCCAAGGAGGTCATTTGTTTACCTCACTTCCCTGGTTTATTACTTGGTTGATGAAATCAAAAAGAAGAAATGTTGAATTTAAATTTGTTCTTTGTTAAAAATAAACCAAAAACCTTAAACCCTAAACTAAAACCTGAACCTTAAACCTAAAACCTAAATCCTAAACCCTAAACCCTAATCCCAAAAATTCTAAACCCTAAACCCTAAACCCTAAACCCAAAAAATCTAAACCTAAATAAAATAAAACCTAAAAATAAAATAAAGAAAAAACCCTAAACCTAAATAAAATAACATCAAACAAAATAAAAACCTAAACAAAAAACTAAACCTAAACCTAAATCTAAACTTAAAAATAAAATAAAATAAAAAATAAAAACAAAACTAAAATATAATAAAGAAAAACCTAAACTAAACTAAAAAAAATAAAATAAAAATAAAAAAACTTAAAAAAAAAATAAAAACTAAACATAAAATAAAAATAAAATAAACCTAAAATAAAATAAAATAAAAACTAAATTAAAACCTAAACATAAAAAATAAAACATAAACCCTAAACTAAAAAAAACATAAACTTAAAATAAACAAAATAAAATAAACCAAAACCTAAACAAAAATAAACTAAACTAATATAAAAAAGCCTAAACCTAAACCTAAAATAAAATAAACCAAAAATAAAATAAAATAAAAACTTAAACCTAAAAAATAAACTTGAAAATAAAACTTAAAAATAAATAAAATATAAAACATAAACCCTAAAATAAATAAAACTTAAACCTAAAATAAACAAAAACCTAAACAAAAATAAACTAAACTAAAATAAATCAAACCTAAACCTAAACCCAAAACTAAATAAAATAAAATAAACTAAAAATAAACCTAAACCTAAACTAAAAAAAACCCTAAAAATAAACCAAAAATAAAAACCGAAAACCTAAACCTAAAAAATAAAATAAAAAATAGACCTAAATATAAAAATAAAAAATAAAACCTAAACATAAAAAAAAACTAAACTAAAAAATAAACATAAACCTAAACATAAACTTAAAAAATAAACTAAAATAGAAAACCTAAAATAAAATAAATAAACCTAAAAAAATAGTAAACTAAACTAAGTAAAAATAAAAATAAATCTAAATAAAAATAAAAAATAAAATAAACTAAAATAAATAAAAAATAAACTAAATAAACTTAAACCTACCGGTTTGCTTCATTTAAAATAAATAAATAAATATATCCTAATCCATGAAACTAACCCTAAACCCTAAACCATAAACTCTAAATTAACCCAAAATCCTAAAACCTAAACCCTAAGCCCTAACCCTAACCATAAACCCTAAACCCTAAACCCTAATCCCTAAACCCTAAAACCCTAAACCCTAAACCATAAACCCTAAACCCTAAAGCCTAAATGCTAAACCCTAATCCCTAAATTAACACTAAACCCTAAGCTAACCCTAAACCCTAAAAACCTTAAACCCTAAAGCGTAAACCCTAAACCCTAAACCCTAAACCATAAACTTAGAGCCCTAAAAAGCTATAAACCTAAACCTAATCAAAATAAAACCTAAAAATAAAATAAATAAAATAAAATAGCAAAATAAAATAAAAACCAAAGCTTAAACTTAAAAATAAAATAAAACAAACTAATAAAAAATTAAAATAAATAAATAAAAACTTAAACTAAAAAAAAATAAACCTAAGAATAAAAACCTAAATAAAATAAAAACTAAACATTAAATAAAAATAAAATAAAATAAAAACTAAATACAAACCTAAACTTAAAAAATAAACCTAAAAAAAGCCTAAAAATAAAACCTAAAAATAAAACTAAAAAATAATAAAAAATAATACCTAAAACCTAAATTAAAAAAAGAACCTAAACCAAAAATAAAAATAAAATAAACATAAACCTAAAATAAAATAAACTAAACTAAAAAAAATAAAACCTAAACCTAAACCAAAACTAAATTAAATAAATTAAATTTAAAATAAACCTAAACTTAAACTAAAAAATAAAACCTAAAACCTAAACCTAAAGTAATAAGATAAAACCTAAACTTAAATAAAAAAATAAAATATAAAACCAAAAATTAAATAATAAAATAAAAATAAAACTAAATTAAAAAATAAACATAAACCTAAACCTAAACCTAAAAAATAAACTAAAATAAAAAACCTAAACTGAATTAAATAAACCTAAAAATTATAAACTAAACTAAATAAAAATTAGAAATAAAGATAAATAAAAATATAAAATAAACTTAATATACCTAAACCTACCGGTTTACTTAATTTAAAAAAAGCCTAAACCCTAAACTAACCCTAAACCATAAACCCTAAACGAATCCTAAACCAAAACCTAAACCCTAAATCATAAACCCCTAAACCCTAAACCCTAAACTAAAACCTAAACCTAAAATAAAAAACCTAAACCCAAAGCTAAATAATCCTAAATTAATAAAATAAAAAATAAACCTGAATAAAATAACTAAATAAATCTAAACCAAAAATAAAAATAAAAACCTAAACCTACACCTAAAAACTAAAAAAAAATAAACCTAAAGCTAACCCTAAGCTAAACTAAATAAATAAAATTGAAAATTAAAACATAAACATAAATAAATAAACTAAAGAAAATAAACAAAACTATAATAAATAAAATAAAACCTAAACGTAAACCTAAACCTAAACTTAAACTAAACTAAATAAACCTAAATAAACCTAAACCTAAAACCTAAATCTAAACCTAAACCTAATCCTAAACCAAAAACATGAAAACCTAAACCTAAACTTAAAATAAACCTAAACTAAACTAATAAACTATAAACTAAAAAACCTAAACCTAAAAAAACTAAACCTAAATAATACCTAAATCTAAACTAAACTAAATAAACCTAACCCTAAACCTAAAACCTAAACTGAAACTTAAACCTAAACCTAACCTAAGCCTAAATAAACCTAACCCTAAACCTAAAACCTAAACCTAAACCTAAACTAAAATAAATAAATAATATAAACCTAAACCTAATAAAATAAAAACCTTAACAAAAATAAACTAATCTAAAAACCTAAACCTAAAAATTAAAATAAAATCTAAACCTAAACCTAAACCTAAACCTAAATTAAAACCTAAATAACAAAACAAAAACCTAAAACTAAACTAAAATAAATAAAATAAACATAAAAAATAAAAATAAAAATACAAACTATAATAAACTAAAAAATAAAACCTAAACCTAAACCTAAACCTTAAAACCTAAACCTAAACCTAAACCTAAACCTAAACCAAAACTAAAATAAACTAAACTAAATAAAATAAATAACACCTTCACCTAAACCTAAATAAATAAAACTAAAAACTGAACCTAAACCTAAATCTAAACCTAAAACTAAACCTAAATAATAAAACATAAAGCTAAACTAAATAAACTAAAAAATAAATAAAATAAACCTAAACTAAATAAAACCTAAAAACCTAAACCTAAACCTAAACCTAAACCTATACATAAACCTAAAGAAACCTAAAACTTAAACCTAAACAAACCTAAACATAAAATAAATAAATAAAAATAATACCTAAACTAAATAAAATAAAAAAGAAACCTTAAACCTAAAACCCAAAACCTAAACTAAAACCTAAACCTAAAAACCTAAACCTAAACTAAATTAAATAAACCTAAATAAATAAAACCTAAATAAAAAAAACCTAAACTAATTAAACCTAAACCTAAACCTAAACATAAAACTTAAACTTAAAAATGAATTAAATAAATAAAAATAAAACTAAACCAAAAAAAATAAAACCTAAACATAAAATAAAAAATAAACTAAAACCTAAACTTAAACCTAAACCTAAACAAACCTAAACTATAATAAACTAAAATAAACTAAATTAAAAATTAAACCTAAAATAAAATAAAACCTAAACCTAAACCTTAATAAATAAAAATTAAAAACCTAAACCTAAACTAAATAAAATAAATAAAATAATACATAAAAACCTAAACCTAAATTAAATAAACTTTTTGGTTATTTCTCCTTGTTTGTGTTGGGGATTCCTGTTGGCTGGTTGTTTTCTCTTTTGATTGGCATGAGGACAACTGCTTTATGGGTTTTCTCTTCCTGACCTGGTTATGGCTGATTTTATTGGTGAATGATACCTGGTGGCTTTTTATCATTGCCTACTAGATTGATGGAATCCTTTCCTCTGCCTAGATTAATCAGGTGTCTATTGATGGCTGGTTGTGGCTCTCCCTTGCTTGGAGCTTTGATGTCTATTTGACTGATGGTTATTGTTATTTTTTATTTTAGTTTAGTCTCTTTCTGGGCTATTGTATTAGTTGGTGCTATGCTTCTGAATTAGCTTGTCCCTTTGAATTCTTCCTTGCTGGTAGTGGCTCTGTCACTGACCTTGCTATATCTTCTAGGTGGCTGGCTATTTCTGACTGGCATGTTATGGATTTTGTTGGTTGTTTGGCTGTTGGATGGCTGTTGGCCGGCTGTTTCTTTATTTGCTAATGAAGGTTCTAGAATCCTTTGTGCTAATTTCTTTCAATGTTGTCTTGTATCGGGTATGCTAGCTATGATGGCCCTGATGTTACCCATATCTTCTCTTTTGGTTGGTAGCATTGCATATGAATGTAACCCTTTTTAGAAAAATTGGATGCTCATATGCATTGTTTCCCATTGAGATGATCTTAACTGAGCCTGAGCCTTTTTTTCTCACCTCTCTCTAATTGATTTCTTTATCCTTATTCTTATTAGCTATGATTGTTGCCTTTATAATATTTTGTGGATTTCTTTTATAGGTTAGAACTTTTCAGATGGAATGATATTTACTCAGTTAACTTAATAGCTGTTGATGTGGATCTTTCTATCTTGCCTCCCAAAAGGGATCATGAGCTACTACTGACTAGTCTTTTGACTATTTTTTTTACTTTTATTGTATTAGTCTTAATCTGTGTCTTTTCCTCTTTTGCTTTTTTAGCTATTGCTTTTTCTCTTTATTTTTCCATTGCACTTAGATGGGGTTTTCCCAGGTTCAGTTGAGGCAGAGATCTTTGAGCTTTACTTCTATTAAGGACATTGTATCCTTTTCTTTTATGGTAATAAAATTCTAACCTTTCCTTAAAGAAAAAGAAAACCCCTAAATCTTAAAGCTTAAACCCTAACCCTAACCCTAACCCTAACCTTAAACCTAAAACCCTAAACCCTAAACATTAAAACCCTAAATCTTAAACCCTAAACTAACCCTAAACACTAAACCCTAAACCCTAAAGCATAATCTAACCCTAAACCCACAGCTAACCTTAAACCCACAACAAACTCTAAACCCTAAACCACAAAAACCCTAAACCCTAAATCATAAAAACACTAAACCCTAGAGCCTAAGCACTAAACCCGAAACCCTAAACCATAAACTCTAACCCTAAACCCTAAACCCTAAAACCATAAACACTAAAACCCTAAACCCTATACCCTAAACCCTAAACCCTAAAACTAACCCAAAACTAACCCTAAACCTTAAACCTACAAGCCTAAACCCTAAACCCTAAACCCTAAAACTAACCCAAAACTAACCCTAAACCTTAAACCTACAAGCCTAAACCCTAAAACCTAAACCCTAAAACCTTAAACCCTAAACACTAAATCCTAAACCCTAAAGCCATAAACCCTAAACCCTAAAGCTTAAACGATAAACCATAAAACCTATAACCATAGAACCTAAACCTTAAACCCCAAACCTTAAACCCTAAACCCTAAACTATAAACCCTAAACCCTTAACCCTAAATTTTATAATAAAATAAAAAAAAATAAAAAATAAAAAAATAAAATAAAATAAAATAAAAATAAAAATAAAAATAAAATAAAATAAAAAAACCCTTAATCTTAAAAACTTAAAAACCTAAACCTAAACTAAATAAAACCTAAAAATAAAATAAATGCAAAACCTAAATCTAAATAAAATAAAAACCTAAAATAAAACCTAAACCTAAACCAAAAAATAAAATAAACTAAAGAAATAAAAACTAAAATAAAAATAAAATAAATAAAAACCTAGACTAGATTAGAAAATAAAATAAACCTAAAAATAAAAAAAATTAAATAAAATAAAACCTAAACATAAAATAAAAATAAAACAAACATAAAATAAAATAAATAAAATAAAAAACTAAATAAAAACTTAAACCTAAACAATATCCCTATAAATAAAACTTAAAAATAAATAAAAAATAAAACCTAATCCCTAAACTAAAAAAGAAACTTAAACGCAACATAAAAATAAAGAAAACCTAAACCTAAACTAAAATAAACTAAACTAAAATAAATAAGACCTGAACCTAAACCTAAAGTAAACTAAACAAAAACATAAACCTAAAGTAAATAAAATAAAATATACTAAACATAAACCTAAACCTAAACTAAAAAAATAAAATTTAAAAATAAACCCAAAATAAAAATCTAAAACCTAAACCTAAAAAAATAAAATAAAAACCTAAACCAAAACCTAAAAAATTTAAAAAAAAATAAAATGAAACTGAAAAGTAAACATATTTCTAAAAAATAAACTAAAATAAAAAAACTTAAAATAAATAAACTATACTAAATAAAAAAAAACCTTAATAAAAATATAAAATAAACTAAATAAACCTAAACCTACCGGTTTACTTAATTTAGAAAAAAACCTTAAACCCTCAACACTAAATCCTAAATCCTAAACCCTAAACCCTAAACCCTAAACCCTAAACTAACCCTAAAAACCTTAAACTATAAACCTTAAACCCTAAACCCTAAATTAAAACCTAAACCTAAAATAAAAGACCTAAACCTAAACCTAAAACTAAATAAACTAAAAATCTAAACCTAAATAAACTAAAATGAAAACCTAAACCTAAACAAATGAACTAAAAAATAAACCTAAATAAACTTAAATAAACTAAATAAATAAGCCTAAACCTAATAAATAAACTTAAACCTAAACCTAAACTAAATAAACCTAAACCTAAAATAAAAATAAAAACCTAAACCTAAAAACTAAAAATAACCTAAACCTAAACTACACTAAACAAACAAAATTTAAAATAAAAACCTAAACCTAAACCTAATCCAAAACCTAAAGAAATAAACTAAATAAAATAAGAAAAACTAAAATAAATAAATAAATAAAATAAAACTTAACTAAACTAAATAAACCTAAACCTAAACCTAAACCTAAACCTAAACCTAAACCTAAAAACCTAAACGTAAACCTAAAATAAACCTAAACCTAAACCTAAACTAAACTAAAAAAAACTAAAAACTAAAAAAACATAAACCTAAACTAAATAAATAAATAAATAATAAACCTAAACCTAAATTTAAATAATAAAATAAACCTAAAAACTAAATTAAAAATAAAAACTAAAATAGACTAAAAAAATAAAACCTAAACCTAAATCTAAAAACCTAAACCTAAACCTAAGGCTAAACTAAAATAAAGTAACCTAAACAAAATAAATAAAATCTAAAATTAAACCTAAATAAATAAACTTAAAAACTAAACCTAAACCTAAACCAAAAACTAGACCTAAAAATAAATTAAATAAATGAAAATAAACCTAAGCTAAACTCAAATCCTAAACCAAAAAATAAAATCTAAACGTAAAATAAAAAATAAACTAAAACCTAAACTAGACATAAACCTAATCCTAAACCTAAATAAGCTAAAACTAAAATAAACTAAACTAAAAATAAAACCTAAAATAAAATAAAACCTAAAGCTAAACCTAAATAAAAAAATAGAAACCTAAACCTAAACTAAATAAAATAAACCTAGAGCTAAAATAAAATTAAACTTAAACTAAAGTAAAATAAATAAATAAAACTAAACCTAAGGGAACTAAAACTAAATCTAAACCTAAAAATAAAAACCTAAACTTAAACCTAAACTAAAAATAAAACATAAACCAAAATAAATAAAACTTTTTTCATATTATTTGTTGATTGGTGGTAGCTCCTTGGTTTTTGCTGATTTCCTATTTCCTCCTTCATGGTGACTGCTTGATTTATGGGGGTTAGAGGGGACTTTGGTTGCCTCTGGCCTATTTTCTATCCTTCCTCATTTACTGATAGTGGTTGGATGGTCATCCTTGGTTTTCCCTTGGTTGTTTGTCTGGCTAGGTGACTACCATTTCTATTTTTTGGTTTTTTAATGATTTCTAAGAGGGTTGTGGCTATGTATGCTGTTATTTCTTCCACCTAATTTGGGCTCTAATTTGGGTTAGCCTTTTATTTTGGCTGGTCGTCCCCCTTCCAATATTGGATCCTCTGCTACTGTGGTTGGTTATTGAGTGGCAGCTGTTGGTCTCTTCAGGATTTGATTAGTTTTGGTCTTTTTAATACTTTTTGGTTATTTCTCCTGGTTTGTGTTGGGGATTCCTGTTGGTTGACTATTTTCTCTTTTGATTGGCATGAGGACAACTTCTTTGTGGTTTTTTCCATCCTGACCTGGTTATGGCTAATTTTATTAGTGGCTGATTCCTGGTGGCTTTCTGTCATTACCTACTAGATTGATGACATCCTTTTCTCTGCCTAGATTGGTTTGGTGTCTACTGATGGCTGGTTGTGGCTCTCCCATGCTTTGAGATTTGATGTTTGTTTGAATGATGGTTATTGTTATTTTTTAATTTAATTTATTTTTTTTGGGCTACTGTATTAGCTATTGCTATGCTTTTGAATTGGCTTGTCCCTTTGAATTCTTCCTTGCTAGGGCTGGCTCTACCACTGACCTTGCTGTATATTCTGGGTGGCTGGCTATTTGTGACTTATCTATTATGTTTTGGTTGGTTATTTGGCTCTTGGCTGTCTGCTGGCTAGCTATTTCTTTATTTCCTAATGCGGGTTCTAGAATCCTTTAGGTTGCTTGCTTTCGATGTTGGCCTGTATCAGGTATGCTGGCTATGATGGCCCTGATGTTACCCATATCTTCTTTTTTGGTTGGTAGCATTGGATATGAATGTAACCGTTCTTAGGAAGCTTGGATGCTCATATTCATTGTTGCCCCTTAAGATGATCTTAACTGAGCCTGAGCCTTTTCTTTCTCAGCTCTCTTTAATTGATTTCTTTATCTTTATTTTTGTTATCTATGACTATTTCCTTTGTAGTGTTTCACAAATTTCTTTTACAGGTTGGAACTTTTCAGATGGAATGATCTTTACTTAGTTAACTTAATAGCTGTTGATGTGGATCTTGCTATCTTGCCTCCTAAAATAGATCATGAGTCTTTGTTGACTAGTCTTTTGACTATTTTTTTTCTTATATTATATTAGTCTTTATTAGTGTTTTTCCTCTTTTGCTTTTTTAGCTGTTGCTTTTTCTCTTTGTTTTCACATTATACTTAGATGGGGGTTTAGCTCTTTAGGTTCCTTGTAGCTGTGAGAGCATAAGCTTCGAGAGCAGTAAATACTTGAGCTTTACCCCTATTAAGAACATTGTATCCTTTTCTTTTATGCTAATAGACTTCTAACTTTTCCTTTAAAAAAAAGAAAACCCCTAAACCCTAAATAAAATTAAAAAATAGTAAAATCTTAAACCCTAAACCGTAAACCCTAACCCTAACCCTAAACCCAAAACCCTAAATCATAAATCCTAAAACCCTAAACCTGAAAGTCTAAACTAACCCTAAACGTTTCTTTCATCCTCTCTCGATAAACACGCATGTTGCTCTGTTTATATTGGATGGGAGAGCATTATGACATGCTATTTGGTTTTGTTGTTTGATTATTTCATGTCACGAAATTTCACTGGCTTGGTTTTATCGGCCACCCTTGTTGGCTCCTTCTATGTTGGTACCAAGATTTCGGGTCTTCATTCAACAAACATTCTTGCTCTTGATGCTCGATGGTGATGGTTTTGGAGATTTACGTGTTGCGGCCTTCAAGATAACTGCTTTTATGGCCTAATATCTACTCTGATTGGGAGGTTTTATGGCCAATCTGTAGTCCTTCCCTGTCTCGAATCTTGCCATCTTCATTGTTGCTGTCTTGGCTATTTTTTTGCTTTGGTTATCCATTGTCCTATCTTTTTTGGATTCTATTTTACATTGTTGTATTACTTGTTTTACTGTTGGGGTTAGCTTTCTATATGCCCGTGCTATTTTTACCTGGGCTGCTGTTCATCTCCTGAATGTTGTAATTTGCATTACCGGCTGTTGTCTCTATTCCTATCTCGGTCCAGTTTGGTTTGTGCAGTTTTTTGAGCTGTCTATTCTGAAAGAGTGGTGTTATGGGAAGTTGCTGCCTTTTGTTGTCTTGTTCTCGGTTATCTGTTTGGATTATCGAATTTTGACCGGTATCTTTGTAGCTCTAAATGCGCTTACTTGTTGTTAGTTTTGGTTGGTTGCAACCCTTTTTTTGTGTTGAGCTATGCTGCCTTCCTTCACAATTATCTTTCTCCAATTACTCATATGGACATAAACAAGGGGGTTGTTTCCACATAAGTTTCAATTATATATCTTATGATGGGAAGGTCGAACTATAAGATCTTTGACTTGATTAGCGGGATCGCAAAGTTATCTCATCTGTTGTTTTTTTTTGGTGGGTTTATATCTTTGGTTTCACTTGGATATGAGGCTCTAAGATGACTAATTCCCCTATGTTTATATACTCTCATGTCAGGATGACTATATTGCTGATATCTTTCTTGAATGAGACAACCTACCATTTAGCTCTTTGCATTACCTCTCTATATTAGATATGACTGTGTTTAGGATTGCAGGTAATAAAGTTCATAAGACTATCAACAACTAGGTGTTACCTCCTCACAGTGTCACTTTGCAGGTGATTCTCCCTTGTTCTCTTGCAGGTTTGCTCCATTTACCAAGCTCTCTTACAACCATCAGAGCATTGGCCTTAATCTTCCTTTCGATTATTATGTTAGCCATATTGTATCTTTTGATTGCTTTAATGTTTTCTCTTGCTTTTGGATGTACTTAGATGGGGATTTACTCCTTAGGGCGATTGTAGCTCTTTGAGCGATGGTCGAGTTTATCCTCTTTAAGGATCTTGTAACCCTTTTTTTGTGGCAATAAAATACCCCCGTATAATGGGGTTTCCTTAAAAAAAAAAACCCTAAACCCTAAAACCCTAAATCCTAAACCCTAAACCCTGCTAAACCCTAAAACCCTGAATCCTAAACCCTAAAGCCTAAATCCTAAACACTAAAACCTGACTAACAAACCTACTAAACCAAACCCTAAACCCTTAAAACCAGACCAAAGCTCTAAAACTTAAACCCTAAAATCCAAAAAACCTAAACCTAAACTAAATAAAACCTAAAAATGAAATAAATAAATAATATAAATCTAAATAAAATAAAAACCTAAAGTAAAACATAAACCTAAACTTAAATCTTGAAATAAAATAAAATAAAAAAACTAAACTAAAATAAAATAAATAAAAACCTAAACTAAGGAAAATAAATAAAATATACCTAAAAATAAAAAACCTAAATAAAAAAATTAAACATAAAATAAAAATAAAAATAAAATAAAATAAAAACTAGATAAAAACCTAAACCTAAAAAATAAACCTAAAAATAAAACCAAAAAGAAATAAAGAATAAAACCCAAACCTTAAACTAAAAAAAATCTAAACCTAAAATAAACAAAATAAAATAAACTAAAAGTTAAATAAAAAACTAAACCCTAAACACTAAAACCCTACTAACCCTAAACCCTAAACCTAAACCTACCACCTAAAATCCTAAACCCTTAACCCTAAACCCCAAACCCTAAACTATAAACCCTAAACCCTAACTACCAAACCCCAACCTAAACTAAAACCTAAAAAATAAAATAAATAAAACCTAAAAAAAATAAAATAAAATAAAATAAATAAAACCTAAAATAAACCTAAAAAACTAAACTAAAATAAAATAATAAAATAAAACTTAAAGAAATAAAATAAATAAAACCTAAACTAAATTAATAAAATAAAATAAACCTAAAATGAAACTTAAACATAAAATCAAAATAAAATCATCCTAAATTAAAATAAAATAAAACTAAATAAAACCTAAAATAATAAACCTAAAAGAAACCTAAAAGAGTAAAAATAAAACCTAATCCCTAAACCTAAAAAAAATAACATAAACCTAAAATAAATAAATAATTAACCTAAACCTAAATTAGAAGAAATAAAGCCTAAACCTAAACATAAACCAAAACTAAATAAAATAAAATAAACTAAAAATAAGCCTAAACCTAAACTAAAAAATAAAACCTAAAAATGAACCTAAAATAAAAACCTAAAACCTAAACCTAAACTTAAAAAGAAAAAATAAAGCCTAAACCTAAAAAAATAAAATTAAAATAAATCTCAACCGAAAAATAAACCTAAACCTAAACTTAAACGTAAAAAATAAGCTAAAATGAAAAACCTAAACTAAAATAAATAAACTTAAAATAAATAAGCTGAACTAAATAAAAAATAAACATAAATAAAAATAAAAAATAAAGTATCCTAAAATAAATAAAATGTATACTAAATGTACAAAATAAACCTAAACTTACTGGTTTGCTTAATTTTAAGATATAAAACCTTACACTCTAAATCCTAAACCATAAACCCTAAACCTTAAATTGTAAACCCTAAAAAACCCTAAACTAACCCTAAACCCTATATAAAATAAATAAATAAAAAAACCCACTAACTAAAAATCTTAAACCACCCCACCTGACCCTAAACCCTAAACCCTAAAATGCTAAACCTATGCCCCTCAAACCCTACACTACCCTAAATCCTACAACCATAAATCTGAAACCACACTCCACCAAACCTGGGCCTAAAACCTACCAAACCTAAAAATAAAGATAAAACTTAAAATGAAATAAATAAACCTAAAATAAGTAAACAAACTAAATAAAATAAACATAAATTAAATAAAATTAAAATAAATAAAATAAATGAAAATAAATAAATAAACTAACCATTTGCTTTTTTCTAAAAACCATAAAACTTAAATCCTAAACCCTAAACTACCACACCCTAAACCTACAACTAAACTTACAAACACTAAAATCTTAAACCACTATGAAACCCACACCTAAACCTGACCACCTTTGCATTAAACCCTATAGCATAAACCACAAAACCTAATCCACCACAAACCTAAACCACCTAACACTAAACCCAACCTAAAACCCTAAAGCTAAACCTAAAGTAACTAAATAAATTAAAAAATAAAAAACCTAAACCTTATAAACCTAAACCTAAACCCTAAGAATCGATAGAACCTTGGCCGGGAACATCACCATCAAGCTCAGTCCCAGGAGGAGAAGGTGGGCGGTGGTTATCGTAGTGGTGGTGGGGGATCTAGAGGTGCTGGTTGACATGGAAGTGGTGGTCAGAGCAGTGGTGGTTATGGAGGCAGGAGGAGCGATGGAGCTTATAACCATGGTGGTGGCGGAGGGAGAGATCAGAGATATGATGGTGGATCCTGCTACTCGGGAGGGCGAGGTGGTTTTGATGGGAACTAGAGAAATTAATAAACAGTCGATCCGATTTGCTGCTTATGGAACTGTGACTTTACGACAGAGACGGTTCTAGTAATATAGGATTTTTGGTATGTTCTATGCGTGCTCATTTTTGATTTATGTCATCACTAGTGTCTTAGTAAACTTGGTGTGTTACTTGGCTGATGAAATCGAAAAGAAGAAATGTTGAATCTGAATTTGTTCTTTATTAAAAATTATCAAAACCTACAGACCCTAAACTAGACCAAAAGCTCTAAACCAAAAAAACCCAAAACCCTAAACCTTAAAACTCTAAACACTAAACCCTAAACCCTAAAAGCTAAACTCTAAACTCTAAACCATAAACCTTAACCCCTAAACCCTGAACTCAAAACCCTAAACCCAAAACACTAAAAAAAATAAAAATAAAAAATAAAAAAATAAAAAAAACCCTAACCCTAAACCCTAAAACAACCTTAAACCCTAAACCCTAAACGCTAAACCTACAACACTAAACCCTAAATCTTAAACCCTAAACCCTAAACCCTAAACCCTACCCTAATTCAAAGAGCTACACCCTAAACCTAAACCCTACCAATGACCACTGAGCCCTACCCTAAACCCACCAAACCCAAACATAAAACTAAATTTAATCTAAATAAAACCTGTAAACATAATAAATAAAAAAACATAAACATAAATAAAATAAAAAATAATATAAAATAAAAACCTAAACCTAAACCAAAACCAAAACCTAAAGATGAAATAATATAAATAATAAAAACTACAGTAAAATAATATAAATAGAAACCTAAACTAAGCTAAAAAAATTAAAATAATCCTAAAAAAACCTAAATAAAATAAAAACTAAACGTAAAATAAAAATAAAATAAACCTATAATTAAATAAAATAAAAAATAAACCTAAAATAATTAAAATAAAATAAACTAAAATACAAACCACAAAACCAAAATAAATAAAATACCAAAAAAAAACCTTAACCTAAAATAAATAAAACCTAAATATAAAATAAATAAAAAAAACCTAAACCCAAAAAAATTTTAAAAAAATAAAATAAAATAAAAACCTAAACTTAAACCTAAATCTAAACCTAAACCTAAACCTAAAACTAAAAATAAAATAAAATAAAATAAAAAATAAAAACTAAAATAAAATAAAATAAATAAAAATATAAACTAAAATAAAAAAGAAAATAAACCTAAAAATAAAAACTTAAATAAAATAAACCTAAAAGAAATTAAAATAAAAACTAAATAAAAAACATATAACCTAAAAAATAAACCTCAAAATAATTTATAAATTAAAGCTAAACCATAAACTAAATAAAACCTAAACCTAAAATAAACAAAATAAAATAAACCTAAACCTAAACTAAAATAAACTAAACTAATATAAATAAAACCTAATCCTAAACCTAAAATAAACTAAACCTAAATAACCTAAATAAAATAAAATATAAAAAATAAACCTAAACTTAAACTAAAAATAAAACATAAAATAAACCTAAATTAATAAAACCTAAACCTAAGAAAACAAAATAAAAACCTAAACCTAAACAAAAAAATAAAAAATAAAACCTAAACCTAAAAATAAACTAAAATTAAAAAGCTAAACTAAAATAAATAAACCAAAAATAAATTAACTAAACAAAAAAAAATAAAAAATATGCCTAAATAAAAATAAAAATAATATAAACTAAAATAAATAAAAAATAAACTAAATAAACTAAATAAACCTAAACCTTTCGATTTTCATAATTTTGTTTTTTTTAAAAAACCCTAAACCCTAAACCCTAAATCCTAAACCATAAACCCTAAGCCCTAAACCATAAAACTAACCCTAAACCTAAAATAAACTAAACCTCAGCCTAAAGCTAAACTAAATAAAAATAAATAAACTAAAAATAAATCTAAACCTAAACTAAAAAATAAATACTGGAAATAAACCTAAAATAAAAACCTAAAACCTAAACCTAGAAAAATAAAATAAAAACCTAAACCTAAACCTAAAAATAAAAAAATAAAACCTAAACTTAAAAAATGAAATAAAACTAAAATTAAACTAAAAAAATAAACCTATACCTAATCTAAACCTAAAAAATAAACTAAAATGAAAAACCTAAACTAAAATAAACAAAGCTAAAAGAAATAAACTAAACTAAATAAAAATAAAAAATAAATCTAAATAAAAATAAAAAATAAATTAAACTAAAATAAATAAAAAAATAAACTAAATAATTTAAATAAACCTAAACCTACCGGTTTACTTAATTTTAAAAAAAAACCACAAACCCTAAATCCTAAACCCTAAACTTACAACTGTAAACCCAAAACCTTAAAAAATCATAAACACTAAACCCTAAACCCTAACCCTAAGCCCTAAACCCTAAAAGCATAAATCGTAAAACCCTAAACCCTAAGCCCTAAACCCTAAATCATAAACCCTAAACCCTAAACCCTAAACCCTAAACCCCAAACCCCAAACCCTAACAAAACTAAATAAATTAAAAAGTAAACATAAACCCTAAAACTTAATAAACCTATATCTAAACCTAAACCCTAAGAATTGGGAGAACCTTGATGGCAGGAACATCACCGTCAATCAGGCTCAGTCTAGATCTCGTGGTGGAGGCGAAGGTGGATGCGGTCGTTGTTGCAGTGGTGCTAGGGGATCTAGAGGTGCTTGTGGATATGAAGGTGGTGGTCAGAGCAGGGGTGGTTATGGAGGCTGGAAGAGCGACGAAGGTTACAATCGTGGTAGTGGCGGAGAGAGAGATCGAGGATATGATGGTGGATCTCGCTCCTCAAGAGGTCGGGGCGGTTCTAATGGGAACTGGAGAAACTAAAGAATGGCCGACTCGATCTATTGATTATGGAACTGTGTCTTTATAGCAGAGATGATTCTAGTTATCTAGGGTTTTTTATTTTATCTATGAGTACTCATTTTTATATATGTCATCGCTTGCATCTTAGAAAACTTGGTGTGTTACTTGGTTTATGAAATCAAAAAGGAGAAATGTTCAATCTAAATTTTTTCTCTATTACAAAAAAACCAAAAACCCTAAACCCTAAACCCTAAACTAAAACCTGAACCCTAAACTTAAAATGTATATGCTAAACCCTAAAAACCCTAAACCCTACACCCTAAATCGTAAACCCTAAAACCCTAAACCCTAAACCCTAATCCCTAAACCCTAAAACCTAAACCCTAAACACTAAACCCCAAACCCAAAATAAAGAAAAACCATAAACCCTAAACCTTAAACCCTAAACCCTAAACCTTATACCCTAAGCCCCAAAAGACTAAAAACCTAAACCTAAACTAAATAAAACCTAAAAATAAAATAAATAAATAAACCTAAACTAAAATATAATAAGAAATAGAATAAAATAAAAGTCTAAACTAAAACCTAAACTTAAGTCTAAACCTAAACCTAAACCTAATAACAAAAAAAATAAATAAATAAAACTGAAATAAATAAATAAATACTTAAACTAAATTAAAAAATAAAAAACCTACATAAAATAAAAACTAAACCAAAAATAAAAATAAAATAACCTTAAACCCTAAACCCTAAAACTAACCATAAACCTACAACCCTAAACCCTAACCCTAAACCTTAAACCCTAAAACAAACCCTAAACCCTTAACCTACAACCCTAAACTCTAAAATCGAAAAACCTAAACCCTAAAGCCTAAGCCCTAAACCCTAACCCCTAAGCCCTACAACCTTAAACCCTAAATCCTAAATAGTAAACCCCAAACCTTAAATCCTAAACACTAAAAACCTAAAAACCTAAACCTAAATAAAATAAAACCTAAAAATAAAATAAATAAATAAATTTAAACAAATAATATTAAAATAAATAAAAAACTAAACTTAAACCTAAACCTAAATTATAATAAAATAAAAAATAAAAACTAAACTAAAATAAAAACTAAAACTAAGTTACAAAATAAAATAAACCTAAATAAAATAAAAACTAAACATAAGATAAAATTAAAATAAACCTAAAATAAAATAAATTAAAAACTAAATAAAAACCTAAACCTAAAATAAATAAAATAAAATAAACCTAAATGTGAACTAAAATAAACTAAACTAAAAGAAATAAAACATAAACCTTACCCTAAATGAAACTATACATAAACACTAAACTAAATAAAATAAAATTAACTAAAAATAAACCTAAACCAAAATTAAGAAATAAATCCTAAAAATAACCCTAAAAATCAAAATCTAAAAAAAATAAAATAATAAACTAAACCTAAACCTAAAAATAAAAAAATAAAATCTGAACTGAAAAAATAAAATAAAAATAAAACTAAACTAAAAAATAAACATAAACCTAAACCTAAATCTAAAAAATAAACTAAAGATAACATAAACTGAAATAGATAAACTAAAATAAATAAAAATAAAAAATAAACATAAACAAAAAGAAAAAAAATAAAATAAACTAAAATAAATAAAAAATAAACTAAACAAACCTAAACCTATTGACTTTCTTAATTTTAAAAAACCCTAATCCCTAAACCCAATACCTTAAACCCAAAAACTAACCTTAAATGCCAAACCATAAATAAAAAAAATAAAAAAACCCTAACCATAAACCTTAAACCCTAAACCTTAAACCTTAAAACCTATAACCCTAAACACTAAACCCTAAACTAACCCTAAACCCTAAACCTTAAAAAGCTGAACACCTAAAACTAAACTAAATAAAACATAAAAATAAAATAAATAAAAAAACCTAAACTAAAATAAAATAAAATAATAAAACAAAATAAAAGCAAAAACTAAAACCTAAACCTAAATCTAAACCTAAAAGGAAAATAAAATAAAATAAAACAAAACTAAACTATAGTAGAATAAATAAAACTTAAAATGAACTAAAAAATAAAAAATCTATATAAAATAAAAACTAAGCATAATATAAAATTAAAATAAAATAAAAACTAAATAAAAACTTAAACCTAAAAAACACCTAAAAATGATACCTAATAATAAATAAATAAAAAAACCTAAACCTTAAACTAAAAAAAAACCTAAACCTAAAATAGAAATAAAATATACCAAAACCTAAACTTAAATAAATAAAACCTAAACCTAAACCTAAAATAAACTAAACCTAAACCTAAATCCAAACTAAATAAAATAAAATAAACTAAAAATAAACTTAAACCTAAACTAAAAAATAAAACCTAAAAAAAACCTAAAATAAAAACCTAAAACCTAGACCTAAAAAATAAAATAAAAACCTAAACCTAAACCTAAAAATATAAAATAAAACCTAAAAATATAAAATAAAATAAAAACAAAACTAAACTTAAAATAAACATAAACCTAAACCTAAACCTAAAAAAATAAACTAAAATAAATTCCTAAACTAAAATAAGTAAACCTAAAATAATTAAACAAAACTAAATAAAAATAAAAAATAAACCTAAATAAAAATAAAAAATAAAATAAACTAAAATAAATTAAAAATAAATTAAATAAACCTAAACCTATCGGTTTACTTAATTTAAAAAGATATCGTAAACCCTAAATCCTAAACCCTAAACCCTAAAAACCCTAAATGCTAAACCCTAAACCCTAAACCCTAAACCCTAAATCCTAAACCCTAAACCCTAACCCCTAAACCCTAAACCCCAAACCCTAAACCCTAAACCTAAATCTAAACTTAAACACTAAAACCTAATAAACCTAAACCTAAACCTAAACCCTAAGAATGGGTAGAATCTTGATGGTAGGAACATCACCGTTAAGCATGCTCAATCTAGATCTGGCGGTGGAGGCGAAGGTAGATGAGGCTATTATCGTAGTGGTGGTGCGGGATCTAGAGGTGCTAGTGGATATGGAGGTGTTGGTTGGAGCAATGCTGGTTATGGTGGCAGGAGGATCGAAGAAGGTGACAGCCGTGGTGGTGGCGGAGGGAGAGATCGGGGATATGATGGTGGATCCCGCTACTCGAGAGGCTGGGGTGGTTCTGATGGGAATTGGAGAAATTGAAGAACAGTCAATTCAATCTTCTGCTTCTAGAACCCTAAACCCTAATCTGACCCTAAACCCTAAACCCTAAACCCTAGAAAGATAAAAACCTAAACCTTAACTAAATAAAACCTAAAAATAAAATAAATAAAAAGCCTAAATAAAAATATAATAAAATAAAATAAAAAAAACATAAACTAAAACTTAAACCTAAACCTAAACCTAAAAAGAAAATAAAATAAAAAATAAAAACTAAACTAAAATAAAATAAAATAAAATAAAATAAAAATTAAATAAAAACTTAAACCTAAAAAAACCTAAAAATAAAACCTAAAAATAAATAAAACAAAACCTAAAATAAAAATAAAATAAACCTAAACATAAACTAAAATAAACTAAACTAAATTAAATAAAACCAATACCTAATCCTAAAATTAACTAAACCTAAACCTAAACCTAAACTAAATAAAATAAAAGAATCTAAAAATAAACCTAAACTAAAATAAAATAAAAAATAAACTTAAAATAAAAAACACATACTTTAAAAAATAAAATAAAACCTAAACCTAAAAATAAAAAAATAAAACTTAAACCTAAAAATAAAATAAAATAAAACTAAACTATATATAATAAGCCTAAGAAACCAAAACCTAAAAAAACAAAAAGTAATAAAAAACCTAAGCAAAAATATATAAACCTAAAATAAGTAAACTAAACTAAATAAAAATAAAAATAAAAATAAAATAAATTTAAAAAATTAAAAAATAAATAAAATAAACAAAATCCTATGATTTTATTTAATTTAAAATAAAAAAATAAAAAAAAATAAAAAAATAAAACCCAAACCCTAAACCCTAAACCCTAAACCCTAAACCCTAAATCCTAAACCCTAAAATCATATACCCTAAACCCTAAACCCTAAACCCTACACCATAAACCCTAAACCCTAAACCCTAAACTATAAACCCTAAATCCTAAAGCCTAAGACTTACAACCCTGAACCCTAAACCCCAAATCCTAAATCCTAAACCCTAACCAATAAACCCTAAACCCTAAAAACCTAAAAACCTAAAAACCTAAACTAAACTAAATAAAACATAAAAATAAAATAAATAAAAAAACCTAAACTAAAATAAAATAAAATAATTAAAAACCTAAACCTAAAAAATAAACCTAAAAATAAAACCTAAAATAAATAAAGGTAAATATTAAACCCTAAACTAAAAAAAGCTAAACCTAAAATTAAAATAAAATAAACCTAAATCGATGTTAAAATAAACTAAAAAATAAAATAAACAAAACCTATACCCAATCCTAAAATAAACTAAACTTAAACCTAAAACTAAACTAAATAAAATAAAATAAACTAAAAATAAACTTAAACCTAAACTAAAAAATAAAACCTAAAAAAACCTAAAATAGAAACCTAAAACCTAAACCTAAAAAAAATTAATATAAAAACCTAAACCTAAACCTAAATATAAAAAATAAAACCTAAACCTAAAAAACAAAATAAAAATAAAACTAAACGAAAAAAAAAATGTAAACCTAAACAAAAATAACTTACTAAAATAAAAAACCTAAACTAAAATAAATAAACTAAACTAATTAAAAAAATAAAAATAAAATAAACTAAAATAAATAAAAAATAAACTAAATAAACATAAAACCTACTTGGTTTGTTTTTTTTTTTAAAAGAAACTAAAGCCTGATGCCTAAACCCTGGTGCAGACGCTAAACCTAAACATAAATCTGTTCCTAAACCCTAGGCTTTCCTAAACCAAACTAGCCTAAACCTAACCCAAAACCCTAAATGCTAAAACCCAGGCTCTAACTAAATGATAAACCCTAAAAACCTAAAACCTTAAACCTTAACAAAATAAAACCTAAAAATAAAATAAATAAATACACCTAAACCTAAAAAAAAGAAAAATAAATAAAAAAATAAAAACCTAAACTAAAACCTAAACCTAAACCTAAACATAAAGCTAAAAATAAAATAAAATAAAAATCAAAACTAAATTAAAATAAAATAAATAAAAATCTAAACTAAACTAAAAAAAATAATAAACATAAAAATAAATACCTAAATATAATAAAACACAATTGTAAAATGAAAATAAAATAAACCTAAAATAAAAAAACTAAATAAAAACCTAAACATAATAATAAACCTAAAAATAAAGCCTAAAAATAAATAAAAAATAAAACCTAAACCCTAAACCTAAAATAAAAAAATAAAATAAACCTAAACCAAAACTAAAATAAGCTATACTAAAATAAACTAAACTAAAATAAATAACAGCTAAAATAAACTTAAGAATAATAAACCTAAATAAAATAAAAACTAAATGTAATATAAAAATAAAATAAACCTAAAATAAACCAAAAATAGAATAAAATTAAAAATAAATAAAATCCTAAACCTGAAAAATAAAACCAAAAAAACAAATAAAAAATAAAACCTAAACCCTAAACTAAAAAAATACCTAAAACTAAAAGAAAAATGAAATAAACAAAAAAAATAAACCTAAGCCTAAACTAAAATAAACTAAACTAAAATAAATAAAACCTAGACCTAAACCTAAACTAACTAAAATAAAATAAACTAAGAATAAACCTAAATCTAAACAAAAAAATAAAACCTAAAAATAAACCTAAAAAAAACCTAAAACCTAACCCTAAAAAATAAAATAAAAACCTAAACCTAAAAATAAAAAATAAATCCTAAACCTAAAAAATAAATAAAAATAAAACTCAACTAAAAAATTAACCTAAACATAAAACTAAACCTAAAAAATAAACTAAAATAAAAAACATAAACTAAACTAAATAAAAATTAAAAAGAACCATAATTATAACTAAAAAATAAAACAAAATAAAATAAATAAAAAATAAACTAAATAAATGAAATAAACTAAACCTTTCGGTTTACTTAATTTAAAAAAAAAAGAACCCTAAACCCTAAGCTAACCCTAAACCCTACCACCAAAACCCTAGAGCCTAAACACTAAACCCTAAACCCTAAAACCTAATCCCTAACCCTAAACCCTAAAACCCTAAACCATGAAAACTTAAACACTAAACCCAAAACCCTAAAAATTAAACCTTAAAAACTTAAAAAGTTAAACCTAATTTAAGTAAAACTTAAAAATAAAATATATAAAAAAACTTAAACCTAAATAAAATAAAAAATAGATTAAAATAAAAACCTAAACTAGAACTTAAACCTAAACCTAAAATTGAAAAATAATAAATTAATAAAACTAAACTAAAATAAAATAAATAAAAACCAAAACTAAACTTAAAAATAAAATAAACCTAAGAATAAAAAACCTAAATAAAATAAAAACTAAATGCAAAATAAAAAGAAAATAAACAAAAAATAAAATAATAAAAAAAGCAAATAAAAACTTAAAAAATAAATCTAAAGATAATTAAAAAACAAAACCTAAACCCTAAACTAAAAAAAAACTTAAACCTAAAAAATAAAATAAAACTAATCCTCAATTAAAATAAATAAAACCTAAACCTAAACCCTAAACTAAATAAAATAAAATAAATGAAAAATAAGCCTAAACCTATACTTAAAAATAAAACCGAAAAATAAACCTAAAATAAAAACCTAAAACCTAAACCTAAAAAAAATATAATAAAAGCCTAAACCTAAACCTAAAAATAAAAAAATGAACTTAAACTGAAAAAATAAAATAAAAATAAAACTAAATAAAAAATAAACATAAACTTAAACATAAACCTAAATAATAAACAAAAATAAGAAACCTAAACTAAAATAAATAAACATAAAAAATAAACTTAAATAAGAAGAAAAAATAAAAAATAAACTAAATATACTAAATAAACCTAAACCTACCGGTTTACTTAATTTAACAAAAAAAACTTAAACCCTAAATCCTAAACCTTAAAACCTAAACCCTAAACACTAAATCCTAATCCTACAACCCTAAACCCTTAAACCTTAAAAACACTAAACCTTAAACCCTAAACCTTAACCCTAAACCCTAAACCCTAAACCCTATAGCATAAACCCTAAACCCCAAACCCTAAACCCCAAACCTTACATCGTAACCCTATACCCTAAACCCTAAACCCTAAAACCTAAACCTAAACCTATAGTAACTAAATAAATTAAAACATAAACTTAAACCTTAAAACCTAATAAACCTAAACTTAAACCCTAAGAATAGGCAGAACTTTGATGGCAGGAACATCACCATCAACCAAGCTCAGTCTAGATTTGTCGGTGGAGGCGAAGGTGGAGGCGGTGGTTATCACAGTTGTAGTGTGGGATCTAGAGGTGATCGGGGATATGGAGATGGTGGTCAGAGCAGTGGTGGTTATGGAGGTGGGAGAGAGCGAGGTTATGGTGGATCTAGAGGAGAGGTCGAGAACTATCAAGAAGATCAATGCTTATGGTGGGTCTTCATAGAGATGGTTCTAGTTATCTAAAGTTTTTGATTTGCTTTATGCGTGCTCATTCTTTATCTATGTCGTCACTTGTGTGGTAGAAAACTTGGTGCGTTACTTGGTCGATGAAATCAAAAAGAAGAAAGGTTGAATCTGAATTTGTTCTCCGTTAAAAAAAACCAAAAACCCTAAACCTTAAACCTAAAACCTAAACCCTAAACCCTAAACCCTAAAAACCCTAAACCCTAAATTCTAAACTAAAACCCAAAACCATAAACCTAAAACCCTAAAACCTAAACCCTAAACCCTAAACCTTAAACCATAAACCATAAACCCTAAACCCTAAACCCTAAACCTTGAACCCTAAACTAATTATAAACCCTAAACCCTAAAGTGTAAAAAGCTAAAAACCTAAACCTAAACTAAATAAAACCTAAAAATAAAATAAATAAAAAACTAAACTGGAATAAAATAAAATAATAAAATAAAAGAAAAAAACTAAAACCTAAACATAAACCTAAACCTTAACCTAATTCTAAAAAGAAAATAAAATATAAAAAAACTAAAATAAAATAAAATAAATGAAAACCTAAATTAACAAAGAAATAAAAACTTAAATAAAATAAAACTAAGCGAAAATAAAAATAAAATAACTCTAAACCCTAACCTAAAATAAAACAAAATAAAACCTAAACAAAAACAAACAATAAAACCCAAAAATTAATAAAAAAATAAAACCTAAACCCTAAATTAAAAAAAACTTAAACCTAAAATAACAATAAAATAAACCTAAACCTAAACTAAAATAAATAAAACCTAAACCTAACCCTAAAATAAATTGAACATAAACTTAAACCTAAACTAAATTAAATATAATAAACTAAAAATAAACCTAACCCTAAAATAAAAATAAAACCCAAAAATAAATCTAAAATAAAAACCTAAAACCTAAACCTAAAAAAATAAAATAAAAACCTAAACCTAAACCTAAAAATATAAAAATAAAACCTAAACCTAAAAAATAAAACTAAACTAAAAGATAAACCTAAACATAAACCTAAACTTAAAAAATAAACTAAAATAAAAAATCTAAACTAAAATATATAAACCAAAAATAAATAAAAAATAAACCTAAATAAAAATAAAAAATAAACCTAAATAAAAATAAAAAGTAAAATAAACTAAAATAAATAAAAAATAAACTAAATAAACTAAGTAAATCTAAACCAGCCAGCCAGTTTACTTAATTTTAAGAAAAAAACCATAAACTCTAAATCCTAAACACTAAACCCTAAACCCTAAACCCTAAACTTACAACTCTGAAAGCTAAACCTTAACCCCAAACCCTAAGCCCTAAAAATATAAACCCTAAAACCTTAAACCCTAAACCATAAACCTTAAACACTAAACATTAAACACTTATCCCAAACCATAAAACCTAAACCCTAAGCCCCAAACCCAAAACATAAACCTAAAGTAACTAAATAAGTTAAAAAGTAACCCTAAACCCTAAAACCAAATAAACCTAAACCTAAACTTAAACCCTAAGAATGTGCAGAACCTTGACGGAAGGAACATCATCGTCAACTAGGCTAAGTCTAGATCTGGTGGTCGAGGCAAAGGAGGATATGGCCATTATCACAGTGGTAGTGGGGGATTTGGAGGTGTTGGTGGATATGGAGGTGGTGGTCGGAGCAGTGGTGGTTATGGAGGCGAGGAGGAAGCGGCAAGGTTCTGTGGTGGTGGCGGAGGGATAGATTGGGGATATGATGGTGGATCCCTCTACTCGAGAGGCTGGGGTGATTCTGATAGGAACTAGACAAACTGAAGAACGTTCGATTCGATCTGCTGCTTATGGAACTATGTTTTTATAGTAGAGATAGTTCTAATTATCTAGGGTATTTTGTTTTCTCTATGAGTGCTCATTTTTTATCTATGTCGTTGCTTGTATTTTAGAGAACTTGGTTTGTTACTTAGTTGATGAAATCAAAAAGAAGAAATGTTGAATATGAATTTATTCTCTGTTAAAAAAAACAAAATGAAAAATCTTAAACTAAAACTTGAACGATAAACCTAAAATGTAAATGTTAAATCCTAAACCCCTAAACCATAAACCCTAAACAATTAACCCTAAAACCCCTTAAAACTTAAATCTTAAACCCTAAACCCAAAAAAACCCTAAACCCTAAACCCCAAACCCTAATCCCTAAACTAAACCAAAACCCTAAACCCTAAACCCTAAATCTTAAAAAGCTAATAACCTAAACCTAAACTAAATAAAACCTAAAAATAAAATAAATAAAAAAACCAAAACAAAAATGTAATAAAAATGAAAATAAAATAAAAACATAAACTAAAATGTAAACCTAGACCAAAACCTAAACCAAAACCTAAAAAGAAAAAAAAATAAAAAAAAATAAAATAAAAACTGAACTAAAATAAAATAAATAAAAACCTAAACTAAACTATAAAATAAAAAACCTAAATAAAATAAAAACTAAACCTAAAATAAAATAAAATAAAAGCTAAATAAAAACCTAAACCTAAAAAATAAACCTAAAAATAAAACCTAAAAATAAATAAAAAATAAATCCTAAACCCTAAACTAAAAAAAAACCTTAACCTAAAATAAAAATAAAATAAACCTAAAACTAAATTACAATAAAATAAACTAAAATAAATAAAACCTAAAGCAAAACCTAAAATAAACTAAACCTAAACTTAAACATAAATTAAATAAAATAAAATAAACAAAAAATAAACCAAAACCTAAACTACAAAATAAAACTTAAAAATAAACCTAAAATAAAAACCTAAAACCTAAACCTAAAAAAATAAAATAAAAACCAAAACCAAAACAAAAACCTAAAAATAAAAAAAAATCAAATGTCAACCTAAAAAATAAAATAAAAATAAAACTAAACTAAAAAATAAACCTAAACCTAAACTTAAATCTAAAAAAATAAACTATAATAAATCAAACTAAAATAAATAAACTAAATTAAATAAAAATAAAAATAAACCTAAAAAATGAAATAAAATTAACTAAAATAAAAAATAAACCAAATAAACTTAAACCTACTAGTTTACTTATTTAAAATAAAAAAATAAAAAAAATAAAAAAACCCAAACAATAAAGCCTAAACTCTAAAACTAACCCTAAACCCAAAACCTATAACCCTATACCCTAAAACCTAAACCCTAAACCCTAAACCCTAAACCTTAATACCCTAAACCCTAAACCGTAAACCCTAAAGCTTGCAACCCTAAACCCTAAACCCTAAACCATAAAAACCCAAAAACCTAAACCTAAACTAAATAAAACCTAAAAATAAAGGAAATAAAAAAATCAAAATAAAATGAGAACCTAAACTAACACCTAAACCTAAACCTAAACCTAAACATAAAAATAAAATAAAATAAAAATAAAAGCTAATCTAAAATAAAATAAATAAACTAAACTAAAAAAATAAAATAAAGCCTAAAAATAAATAATGCAAATAAAATAAAATCTAAACGTAAAATAAAAATAAAATAAACCTAAACTAAGATAAAATAAAAACTAAATAAAAACCAAAACCTAAAAACAAAGCTAAAATAGCCAAATAAAATAAAATAAAACCTATACCATAAAAAAAACCCTAAATTGAAAATAAACAAAATAAAATAAATCTAAACCCAAATTAAATTAAACAAAACTAAAATTAATAAAACCTAAAATAAACCTAAAATAAACCTAAGAATAAAAAACCTAAATAAAATAAAACCTAAACTTAAAATAAAAATAAAATAAACATAAAATAAACCTAAAATAAAATAAAATAAAACTAAATAAAATACTAAGCCAAAAACTAAAACCTAAAAGTAAATAAAAATAAAACCTAAACCCTAAACTAAAGAAAAAAAACTTAAACCAAAAAGAAAATTGAAATAAATAAAATAAAATAAACCTAAACCTAAACCCAAATAAACTAAACTAAAATAAAAACCTAAAACCTAAACCTAAAGAAATAAAATGAACACCTAAACCTAAACCTAAACATAAAGATAAAAAATAAAATCTAAACCTAAAAAATAAACTAAAATAAAAAACCTAAACCAAAATAAATAAATATTAAAATTAAACATAAATAAAAATAAAAAATCAAAATAAATTAAAATAAATAAAAAATAAACTAAATAAAAATAAACTATCAGTTTACTTATTTAAAAAAACTTTAAACCTTAAGATAACCCTAATCCCTAAACCATAAAAACACTAAACCATAATGCCTAAACACAAAACCCTAAACCTTAAACCCTAAACCCTAAACTCTAAACCCTAAACCTTACACCCTAAACCATAAAAACATAAAAACCTGAACCTAAATTAAATAAAACCTAAAAATAAAATACATAAAAAAACCTAAACCTAAATAAAATAAAATAAAAAAATAAAATCAAAACTTAAACAAAAACCTAAACCTAAACCTAAAAATAAAATAAGTAATAAACTAAAATAAAATGAATAAAAACCTAAACTAAACTTAAAAGAAAATAAACATAAGAATTAAAAATAGAAATAAAATAAAAACTAAACGTAAAAAAAAAACCAAGTAAACCAAAAATAAAATAAAATAAAACCTAAATAAAAACCTAAACCTAAAAAATAAACCTAAAAATAAAACCTAAAAATAAATAAAAAATAAAACCTAAACATAAAATAAAAGTAAAAGAAACCTAAACCTAAAATAAAATAAAGTAAACTAAAATAAATAAAACCTAACCCTAAACCTAAAATAAACTAAACGAAAACCTAAACCTAAACTAAATAAAATAAAATAAACTAAAAATAAACCTAAACTAAAAGAAAACCTAAAAAATAAACCTAAAAAATAAAATGTAAAACCTAAACCTAAAAAATAAAATAAAACCTAAACATAAACCTAAAATAAATTAAATTAAATAATCTAAATTAAATAAACAAAATAAAATAAACTAAACTAAAATAAAAAATAAAAAATAAGAAATAAAATAATCTAAATAAACCTAAATTTTTGGTTTGCTTTAAAACTAAAGCTAACCCTACCCACTAAATCCTAAACTCTACCACTAACCTAACGGACGCATTAAACTGCAAAACCCTACCCTAAACCCTAAAACCCTAAATCTTAACTTTAATAAATGACCTGACCTAAACCCTGACCACCCAGGCTAAACTCCACTAGGCCCTGAGCCCTAAACCCAACATCAGGCTGACACTAAAGGGCAGTGAGCCCTGATCTGGCAGTGACCCTGGGTTGACCTGGCCCTGATCCACAAACCCTAAACCCTAAAAAGCTTTGGGCTTAGGCACTGGGCCCTAAACATTAAACCCTAAACCCTGATCCTGGGCCATAAACCCTCCCTGACCCTGGGCTCTAAAAGACCCTGGGCCAGGCCCTAGGCCTGAGCCCAGGCCCAAAACCCTGATCCTGAGCCCTAAACCTAAAACCTAAACTTAAACTAAGTGAGCCTGAAATAAATAAATGGAAAGCTAAAATCAAAATAGATCAAAATAAAGTAAAATAAAAACCTAAACTAAAATCTAAACCTAAACTAAAAAAAACTAAAATAAAATAAATAGAAACCTAAACAAAAACTAAAAAAAATAAATAAACCTCAAAATAAAAAACCAAATAAAATAAAAACTAAACATAAAATTAAAAAAACTTAAAATAAAATAAAATAAAATAAAAACTAAATAAAAACCTAAACCTAAAAAATACAACTAAAAATAAATAAAAATAAAGCCTAAACCCTATACTAAAATGAAACCTAAACTGAAAATAAAAATAAAATAAACCTAAACCTAAACAAAAATAAACTAAACTAAATAAAATATAACCTAAGCCTAAAGCTAAAATAAACTAAACCAATCCTAAACCTAAACTAAATAAAATAAAATAAACTAAAAATAAACCTAAACCTAAATGAAGAGATAAAACTAAAAAATAAACCTAAAAATAAAATCCTAAAACCTAAACCTAAAAAATAAAATGAAATCCTAAACTTAAACATAAAAAAAACCTAAACCTAAAAAATAAAATAATAATAAAACTCAACTAAAAAATAAACCTAAACCTAAACTTAAAGAATAAACTAAAATAAAAAACCTAAACTAAAATAAAAAACTAAAATAAATAAAAATAAAAAAAATAAAGAAAACCAAAATAAATAAGAAATAAACTAAATATACTAAATAAACCTAAACCTACCAGTTTACTTATTTGTTTTAAAAAAAGCTTTAAACCTTAAATCTTAAACACTAAACCCTAAACCCTAAACCCTAAACCTACAACCCTAAACCCTAAACCTAAAAAAACACCAAACCCTACACTCTAAACCCTAACCATAAACCCTAAACCCTAAACCCTAATTCCCAAACCCTAACCCAAACCCTAAACCCTAAACCCCAAACCCTAAATCTAAACCTAAAGTAACTAAATAAATTAAAAAAAATAAACCTAAACCTAAAAACCAAATAATCCTAAACTTAAACCTAAACCCTAAGAATGGGTAGAACCTTGACATCAGGAACATTACCGTCAACAAGGCTCAGTCTAGATCTGGAAGTGGAGGCAAAGGTGGAGGCGACGATTATAACAATGGTGGTGGGGGATCTGGAGGTACTGGTGGATATGGAGGTGGTGGACGGAGCAATGGTGGTTATGGAGGCAGGAGGAGCGATGGAGGTTACACCCGTAGCTGTTGTAAAAGGAGAGATCAGGGATATGATAGTGGATCGTGCTACTCAAGAGGCCAGGGTGGTTATAATGGGAACTAGGCCGATCTGATCTGCTACTTATTGAATTGTGTCTTTATAATAGGGACGGTTATAGTTATCTAGGGTTTTTGATTTGCTCTATGCATGCTCATTTTTTACCTATATCATCACTTATATCTTAGAAAACTTGGTCTATTACTTGGTTGATGAAATCAAAAAGAAGAAATGTTAAATCTAAATTTGTTCTCTGTTAAAAGAAAAAACAAAAACATTAAACCCTAAACTAAAACCTAAACCCTAAACTTAAAACCTAAACCCGATAATTTGTTAGAGCCTTTGCTATGTTGGTTGAACCTTTGTTGATCCTTTTGGATAGGTCTTTTTGGTTTCTGGTGGTTGGTGGAAGCCTTTGGCCCCCTTTTGTGTTGTTGTTTTATCTTATGGTGATTTGCACTAGTTGCAGCTTATGTTTCCTTCAGTTGATGGTTTCATTTATGACTTATTTAATCATTTGTGGTTCTCACCCTAGTTAGGATTGGTGGCTACTTATTGATGGGACTTTAGATTGAGGGCTCCCATCTTAGTTTTGTTGGTTGTTTCTCTATTAATTGGCATTGGTCTAGTGCTTGCTGATGGCTGGTTCTGGATTTCTTTGGTTGGAGCTTGGATGGGTATTTTGTTAATGGCTATTGCTGGAGTTATGACTTTGTTCTAGCTCTCTCTGGGTTATTGTGATTAGTCTATTGTGGTTTTTGTTTGGTGGTTTCTCTACTAGCTAGTTTCTTGCCAGTTGTTCTTTGTTTAATGGTGCTGGATCTGGAGCTCTATGGACTACTGGCCTTGGATGTTTGCTTGTATCTAATATGCTGGCTATGATGGCTTTGATATTACTCACCTCTTCTCCTGGTTGGTAGCATTACATATGATTGTAACACTTCTTTATGAAGTTTGGATGCTCATATGTATTGTTGCCCCTTGAGATGATCCTAACTGAGCCTGAGCCTTCTCTTTCTCAGTTCTCCTTTTTAGCTATGACTTTTTCCTTTGTTGTGTTTTGCAGATTTCTTTTACATGTTGGAACTTTATAGAGGGAATGGTCCATGCTCAGTCAACCTAAGTGTTGTTGCTATGGATCTTGATTATCTTGCTTTCTCAAAGGAATCATGAACTACTACTAACTCATCCTTTTACTATTTTTAGGATTTATTTTAGTCAAACTCTATGTCTTTTTCTCTTATGCTTTTTAGGCACTGTAATTATTATTTTGTTTCCTTTTCTTTTTGTAATTTACTTAGATGAGGGTTTAGCTCTATTGGTTTCTTGTAGTTGTGAGAGCAATAAAATTTTAGAGCTTCACCCCCTTTTAGGACATTGTATCTTTTCCTTTTATGCTAATAAAATTATAATTTTCCCAAAAAAAAACTCTAAATCGTAAACAACCCTAAACACTAAAAAAACCCTAAACCCTAAACCCTAATCCCAAAACCCAAAACCAAAACCCTAAACCCTAAAACCCTAAACACTAAACCCTAAACTAACCCTAAACCCTAAAGCCTAAACGCTAAACCCTAAACCGTAAACCTTAAACCTAACCATGAGCCCTAAACTGTAAAAGCATAAAACTTAAAATCTTAAAAACCCTAAACCCTAAACCCTAAACACTAAACCTTAAACCCTAAGCCCCAAACAATAAACCTAAACCTAAAGTAACTAAATAAATTAAAAAAATAAACCTAAACCTAAACCTAAACCATAAGAATTGAGCATAACCTTGATGATAGGAACATCACCGTCACTCGAGAGGTGAAGGTGGAGGTGGCAGTTATTGCGGTGGTGGTGGCCTATTTGAAGTTGCTCGTGGATATAGAGGTGGTGGTCGGGGCAGTGGTGGTTATGGAGGTGGCAGGAGCGACGAAGGTTACAGCTGTGGTGGTGGCGAAGGGAGAGATCAGGGATATGATGGTGGATCCCGCTACTCAAGAGGCCTGGGTGGTCCTGATGGGAACTGGATAAACTAAAGAATGGACGATCCGTCTACCGATTATGGAACTATCTTTATAATGGAGACAATTCTAATTATCTTGTGTTTTTGATTTGCTCTATGTGTGCTCATATTATCGTTGCTTGTGTCTTACAAAACTTGGTGTGTTACTTAGTTGATGGAATCGAATGTAAGAAATATTGAATCTAAATTTGTTCTTTATTAAAAAAACAAAAAAACCAAAAACCAAAAACCCTAAACCTACAACCATAAAACCTAAACCCTAAACCCTAAAACTCTACACCCTAAACCCTAAACCCTAAACCCTAAACCTTAAAACCCTAAACCATAAACCTGCAACCATAAACTCTAAACCCTAAACCACAAAACCTAATCCCAAAACCCTAAACCCTACACTCAAAAACCTAAACCTAAACCCTAAACCCTAAAAATATAAAACATTAAACATAAACTAAATAAAACCTAAAAATAAAATAAATAAAATTTTTTTAACTTAAATAAAATAAAAAAAATAAAATAAAATAAAAACCTTAACTAAAACCTAAATTTAAACCTAAAAAAAATAATAAAAATAAGCTAAATAAAATAAATAAAACCTAAACTAAACTAAAAAATAATATAAACCTAAGAATAAAAACCTAAATAAAATAAAAACTAAGGGAAAAATAATAATAAAATAAACCTAAAATAAAATAAAATAAAAACCTAAACCTAAAAAATAAAGCTTAAAATAAAACCTAAACCTTGAACTAAAAATAAAGATAATCCTAAAATAAAAATAAAATAAAAGAATAAAATAAACCTAAACCTAAACTATAATAAACTCAACTAAAATAAATAAAACCTAAACCTAAACCTAAACTAAATAAAATAAAATAAATTAAAAATAAACATAAACCTAAACTAAAAAATAACACCTAAAAATAACGTTAAAATAAAAACTTAAAATGTAAACCTAAAAATATAAAATAAGAACCTAAAGATAAATTTAAAAGTAAAAAAAAAAACCAAAACCTAAAAAATAAAATAAAAATAAAACTTAACTAAAAAATAAACCTAAACCTAAACCTAAACAAAAAAAAATAAATTAAAATAAAAAACCCAAACTAAAATAAATAAACCTAAAATAAATAAAACCAAACTAAATAAACAAAAAAATAAACAAAAATAAGAATAAAAAATGAAATAAATTAAAATAAATAAAAAATGAACTAAATAAACTAATTAAACTTAAACCTTTCAATTTACTTAATTTTAAAAAAAACCATAAACCTTAAATCCTAAACTTTAAACCCTAAACCCTCAACCTGAAGCCCTAAACACTAAACCCTAAACCCTAAACCCTAAAAAACCCTAAAGCTTAAACCTTAAACCCTAAACCCTAAACCCTAAACCCTAAAAGCATAAACCCTAAAACCCTAAACCATAAACCCTAAACCCTAAACTGAAACCCTAAACCACAAACTCAAAACCCTAAACCTAAACCTAAAGTAATTAAATAATTTTAAAAAGTAAACGTAAACCCTAAAACCTAATAAACCTAAACCTAAACCTAAACCCTAAGAATGGTATCTCCTTCTGATGAAGGTGGGGATTATTTCTGGTTGGTACTAGTGAGCTTTGGTTGCCCTCTAGTTTTGGTGGCTCTCTCCTTTTGTTGGTCTCCTATTGTGTTAGTTTCAGGATGGCCTGGTGATTGGTAGGCTTCGGAGCTTGCATGTTTGCCTTTTTCCCTAGCCTCTTTTTTTCCCTGTGGGGGTTTATTGGCTGGTGGTTGCTTGATGGCTGTGGTTTTTTCTAACCTTTTGCTATCAATTTTTGGCTATTTAGTGTCATGATTATTGGCTGAGCCTGGCCATGGCTTTGTTCTTTCCTAGGCTGTGTTACTCTCTCGGGAGCTATTACCTTCCATCTAATTTGTGTTCCCCTTTTCTGGTGGTTTTTTTGAAGTTTTTTTGTGGTGTTTACCTGTTGGCTGGATGGCCCATTGGCTTGTCATTTCTTTCTGTTGTGGGATGAACCTATATTTCATTTTGGATGTTCTTGGCTTTCTTGTTATTTTGGCTGATTCTTTTTGCTATGGTTGGCTGGGTGGCCATGATGGCTGACTGCAGCTGTGCTGTTGGTTGGTGAATTTGCATAATTTTTAGTTCTTTACCTTTGTTCTTTATTTCTTTTGGGTGGCTTTAATGGTGGTTGTTTATTGGCTGATGTCTAGTTTGGTTAATTACTTTACTCTGGTTTGGCTTGATGTTTTACTGGTCAGTTTCCTATTTAATCTTGATGGTAAATACTGGAACTTGGCTAGCTCTTCGATGTTGGCTGTTTGGTTTAATCGAGGTAAGTTGGCTATGATGGCTGAGAAGTTTCCACTATTATCCTTTTGGATGATTGTAACCCTTCTTCTGAAGTTTGGATTCTCACATATCCTGTTGCCCCTTGAGATGAATGTGACTGAGCCTGAGCCTTATCTAAGATTTTTATCATTTTGTTCCTTTTGTGTACTTGGCTTTCCCGTATTTCTAGATGCTTATCTCTATCTTAAGTTCTTTGTAGGTTTGTGGTAGGTTTTGGGGTTGTAGGTGGTTTGTGTATCTCTGAGAAGATTTCGGGATATAGATGGCTCTGGCTACTCTACTTGAAATTTTGTGCTATTTCATTCTTAGTTTTTATCTTTTCTTTCTTTTGCTTTGGTTTTCTTGTAATAGGTAGAGGATTTATCTTTTTAGGCTAATTGTATCTCTTTGAGCAATAGTTTAGTGAAGGACCATGTATCCCTTTCTTTTTGGCAATAAAATTGTCCCACTTTTGATTTTAAAAATAAAAAAAACCTTAAGTATGGGCAGAACCTTGACGGCAGGAACATCACTGTCAACTAGGGTCAATCAAGATCTGGTGCTGGAGGTGAAGGTAGAGGCAGCGATTATCGCAGTGGTGGTGGGGGATCTAGTGGTGCTGGTGGATATGGAAGTGGTGGTCGGAGCAGTGGTGGTTATGGAGGAGGGAGGAGCGATGGAGGTTACAGATGTGGTGGTGGCGGAGGGAGAGATCAAGGATATGATGGTGAATCCTGCTACTTGAAAGGTCATCATGGTTTTGATGGGAATTAGAGAAACTAAAAAAATGACCAATCCGATCTGCTACTTATGGAACTATGTCTTTACAGTAGAGATGGTTCTAGTTATCTAGGGTTTTTTATTTGCTTTATGCGTGTTCATTTTTTATCTATTTCGTCGCTTGTATTTTAGAAAACTTGGTGTGTTACTTGGTTGATGAATTCGAAAGAAAGAAATGTTGAATCTGAATTTGTTCTCTTTTAAAAAAAAATACCAAAAATCCTAAATCCTAAACTAAAACCTGAACCCTAAACCTATAACCTAAACTATAAACCCTAAACCCTAAACCCTAAAACCCTAAACCCTAATCCCAAAATCATAAAACCTAAACCCTAAACCTAAAAAAAACCTAAACCCTAAACACTAAACCCTAAAAAGCTAAAAACCAAACCTAAACTAAATAAAACCAAAAAATAAAATAAATACAAAAACTAAACCAAAATAAATAAAATAAAATAAAAAGCTAAACTAAAACCTAAACCTAAACCTAAACCTAAAAAAGAAAATAAAATAAAAAGTAAAAAACAAAACTAAAATAAAATAACTAAAAATCTAAACTAAACTAAAAAAATAAAAAACCTAAACAAAATAAAAACTAAACCTAAAATAAAAATAAAATAAACCCAAATAAAATAAAATAAAAACTAAATAAAAACCTAAACCTAAAAAATAAACCTAAAAATAAAATATAAAAAAAAACTTGAACACCAAACTAAAAAGAATCCTAAACCTAAAATTAAAATTAAATTAACCTAAACAAAAACTAAAATAAACTAAACTAAAATAAAGAAAACTTAAACCAAAACTTAAACTAAATAAGATAAAATAAACTAAAAATAAACCTAAACCTAAACTAAAAAATAATACCTAAAATAAACCTAAAATAAAGCCTAAACCTAAACCTAAAAAATAAAATAAAATCTAAACCTAAACCTAAAATAAAATGATGATACCTAAACTAAAAATAAAATAAAATAAAACTAAAATAAAAAATAAAACCTAAACCTAAACCTAAAAAATAAACTAAAGATAAACCTATACTGGCATAAATAAACTAAACTAAATATAAAATAATATGCCTAAATAAAAATATAAAGTAAAATAAACTAAAATAAATAAAAAAATAAACTAAAATAAACATCCTACCGTTTGCTTAATTTAAGAAGATAAAATAAATTAAACCCTACCCTAAACCTAAATACAACCCACCCAAACCCTAAACCAGGCCCAAACCTAAACCTAAACCCTAAACTTAAACCTAACCCCAACAGAACTAAAGATATAAACCTACAAACTCTTACCAGGCTCACAGGCCATCCCTGAGCTCATTAAACTTTGAGCCAACCTACTGAGTCTTTGATCCTAAACTAGGACCCTCCATAAAAGACCCTCCACAAGATCTACTAAACCTAGGCCAGACCAGGCCTAAACCCTGAGCTCTGTTAAAGGCTTTAAACCACCACCCTAAATCTTTGATCCTAACTAAGATCTAAACCATAAACCTAACCACACCCTCCCTAAACCCTAACCCAGGCCATCCCAAAACTAAAACCCAAATAATGGCACACTAAACCCTAAAACCTAATAATAAATAAGAAAATAAAATAAAATAAAATAAAATGCTAAACTAAAACCTAAACCTAAACCTAAACCTAAAAATAAAATAAAATAGAAAATAAATACTGAACTAAAATAAAATAAATAAAAACCTAAACTAAACAAAAAATAAAATAAACCTAAAAAAAAAAAATCTAAATAAAATAAAAACTAAACCTAAGATAAAAATAAAATAAACCTAAGAATAAAATAAAATAAAAACTAAATAAAAACCTTAACCCAAAAATAAACCTAACTACAAAACCTAAAAATAAATAAAAAAAATAACACCTAAACCTTAAACTAAAAAAAAACCAAAACTTAAAATAAAATAAATAAAATAAAATAAACCTAAACCTAAATTAAAACAAAGTAAAGTATAATAAATAAAACCTAAACCTAAACCTAAAATAAACTAAACCTAAACTTAAACTTCAACTAAATAAAATAAAAAAAACTAAAAATAAACCTAACCCTAAACTAAAAAATAAAACCTAAAAAACACTTAAAATAGCAACCCAAAACCTAAACTTAAAAAAATAAAAGAAATACCTCAACCTAAACCTAATAATAAAAATAAAACCTAAACCTAAAAATAAAATAAAAATAAAACTAAACTAAAAAATAAACCTAGACCTAAACCTAAACCTAAATAAAAAAACTAAAATAAACTAAATAAAAATAGAAATAAACCTAATATAAATAAATTAAATTAAATAGAAATAAAAATAAACCTAAATACAAATAAAAATAAAATAAACCAAAATAAATAAACAATAAACTAAATAAACATAAACCTAGTGGTTTACTTATTTTTTTAAAAAAGCCCCTAAACCATAAACTAAAAAAGAAAACCCAAAAATAAACCTAAAATAAAAACCTAAAACCTTAACCTAAAAAAATTAAATAAAATCCTAAACCTAAACCTAAAAATAAAAAATAAAAAAAATAAAGCTAAATTAGAAAATAAACATAAATTAAATAAATAAAAATTAATAAATAAAAACTAAATAAACCTAAACCTACTAGTTTACTTAATTTTAAAGAAAACCCTAAACCTTAAATCTTAAACCTTAAACCTACAACCCTAAACCTTAAACCCTAAATCCTAACCCTAAACCCTAAACCCTAAACCCTAAAAGCATAATCCCCAAAACCCAAAACCCTAAACCCTAAACCCCAAACCCTAAACCTAAACCTAAAGTAACTAAATAAATAAAAAATAAACATAAACCCTAAAACCTAATACTCCTAAATGTAAACCTAAACCCTAAAAATGGTAGAACCTTGACTGCAAGAACATCACCATCAACTAGGCTCAGTCTAGATCTAGCGGTGGAGGCGAAGGCGAAGGCGGCGGTTATCACAGTGTTGGTGGGGGATCTGGATGTGATGGTGGACATGAAAGTGGTGGTTGGAGCAAAGGTGGTTATGGAGATGGGAGGAGCTATGAAGGTTACAACCATGGTGGTGGGGAAGAGAGAGACGGGGTTATGATCGTGGATCCCACTACACGAGAGGCCGGGGTGGTTCTAATGGGAACTAGACAAATTTAAGAAAGGCCTATCCGATCTGTTGCTTATGGAATTATGTCTTTATAGTAGAGACGGTCTGGTCATCTAAGATTTTTTATTTGCTCTATGCATGCTTATTTTTCATTAATATCATCACTAGTGTCTTAGAAAACTTGGTGCGTTACTTGGTTAATGAAATCAAAAAGAAGAAATGTTGAATCTGAATTTGTTATCTATTAAAAAATACCAAAAACCCTAAACCCAAAACTAAAACCTTAATCGTAAACCTAAAACCTAAAACATAAACTCTAAACAATAAAAACCCTAAACCTTAAACCCTAAACCCTAAACTATAAACCCTAAAACTCTAAACCCTAAATCATAAATGCTAAAACCTAAACCCTAAATCCTAAACCCTAAACCTTAAACCCTAAACCTTAAATCCTAAGCTATAAACCCTAAATCGTAAAATGTTGAAAACCTAAACCTAAACTAAATGAAAATTAAAAATAAAATAAATAAATAAAAACCTAAACCAAAATAAAGTAAAATAAAAATAAAAACTAAAACCTAAACCTAGACCTAAACCTAAAAAGAAAAAAAAGAAAAAAAAAGTAAACACTAAACTAAAATAAATAAATAGAAACCTAAACTAAACTAAAAAAATGAGAAATCAAAATAAAATAAAAACTAAACCTAAAATAAAAATAAAATAAACATAAAGTAAAATAAAATAAAAACCTAAATAAAAACTTAAATAAAAATAAAAATAAAAATAAACCTAAAGAAAAATAAAAAATAAAATAAATTAAAATTAAATGAAATAAACCTAAACCTACTAGTTTACTTAATTAAAAAAATTAAAAAAATTTTAAAATAAAAAATGAAAAAAATAACCCTAAAGTAGTGACCCATTTAAACCCCTCCTAAACCCCAAAACCCTAAACCCTAAACCCTAAAATTTAAACCATAAACCCTAACCCCTAAACACTAAAACCTATAATCCTAAACCCTAAACACTAAACCCCAATGAGCAGGTTGAGGCGAGACCTAAAAAGACCAATCAACTTAAACTAAATAAAAATAAACCTAAAAGATAAAATAAACCTAAAAGAATAAAATAAAATAAACCTAAATTAAAATATACATAAACTAACAAAAGATAAACTAAAAGATAAAAGGCCTAGGCTTCAAATAAGTAAAATGAATAAAATAAAAGTAAAAAGAATAAAAAATAAACCTATTTAAAAATATAAAATAAACTAAATAAACTAAATTAACCTAAACCTATCGATTTACTTAATTAAAAAAAACCCTAAATGCTAAACCCTAAACCCTAAACATTATATCCTAAACCCTAAACCCTAAAACTAATCCTAAACCTACAACCCTAAACTCTCAAAATCCTAAACCTTAAAGCCTAAACACTAAACCCTAAAATCAAATCCTAACCTAAAACCTCCTAAAACCTAAACCTAAAACCCTAATCCCTAAACCCTAACCATGAACCCCAAACCCTAAAAGCATAAACTATAAAACCCTAAACCCTAAAAAACCTTAAACCATAAACCTTAAACCTTCAACCTTGAACTAACCCTAAACCCTAGACCCAAAACTATAAACACTAAAAACAAAAACAATAAACCTTAAACCCTAAACTAACCCTAAACACTAAACCCTAAACCCTAAAAACCCTAAAAACTAAAGCCTAAACCCAAAACATTAATGTAACCCTAACTCCTAACCTAAACCCTAAACCCTAAACCCTAAACCTTAAAAACCCTAAACCCTAAAACCTAAACACTAAACCCTAAACAACAAACCCTAAACCCTAACCCTAAACCCTAAACCCAAAAATGGTAAACCCTAAACCCTAAAGCCTAAACCCCAAGTCCTAAACCCTAAACCTTAAAAACATAGAAACCTAAAGCTAAACTAAATAAAACATAAAAATAAAATAAATAAAAAACCTAAACATAAAAAAATAAAATAAATAAATTAGAATAAAAACTTAAACTAAAACCTAAACTAAAAAATAAAATAAAATAAAAAATAAAAATAAGCTAAAATAAAAAAAATAAAAACCTAAACTAAACTAAAAAATAAAATAAACCTAAGAATAAAAAAATTGAATAAAATAAAAACTAAATAAAAACCTAAATCTAAAAATAAAACCTAAACCCTAAACTAAAAAAAAACCTAAATCTAAAATAAAAATAAAATAAATAAAATAAACCTAAACTTAAACCTAAACTAAAATAAACTAAACTAAAACAAATAAAACCTAAACCTAAATCTAAAATAAACTAAACCTATACCTGAACCTGAACCAAATAAAGTAAAATAAACTAAAAATAAACCTAAACCTAAAAAAATAAAATAAAATCCTAAACCTAAACCTAAAAATAAAAAATAAAACCTAAACCTAAAAAATAAATTTAAAATAAAACTCAACTAAAAAATAATCCAAAACTTAAACCTAAGAAATAAACTAAAATAAAAAACTTAAATAGAAAAAAATTAAACTAAATAAAAATAAAAAATAAAAAATAAAGTAAACTAAATTAAATAAAAAATAAACTACATATACTAAATAAACCTAAACCTACATGTTTACTTAATTTTAAAAAAATAAAAACTTAAACCCTAAATCCTAAACACTAAACCCTAAACACTAAACCCTAAGCCTACAACCCTAAACCCTAAACCCTAAAATACCCTAAACCCTAAACCCTAAACCCTAACCCTAAACTCTAAACCCTAAAAGCATAAACCCTAAAACCCTAAACCCTAAATAATAAACCTTAAATCCTAACTCTAAACCCTATACCCTAAAGCATAAACACTAAACATAAACCTAAAGTAACTACATAAATTTAAAAATAAACCTAAATACTAAAGCCTAATAAACCTAAACCTAACCCTAAACCCTAGGGATGGGCAAAACCTTGATGGTAGGAACATCACCCTCAAACAAGCTCAATCTAGATCTGGCGATGGAGGTGAAAGAGGAGACGCCGATTATCGCAGTGGTGGTGGGGGATCTAGTGGTGCTAGTGGATATGGAGGAAGTGGTTAGAGCATTGGTGGTTATGGAGGCAGGAGGAGTGACGGAGGTTACAGCTATGGTGGTGGCAGAGAGAGAGATCGGGGATATGATCGTGGAGCCCACTACTCGAGAGGCCAATGTGATTCTGATGGAAATTAAAGAAATTGAAGAACGATCTAATCGATCTACTGTTCATTATAGTAGAGATAGGTCTAGTTATCTAGGGTTTTTGATTTGCTTTATGTGTGCTCATTTTTGATCTATTATACCACATGTGTCTTAGAAAACTTGGTATGTTACTTGGTTGATGAAATCGAAAAGAAGAAATGTTGAAAATGAATTTGTTCTCTTTTAAAAAAATAATAAACCTTAAACCCTAAACTAAAACTTGAACAATAAACCTAAAACCTAAACTTGACAATTTGCTAGAGCCTTTTGCTGTGCTGGCTAAACCATTGTTGATCCTTTTGGATTGAACTTTTTGGTTTCTGGTGGTTGGTGGTTGCCTTTGGCCCCCTTTTGTGTGGTTGTTTTATCTCTAGTGATTTGCACTGGCTATAGCTTATATTTCATTGAGTTGATGGATTCATTTCTGAGCTATTGTGGTTGCTTACATTGGTTTGGCTTGGTGACTGCTTGTTGTTGGGACTTTGGCTTGAGAACTCCTATCTTGGTTTTATTGACTATTTCTCTATTAATTAGCATTGGTTTGGTAATTGATGATGGTTGGTTCTGATTTTCCCAAATTTGGAGCTTGGATAGGTATTTGGTTAATGGCTGGTGTTGGTGTTCTGACTTTGTTCAAGCCTTTCTCTAGGTTATTGTGATTAGTCTGTTGTGGTTTTAGGGTGGTTTGGCTGCTAGTTGGTTGTTTACTAGTTGCTCTTTATTTAATGGTGCTGGATCTAGAACTCTATGGATTGCTGGCCTTGGATGTTTGCTTGTATCAAGTATGCTAACTATGATGGATTTGATGTTACTCACCTCTTCTCTCTGGTTGGTAGAATTACATATGATTGTAACCCTTCTTTCTTAGCTCTCTCCTTTACCTCTCTTTATCCTTATCCTTTTTAGCTATGACTTTTCCTTTGTACTATTTTGCAGATTTCTTTTATAGGTTGGAACTTTATAGAGGGAATGGCCATTGCTCAGTCAACCCAAGTGTTGTTGCTGTGGATCTTGCTTATCTTGCTTTCTCAAAGGAATCAAGAACAACTGCTGACTCATCCTTTTACTATTTTTAGGATTTATTTTAGTCTTAATCTGTGTCTTTCTCTCTTATGCTTTTTAGTCGTTGTATTTTCTCTTTTGTTTTGCTTTCATTTTCTAATCTACTTAGATGGGGGTTTAGCTCTGTAGGTTTCTATGATAATAAAATTTTAACTTTCCCAGAAAAAAACCCTAAACCCTAAACCGTAAACAACCCTAAACCACAAAATCCTAAACTTTAAACCCTAAACCCTAAACCCAAACCCTAAACCCTAAACACTAAACCCTAATCTCTAAACTCTAAAACCCTAAACCTAAAACCTTTAACTAACCCTTAACCCTAAAGCCTAAAAACTAAACCCTAAACCCTAAACCCTAAACCATAAATCCTAACCCTAAACCCTAAACCCTAAACCAAAACCTAAAGTAACTAAATAAATTAAAAAATAAACCTAAATCCTAAAACTTAATAAACCTAGACCTATAGCTAAACTCTAAGAATGGTAACCTTGACTAGAATGTATCCTCAGCAGCTTAGATCTTTGGTGGAGGTGAAGAGGCGATGGTTATCATAATGGTGGTGGGGGATCTGGAGGTGTAGGTGTGGTGGATATGGAGGTGGTAGTCTGAGCAGTGGTGGTTATGGAGGCGGGAGGAGCGACGGACGTTACAGCTGTGGTGGTGGCAGAGGGAGAGATCGGGGATATGATGGTGGATCCCGCTACTCAAGAGGTCAGGGTGGTTCTGATGTGAACTGGTCAAACTAAAGATGACTGATCCGATCTGCTGCTTATGGAACTGTCTTTACTGTAAAGATAGCTCTAGTTATCTATGGTTTTTAATTTGCTTTATGCATGCTCATTTTTTACCTATGTCATCGCTTGTGTCTTAGAAAACTTGGTGTGTTACTTGATTGATGAAATCAATAAGAAGAAATGTTTAATCTAAATTTATTCTCTGTTAAACAAAAACAAAAAAACCCTGAACCCTAAACTAAAACTTAAATCCTAAACCCTAAACCTTAAACCTACAACCGTAAACCATAAATCCTAAACTCTAAAACCCTAAACCCTAAACCCTAAATGCTAAAACCTAAAACCCTAAACCTTAATCCCTAAACCCTAAAGCTTACAACCCTAAACCCTAAACCCTAAACCCAAAACCCAAAACCTAAAACCCATAACCCTAAACCCTAAGAACCTAAGAAACCTAAACCTAAACTAAATAAAACCTAAAAAAATTAAATGAAACCTAAATAAAACCTAAAAATACAATAAATAAAAAAACCTAAATCTAAATAAAATTAAAAAAATAAAATAAAATAAAAACCTAAACTAAAACCTAAACCTAAACCTAAAAAAAAATAAAATAAACTAAATATAATAAACTAAAATAAAGTAAATAAAAATCTAAACTAAACTAAAAAATAAAATAAATCTATGAATAAAAAACCTAAATAAAATAAAAACTAAATGTAAAATAAAAATTAAATAAACCTAAAATATAATAAAATAAAAACCTAAACCTAAAAAATAAACCTTAAAATAAAACCTAAACCCTAAATAAAAAATAATAAAATAAATAAAACATAAACCTAAACCTAAACTAAATAAAATAAAATAAACTAAAAATAAACCTAAACCTAAACTAAAAAATAAAACCTAAAAAAACCACTAAAATAAAATCCTAAAACCTAAACATAAAAACATAAAATAAAAACCTAAAAAAAAAATCTCAACCTAAATAATATAATAAAAATAAAACTAAACTAAAAAATAAACCTAAACCCAAAAAATAAACTAAAAAAAAAGCCTAAACTAAAATAAATAAAAATAAAAAACTAAAAAATAAAACAAAACCTAAACCTAGAAAATAAACTAAAACAAAAAACTTAAACATAAAAAAATAAACTCAATAAAAATAAAAAATAAACCTAAATAAAAAAAAAGTAAACTAAATTAAATGAAAAATAAATTAAATATACTAAGTAAACCAAAACCTACATGTTTACTTAATTTTAAAAAAAACCTTAAACCCTAAATCCTAAACACTAAACCCTAAATGCTAAACCCTAAACCTATAACCCTAAACCCTAAACCTTAAACCCTAAACCATAAAAAACCCTAAACCCTAAACCCTAAACCCTAACCTAAACTCCAAACCATAAAAGCATAAACCTTAAAACCCTAAACCCTAAATCCTAAACCATAAACCCTAAATCTTAACCCCAAACCCTATACCCTAAACCACAAGCCCTAAACATAAACCAAAAGCAACTAAATAAATTAAAAAACAAACTTAAACCCTAAAACCTAATAAACCTAATCCAAATCCTAAACCCTAAGAATGGGCAAAACCTTGACGGTAGGAACATCACCATCAACCAAGCTCAATCTAGATCTGACGGTGGAGGTGAAGGCGGAGACGCCGATTATCGTAGTGGTGGTGGGGGATCTGGTGGTGCTGGTGGATATGTAGGTGGTGGTCAGAGCATTGGTGGTTATAGAGGCAGGAGGAGTGATGAAGGTTACAACTGTGGTGGTGGCAGAGGGACAAATCGGGGATATGATGGTGGAGCCCGCTACTCAAGAGGCCAGTGTGATTCTGATGGAAACTAGAGAAATTAAAGAACGGTCGATCCGATTTTCTGCTTATGGAACTGTGTCTTTATAGTAGAGATAGTTCTAGTTATCTAGGTTTTTGATTTACTCTATGCGTGCTCATTTTCAATCTATGTCACCACATGTGTCTTAGAAAACTTGGTATGTTACCTGGTTGATGAAATTAAAAAGTAGAAATGTTGAATCTAAATTTATTCTCTATTAAGAAAATAATGAACCCTAAACCCTAAACTAAAACTTGAACCCTAAACCTAAACCCTAAACCTGACAATTTGCTAGAGCCTTTTGCTGTGCTGGCTGAACCATTATTGATCCTTTTGGATTGGACTTTTTTGTTTCTGGTGGTTGGTGGTTGCCTTTGGCCCCCTATTGTGTGGTTGTTTTAACTTCTAGTGATTTACACTGTCTGTAGCTTATGTTTCCTTGAATTGATGGTTTCATTTCTGAGCTGTTTAGTCATTTGTGGTTGCTCACTTTGGTTTGGCTTGTTGACTGCTTGTTGTTGGGACTTTGGCTTAAGAGCTCCTATATTGGTTTTGTTGACTATTTCTCTATTAATTTTGTTCTGATTTTCCCTAGTTTGGAGCTTGGATGGGTATTTGGTTAATGGCTGGTGTGGGTGTTCTAACTTTTTTCTAGCCTCTCTCTAGGTTATTGTGATTAGTCTATTGTGGTTTTTTTTGGTAGTTTGGCTACTAGTTGGTTGCTGGCCAATTGCTCTTTGTTTAATGGTGCTAGATCTAGAATTTTATGGATTGTTGGCCTTGGATGTTTGCTTGTATCAGGTATGCTAGCTATGATGGCTTTGATGTTACTCACCTCCTCTCTTCGGTTAGTAGCATTACATATGATTGTAACCCTTCTTTCTCAACTCTCTGCTTTACCTCTCTTTATCCTTATCCTTTTTAGCTATACTTTTGCCTTTGTACTATTTTGCAGATTTCTTTTATAGGTTGAAACTTTATAAAGTGAATGACCGTTCCTCAATTAACCCAAGTGTTGTTGTTGTGGATCTTGCTTATCTTGCTTTCTCAAAGGAATCATGAACAACTGCTGACTCATCCTTTTACTATTTTTAGGACTTATTTTAGTCTTACTCTATGTCTTTCTCTCTTATGCTTTTTAGTCGTTGTATTTGCTCTTTTGTTTTGCTTTCTTTTTCTACTCTACTTAGATGGGGGTTTAGCTCTATAGGTTTTCTTGTAGCTCTGAGAGCAGTAGAATTTTAGAGCTTTACCACTTTTAAGGACATTGTATATTTTCCTTTTATGGTAATAAAATTCTAACTTTCCCTGAAAAAAACCCTAAACCCTAAACCCTAAACTGTACACCCTAATCCCTAAACCCTAAAATCTAAAACCATAAACCCTATACCCTAAACCCAAAACACCAAACCCTAAACCATAAACCCTAAACCGTAAACCCTAAACCCATAACCCTAAACCCTAAGAACCTAAGAAACCTAAACCTAAACTAAATAAAGCCTAAAAATAAAATTAATAAATAAACCTAAACCTAAATAAAACTTAAAAATAAAATAAATAAAACAAATTAAACCTAAATAAAATTAAAATAATAAAATAAAATAAAAATGTAAACTAAAACCTTAACCTAAACCTAAAAATAAAATAAAATAAACTAATAATAATAACTAAAAGAAAATAAATAAAAATCTAAACTAAACTAAAAAAATAAATAAACCTGAGAATAAAAAACCTAAATAAAATAAAAACTAAATGTAAAATAAAAATAAAATAAAATAAAAACCTAAACCTAAAAAAAACCTTAAAATAAAACGTAAACCCTAAACTAAAAAAAACCTAAACAAAAAATAAATAAATAAATAAAACAAAAACCTAAACCTAAACTAAATAAATTAAACTAAACTAAAAATAAACCTAAACCTTAACTAAAAAATAAAACCTCAAAAAAACCTAAAATAAAAGCCTAAAACCTAAACATAAAAAAATTAAATAAAAACCTAAACTTAAACCTAAAAAAAAACTAAACCTAAAAAAAAAATAATAAAACTAAACTAAAAAATAAACCTAAACCCAAAAAATAAACAAAAAAAAGCTAAATTAAAATAAATAAACTAGACAAAATAAAAATAAAAAATAAACCTAAATAAAAATAAAAAATAAAATAAATTGAAATTAATAAAACATAAACTAAATAAACTAATTAAACATAAACCTACCAGTTTACTTAATTTTAAAAAAAAAAACCATAAACCCTAAATCCTAAACCCTCAACCCTAAACCCTAGACCCTAAAGCCTAAACCTACAACCCTAAACCCTAAACCATAAACCATAAACTCTAACCCTAAACCCTAAAAGCATAAACCCTAAAACCCTAAACTTTAAACCCTAAACCCTAAACTTTAAACCCTAAACCCCAACCCTAAACCCTAAACCCTAAACCCCAAACCCTAAACCTAAACTTATTGTAACTAAATAAATTAAAAAATATACCTAAACTCTAAAACATAATAAACCTAAACCTAAACCTGAACTCTAAGAATGGTATCTCCTTCTGATGGAGGTTGGAATTATTTCTAGTTGATACTGCTGAGCTTTGGTTTCCCTCTGGTTTTAGTGGCTCTCTCCTTTTGTTGTTCTCTTGCTGTGTTGGTTTTAGGATGGCCTAGTGATTAGTAGGCTTTGGAGCTTGCTTGTTTGTTTTTTCCTAGTCTCTTTTTTTTCCATATGAGGGTTTATTGGCTGGTGGTTGCTTGATGGCTGTGGTATTCTCCAGCCTTTTTGCTTTCAATTTTGGCCATCTGGCATCATGATTATTGGTCTAGCCTAGCCATGGGCTTTGTTCCTTCTTGGGTTAAGTTACTCTCTCTAGAGCTATTACCTGCCATCTAGTTTTCCTTCCCATTTCCTGGTGGTTTTTTTGAAGGTTTTTTGTGGTGTTTGCCTATTGGCTAGATGGCCCATTGTCTTCTCATTTCTTTCTATATGGGATGAATCTGTATATGGTTTTTGATATTCTTTGCTCTATCGCTATGGTTGGCTGGGTGGCCTATATTGCTGGCTCCAGCTGTGCTATTGGTTGGTGGATTTGTAGAATTTTTGGTTGTTTACTTTGAGTCTTTGTTTGTTTTGGGTGGATTTGATGGTTGTTGTCTTGTTTGATTGGTTTCTTTACTTTGTTTGGCTGGATGTTTTGCTAGTTAGTTGCATAGTTAATCTTGATGATAGATATTAGAACTTGGCTAGCTCTTGGCTATTTTGTTTAATCGAGGTAAGTTGGCTATGATGGATGGGATGTTTCCCCTATTATCATTTTGGCTGGTAGCACCATATGTGATTGTAACCCTTCTTCAGAAGTTTGGATGCTCACATATCTAGTTTCCCCTTGAGATGAATGTGAGTGAGCCTGAGCCTTATCTAAGATTTTCACCATTTTGTTCCTTTTGTGTACTTGGCTTGTACTTATTTCTAGATGCTTATCTCTATCTTATATTCTTTGTAGGTTTGCGACAAGTTTTGGGGTTGTAGGTTGTTTGCGCATCTCTTAAAAGATTTCAGGATATAGATGGCTTTGGCTGCCCTTCTTGGAATTTTATGCTATTTCTTTCTTAGTTTTTGTCTTTTCTTTCTTTTTCTTTGGTTTTCTTATAATAGGTATGGGATTTATCTTTTTAGGATAATTGTAGCTCTTTGAGCAGTAGTTTAGATAATTATCCGCTTTATGGACCATGTATCCCTTTCTGTTTGGCAATAAAATTCTCCCACATTTGACTTAAAAAAAACCCTAAAGACTTGCAGAATTTTAATGGTAGGAAAATCACTGCCAACCAGGTTCAGTCTAGATCTGGTGGTGGAGGCGAAGGTGGAGGCGGCGATTATCGCATTGGTGGTGAGGGATCTGGAGGTGTTGGTTGATATGGAGGTGGTGGTCAGAGCATTGGTGGTTATGGAGGTGGGAGGAGCAATGGAGGTTATAGCCATGGTGGTGGCAAAGGGAGAGATCAGGGATATCATGGTGAATCCCGCTACTCGAGAGTCCGGGGTGGTTTTGATGGGAACTGGAGAAATTGAAAAATGACCAATCCAATATGTTGTTTATGGAACTGTGTCTTTATAGTAGAGACAGTTCTAGTTATCTAAGGTTTTTGATTTGCTCGGTGCGTGCTCATTTTTTATCTATGTCGTCGCTTGTGTCTTACAAAACTTGGTGTGTTACTTGTTTGATGAATTTGAAAAGAAGAAATGTTGAATCTGAATTTATTTTCTATAAAAAAATACCAAAAACCCTAAACCATAAACCCTAAATCCTAAAAACCCTAAACCGTAAACCCTAAATCGTAAAAACCCTAAACCCTAAACTGTAAACCCTAAACCGTAAACCTTAAACCTTAAAATCCTAAACCCTAAACCCTAAACCCTAAACCCAAAAAAAACCCTAAACCCTAAAAAGCGAAAAACCTAAACCTGAATTAAATAAAATTAAAAAATAAAATAAATAAATAAACCTAAACCAAAATAAAATAATAAATAATAAACTAAAATAAACCTAAACACTAAACCCTAAACCCTAAACCTTAAACCCTAAACCTTAAACCCTAAAACCTAAACATAAATAAAAAAATAAAATAAAAGAAAAATCTAAACTAAAACCTAAACCTAAACAAAAGAAATAGAATAAAATAGGAAATCAAAACTAAACTAAAATAAAATATAGAAAAACCTAAACTAAATAAAAAAAGAAAATAAACTTAAAAATAAAAAACCTAAATAAAATAAAAACTAAACTTAAAATAAAAATAAAATAAACCTATGATAAAATAAAGTAAAAACTAAATAAAAACCTAAACCTAAAAAATAAACCTAAAAATAAAACTAAAAATAAATAAAAAATATCACCTAAACCCTAAACTAAGCAAAAGCCTAAACCTAAAATAAAAATAAAATAAACAAAATAAAATAAACTTAAACCTAAACTAAAATAAATAAAACCTAAACCTAAACCTAAAATAAACTAAACCTAAACCTATACTTATACCTAAACTAAATAAAATAAAATAAACTAAAAATAAACCTAAGCTAAAACTAAGAAATAAACCTAAAAAAAAACTTAAAATAACAACCTAAAACCTAAACCTAAAAAAAAAAAAACCAAAACCTAAACCTAATAATAAAAAATAAAACTTAAACTTAAAAAAAATAAAAATAAAACTAAACTAAAACATAAACCTAAACTTAAACCTAACCGAAAATAAATAAACCTAATATAAATAAACAAAATTAATAAAAATAAAAATAAACCTAAATAAAAATAATAAAAATAAACTAAAATAAATAAAAAAATAATCTTTAATAACTAAAAAAGCCTAAACCTACCATTTTACTTAAGTTTTTTAAATAAAAAAACCCTAAACCCTAAACTCTAAACTTTAAAGCCTAAAAGCTAAATCCTAAACCCTAAACCCTAAACTTTAAACCATAAACCCTAAACCCTAAACCTACAATGCTAAACCCTAAACCTACAACGCTAAACCCTAAACCCTAAACCTTAAACCTAAAACTCTAAACCCTAAACCCTACACCATAAACCCTAAAAAAACCATAAACATTAAACCCTAAACCCTAAGACCCTAAACCCTAAACCCAAAACTATAAACCCTAAAAAGTAATAAACCATAAACCCTAACTCCTAAACTTTAAACTAACCCTAAACCCTAAAACCCCTAGAACCCTAAACCCTAAACCATTCAACCCTAAACCTAAACCCTAAATCCTATATCCTAAATAACCCTAAACCTTAAAACCCAAAACCCTAAATCCTAAACCCTAAACCTAAACTCTAAACCCTAAACACCAAACCATAAATTGTAAAACCCTAAACCCTAAACACTAAAAATCCTAAACCCTAAAACCCACACATTAAACCCTAAACCCTAACCCTAAAATTTAACCTTAAAATCATAAACCATAATAATTTAAACCCTAAATCCTAAACCCTAAACCCTAAACCTAAACCTTAAACCCTAAACCCAAAACCCAAAACCCAAAACCTAAAGCTAAAGTAACGAAATAAATTTAAAATAAAAACCTAAACTTAATCCTAAACCCGAAGAATAGACAAGACCTTGACAGTAAGAACATCACCATTAACTAAGCTCAGTCTAGATCTAGTAGTGGAGGCGAAGGTGTAGGCGACAGTTATCGTAGCGGTGGTGGAGGATCTAGAGGTGCTGGTGGATATGGAGGTGGTGGTTGGAGTAGTGGTGGTTATGGAGGTAGGAGAAAGGATGGAGGTTACAGCCATGGTTATGGCAGAGGGAGAGATCAGGGATACGATGGTGGATCCTGCTAATCGAGAGGTCAGGGTGGTACTGATGGAAACTGGAGAAATTGAAGAACAATCAATCCTATTTGCTGCTTATTGAACTATGTCTTTATAGTAGAGATAATTCTAATTTTCTAGGGTTTTTTATTTGGTATATGAATCCTCATTTTTTATCTAGGTTGTCGCTTGTATCTTAGAAAACTTAGTGTGTTACTTGGTTGATGAAATTAGAAAGAAGAAATGTTGAATCTGAATTATTTTATTTTTTAAAAAAAAACTAAAAACCCTAAACCCTAAACTAAAACATGAACCTTTAACCTAAAACCAAAACCCTAATCCCTAAAAACCCTAAACCCTAAACCCTAAACCCTCAACCCTAATCCTTAAAACTCTAAACCCTAAACCATTAACCCTAAAACTTAAACCCTAAACCTTAAATGCTAAACCCTAAACTAACCCTAAACCCTAAAAAACTAAAAACTTAAACCAAAACTAAATAAAAACTAAAAATAAAATAAATAAAAACCTCCTAACCCAAAATAAAATAAAATAAAATAAAATAAAATAAAACTAAAACCTAAACCTAAACCTAAAAAGAAAAAAATTATAATAACATAACTAAAATAAAATAAACAAAAACCTAAACTATACTAAAAAAATAAGAAACCTAAATAAAATAAAAACTATACCTAAAATAAAAATAAAATAAAATAAAATAAAAACTAAATAAACACCTAAACTTAAAAATAAAACTTAAAAATTAATAAAAAAATAAAACCAAAACTCTAAACTAAAAAAAACATGAACCTAAAATAAAAATAAAATAAACCTATACCTATACTAAAATAAACTAAATTAAAATAAAGGAAACCTAAATTGAAAATAAACTAAACCTTAACCTAACCTTAAACTAAATAAAATAAAATAAACAAAAAAATAAACCTAAACTTAAAGTTAAAAATAAAACTTAAAAATAAACCTAAAATAAAAACCTAAAATATCAACTTAAAAAATAAAAAATAAAAACCTAAACCTAAGCCAAAAAATAAAAGATAAAATTGAAACCTAAAAAATAAAATAAAAATAAAACTAAACTAAAAAATAAACCTAAACCTAAAAAATAAACTAAATGGAAAACCTAAACTAAAATAAATAAACCCTAAAATAAATAAACTAAGCTAAATAAAAATAAATTTGAACCTAAATATAAGTAAAAAATAAACTAAAATAAATAAAAAATATACTAATTGAACTAAATAAACTAAATAAACTTAAAATCACCCATTTACTTAAATTAATAAAAATAAATAAAATTAATATAAAAAAACCCTAAACCTTAAACCCTAAAACCCCAAACCGTAAACCCTAAACTAACCCTAAACCTTAAGCTAACCCTATACCCTAAAAACCATAAAACCTAAAGACTAAATCCTAAACCCCAAACCCTAAAAATCCTAAATCCTAAAGCCTAAACACTAAAACCTAAGCCCTAAACCCCCTAAGCCCTAAACCCTAACCCTAAACCTTAACGTTTAAAACCCTAAACCATAAACCCTAAACCTTAAACCCTAAACCCTGAACCCTAAACCCTAATTCCTAAATCCTAAACCTAAACCTAAAGAAACTAAATAAATAAAAAATAAGCCTAAACCTAAACCTAAACTTAAACCCTAATAATGGGCAGAACTTTGATGACAGGAACATCAACATCAACTAGGCTCAGTCTAGATCTAGCAGTAGATGCAAAGGCGGAGGTGATGGTTACCACAGTGGAGGTGGGGTATCTAGAGGTGCCACTTGATATGGAGGTGGTGTTCAAAACATTGGTGGTTATGGAGGCTGGAGGAGTGATGGAGGTTACAGTCGTGGTGGACATGAAGGGATAGTTTAGGGATATGATGGTGGATCGTGCTGCTCGAGAGGTAGTGGTGGTTCTGATGGGAACTGGAAAAACTGATGATCGGTCGATCCGATCTACTTCTTATGGAACTATGTCTTTATAGTAGAGACAGTTCTAATTATCTAGGGTTTTTGATTTTCTCTATGCGTACTCATTTTTGATCTATGTCATCGCTTGTCTCTTAGAAAACTTGGTGCACTACTTGGTTGGTGAAAATGAAAAGAAGAAATGTTGAATAGGACTTTTTTCTTTGTAAAAAAAAACTTTAAACCCTAAACCCTAAATTAAAACCTGAACACTAAACCTAAAACATAAATTGTAACCCCTAAACCCTAAAAACCATAAACCCTAAACCCTAAAACACTAAACAATAAACCCTAAACCTTAAACACTAAACCCTAAAACCCTAAACCCTAAAACCTAAAACCTATAGCCCTAAACCTCAAACCCTAAAAACTAAACCAGAAAAACCCTAAACTCTATATTCTAAACCCTAAACCCTAAACCTTAAATGTAAACCCTAAACCATAAGCTAAAGCCTAAATCCAAAACCTGGAATCCTAAACCCTAAACCTAAACCTTAAACCTAAACTCTAATAAACTTAAAATAATTTTAAATTTAACTTAAATTTAAATCAATTTAATTAATTTTAATTTAAACTAAATAATAACTTAACTAACTTAACTAAACCCTAATTTAATTTAATTAAACCTAAATTTAATCTTAAACTTAAAAACTAACCTTAAACTTAAACCTAAACTTAAACTAACCTAAACTTAAACTTAAATCACCTAAACCCTAAACTTTAAACCTAAACTTAAACTAAATTTAAACTAACCTAAATTTAAATTTAAACTTAATTAACTCTAACTTTATCTAAACTTAAATCAAAACTTTAATGAAATCCTTAAACTTAAACCTAAACTTAACTAAATCCTAATTAAACTAATATAAACCTAAAATCTTAAAATCAAATCCTAAACTTAAACCTAAACCTAAACTTAAACTCCTAAATCTAACTTAAATTTAAACCTAAACTAAACTGATTTTAAACCTAATTTTAACCTTAAATCAATCTAAACTAAAATCCTAAACTAAACCTAAACTTAAATCATAAATCTTAAACTTAAACCTAAACAAACCTAAACCTAAACCTAAACTAAAACCTAAATACTAACAAAACTAAACCTAAATACTAAACTAAACTAAAACTAATTTGTTGCTCGAGTTCTCATCCTTGTTTTCGCAATTTTCTCTATTTTCAGCTTTGTTAACTATTTTACTTGATTTCACTTCATAATTTTCTTTGGAATCATATGTCTTCATTATTCTTTATGGAAAATTGAAGGATCCTATGGATCATGCTTGGACACCAACTAACTTTCCTTTGACTACTTTGAAATCATTCAAAGATGTTACAGTTTAGAGTTCTCTCCCTAATATATGAATTCATTTCATTAACCATCAATTCCTTTTTATTGTGGGTGCTTAATTTGGTTGGCTGTTGCAAATTGATTAGGCAACAACTATGAAATCTCATCCTTCAGTGGCTAAAATCCTTATTGAATTGGACATTATGAAGAAACACCTCAAGGAAATCTAGATGGGATCTAAAAATTATGGTTATATGCAAAGAATTGAATTTGAAAATTTCCTTGTCTTTTTTCTCACTATAAAATCCATGAGCATGATTATTCTGAATGTTTCATTTTTCATCCTCACTTAAAAAAGAAGATCCCTGTTAAGGAAACTTCTATTCCTAACCCTAGGTCGATCACTGTTAAATATCAAAAAGCTACTTAAAAAAAAGGAATTTTTGAATGTTCCTAATAAGGTTTTTTTACATCTAACTTCTTCTATGCAATTGAAGGCTTATAATGTGAACAATAGTAGTTTTTCTAAACTTTTGGATGATGATTCTATTTCCTCTGATTCAATCCCTGCATCTTTACTGACTTTGATTGATGAAAATAATGCTTTGGTTGAGAATATAAATGAGGATATTAATGTTATTCATCATTCAAATTCAATGGAGAATATGGCTTTAATACCGCATGATAATCAGGTTGACAAAATTGATTCTATTTTCTAGATTCAGGATGATTTAAATTCTCATAAAGATTTGGCTTTGTCTAATAATTTTGGTCTTGAAGCGGAAGGGCTAAGTGTTCACACTTGCCTCTAAATAAGTATGTTTCTGCTCCCTCTCTTCCTATTCTTGATGCACATTTGGCTTTAAAAAATTCTAATGTCTTGGAAGAGGAAGAACTCATTTCTAATCAAGAGATTTCTCTTAAATCTATGACTAATGTTGCTAAATCCTTCTCAAATGATGATTATATGAGAAAAGAAAATGGTTTCCAAACTTATCATGCTAAAAAGAGAAAAAATGTTAAAAATTTCTCTCCCAAATTGCCAAGAAATGCTAGATCAGCTACGACCTCCCTCTCCTCTCTTAATTAACCTTTTCTTAACCCCTTTTTATTTGCTTATGTTTAATTTTATTATTTGGAATGTTAAAGGGATCGATATCCTCTCTATTCTTAACCATATTGGAAATCTTTATCGTATACATAATATTTCTTTACTTATTTTTTCTGGAGCCTCTTATTCATGCTAATAAAATTAACCATGTTGCTAGAATGATCAGTTTCAATAAATTTTTCACTAATGTCAGTAATAGATTTAGTGTTTTGGAATAACTTTATAGAGGTTTCTATTCTTGATGATTTTCAACAAGTTGTCAATGCTCAAATCTCTTATGGTGATTATTGTGTTTTGGGCTTAGATCTAGAAATCTTCTTTGGGATAATTTGAGGAATTTTGCTACCTCTATCAATAAACCTTGGTTTGTTGGTGGTGATTTCAACACTATTATTATTCACTTCTAAATGAAGTGGTGGTTTCTCTCTAATATTCATTCCATGGAAGAATTTTCTAATATGATCCTTGATTGTAATTTGATTGATATTGGTTTTAAAGGTTCTAATACTTGCAAACCCATTTAAAGGTATTTAACCTTGTCTGATCATGCTTTCTTGATTTCTGCTAGTAAAGATAATTATAATAGATTAAAAAATTTCTCTCCTTTAGATTTAGAACATGTGGATTCCATATTGATTTTTTAATGTTGTGCCTAACAATTGCAAAGGTCCTTTACATCCTGATAATTGGATTATGGGGATGAATAGACTTTTGTTTAAGCTTAAAAGATTTAAACAAAATTTGGGTTGGTGGAACAAGCATTGTTTTAAAAACATTTTTGCTAATATCAAAGATATGGAAAAAATGGTTTGTGATTTTGAGGTCTCTATTATGTCTGATCCTTCTAAGATTAAGGAAATGACTGAGGTGAAAGATAAACTTATTAATTTTCAAAATATGGAAGAGACTTATTGACATCAAAAAGTTGCAAGTAAACATATTACGGATGGTGATAGAATAAGGTATTTCCATGCTTTAGTTAAAAAAGAGAGCTTTAAATAATATTCAAAAAAAAAGATGATAATGGAGAATGGATTATGGAGAATAATGATATTAAGGATTTGTTATTAATTACTTTAGAAATATGCTTAAAAAGAGTTGCTCTTATGAAGCTATTTCTAAATCCCACTTAATTCCTTCTATTATTACAAATGATGACAATGATTTGCTTACTATTATGCCTAATGAAGATGAAATTTTTAAAGTTCTTAATAGCATGAACATAGATTATGTTACTAGTCTGGAGCATTTCACTACTCAATTTTTTCAAAATTATTGGTTTATTATTAAAAATGATTTGATTGATGCTGTGGTTGATTTTTTTAATGGTAATCCTTTTCTTAGATATTTTTCTAGCACTTCTATTGTTCTTATACCTAAGAAAGATAATCCAGACTATTAGAGTAATTTTAGACCTATTAGTCTTTGCACCTTCTTCAATAAGCTGATTTCCAAAATTCTTGCCAATAGGCTTAGTCCTTTACTTCATAAGATTATCACTCTCAACAAAACTAGTTTTGTTAGAGGTAAATCTTTTCTAATAACATTTTACTTGCCCAAAAATTAATTCATGGCCTATGCTAAGACTAGAGGTGGAAACATTCTTTTCAAATTAGATATTACCAAAGCTTTTGATAATATCTCTTGGGATTTCCTTTTCCATATTCCAAATTTATTTTGATTTTCTGATAAATTTACTTTTCTTATTAAAAAATTGTATTAATAATGTCTAGTTTTTTATTTTTCTTAATAGGGATGCTTTGGGCTTCTTTCCTTCTTCCAATGGCTTAAGATAAGGGGACCCTTTATCTCTTACTTTATTTATTATTATTGTTGAGTACTTATCTAGGAGCATCAATGAGTTATTTTTAAATAATCCTAGTATGTACTATAGAACTCTTGGTGGTCTTCCTATTTCCCACTTAAGCTTTGTATATGATTTCATTATTTTTTGGAATGCTTCGATTCAACATATCAAGAACCTCAAGATTTTTTTATATAAATTTGATAGAGAAAGTGGTCCTTCTATCAATGATAACAAAAGCTATTTTATTATTTCTTCAAGTAAATCTAATAATAAAATCAGTCAAACTTGACATATCACTAATTTAAACATCAACACTTACCTATTAAGTACTTGGGTGCTTTTTTATTTAAAGGTCCAAAACAATCCCATCTTTTTGATGAGTTAATTCAAAATTTTTAAAATAAAATCTTTGTTTGGGAATTCCATTTACTTTACTTTGGTGGTAGGCTCACTATTCTTAAAAGCACTCTCAAATCTCTAAATTTTATGCCTCTTTATTTGATTCAAATTATTATTCCCACTAATTCTACTCTTATTATAATTGATCGCTTGCTTAATAAATTTTTTTGGGGATCCAATAATTCTTTTAAAAGAATGCACTGGACATCCTAGCATAAATGCTGTGGTCTATTGGGCGAAAGTGGTCTTGGTTGCAAACCTATTTGTAAAGTTATGAATGCCTTCTCTCATATGCTCTAGTGGAATTTTAGAACGAATGATAGTCTTTGGGCTAATATAATGGAAAAATATTCCCAAGGTAAAAACCCTCTTATCTATGCTTATAAAATTGGTGACTCTCTGATTTGGAAAAGTCTTTGCTCCATTAAATGGGTTGTTGAATCCTTAATATCTTGGGGTATTCATTCAAGTTCTTCTTTCTTTTGAAAAGACAATTGGATTGGCAATGGCTCTATTGACTCCCTTTTATCTACACACTCTACTGCTACTATCAAAGTTAACTCTTTTTAGCTTAATAACAATTGGAATAAAAACAAACTTGAGAACTACATTCCTATTTCCATTTTTGACAAGTTTTGCAACATCACTATCTTTCCTAATAAACCTGATCAAATTCTTTTCAAGCTCTCTTATAATGGAGATTTTGTTCTTAAAGAGGTTTGGAATTTTATTAGAAATAAACAAAACACCTCTAATGTTTTCATTAAACATTAGAATAATATCATTCCCATTTATTATTCTATTTTATCTTGGAAGATTTTGAATAACTTCATTCCTATAGATTCCTTGCTCTGGCATAAAGGGTATTATTTACCTTCCAAGTGTGATTGTTCCTTTCATATTGAAAATGTTAATCATGTTTTTTTCAATGGTGTTATTGATTCCAAACTTTGGATATGGTATGATGATTTATTTTACACTAACTATTTTCATGGCTCTCTTTTGTTATATCAACTTCTTGAAGTTTGTCTCATAAAATTGTGAAAGGTCATTTGAAAGTTTTAATTGCTATTACCCTTATTTGATTCATTTGGATGGATAGAAATGATGCTAAATATCGATGCATCCCTATGAACCATAAAAGAATCCTTGCTAGAACTAAAGAAAAAAATCTATGCTTATTTTAATGCAAATTTAATTAGTAATCTTCATTTTAGAGGTTATAAATCTATGGTTAAAACATTAGGTATCACTTTGCATGATGACCCTTCCTACAAGAGTAAAAGGATTATACATTAGATTACGCCTAAAGAAAATTTTATTAAGATCAATACTGATGGTTCTATTTTCTTGAATAAATATGGTTGTGGTGGAATTCTTAAGGATTCTAAAGGTACTGTCATTTGTGCTTTTGCCTACACTCCAAAAGCTTGTTCTGTTATTTATGCTAAGCTCATGGCTGTTAATAAAGCTATTGATATTTGTCTAAGCAAAGGCCTCTTTAATATTTGGATTGAAGTTGATTCTCTTCTTTTACTTGATATGCTCAATACAAATAAAATGGGGAATGCTGACTTACTTTATCTTCTTAATCACACTAAAAAGCTTATTTCTAAAGTTTTCTACAAAATTTCTTACATTCAAAATGAAGGTAATTCTTGTGCTGATTTCCTGGCTAATTTGGGAGCTAAATTAAAGGAGCTCACTCTATTTGATAACCATAGCTTTCTTAAGCATCTGCATGGTCTGGTCAATCTGGATAACACTGGACTGCCTTACCTCAGATTTTAACTTTCAGCTATTTTATTGATCATATTGCTATGATGGTTTTATTCAGTATATTTTTTGGTTGTTTTTTTTGTGCTTCCCTCACAAGGAAGTGGTTTTTACCATTTTTCTTTAGGTTCCTAGTCAATCTCACTTTATATGAAAGTTTCCTTCTTAGTTTTAGTTTATTTCTAAATTTAAACCCCCTTCCTCTTTACCCCTTTATATACTTGACTAACCCTTATTTGGGTCATAGGGGTGCTATTTTTAATGGATTTTCCTATCTTCTAAGACCAGTGGTTTTCTTTCTATGGCTCATGCTATGCTTCTTTTATCACACAGCTAGTGATGTTTTGGGGTCTCCTGTTGGGTTATGGCTATGCTTGATTTTGGCCTACCCCTTATACTAATTGATCTTGGATTTACCTCTAGTTTTGGCTGGCTATTACCTTATTTGAATTAGATTTTTGGCTGCTATGGTTGGTTCTGTTAGAAGCTACTATTTGCATCTTCCATCTGCCTGACTATTTTGGGTGGTCATTTTTCTTGGCTACTGTTGGTCTCTTCTGATTTGGCTTAGTTTTGGGCTTTTTAATGGTTGTTGTTATCATTTCCTAGTTTCAATTGGAGGCTTCTAGTGTTTGGTTTTTCCCTCTGCCTTGTGGATTGGAGGTAGCTTTTTTCTGGTTATTGCCTTCCTATTTTCTCTTTTGTAATGATTTTCTGCTCTATAGGGTTTGAAGGGACTTTATTTGCCTCTGGCCTTGTTCCTTTCCTCACTGATTTGCTGCTTATTTTTGGGTGGTTCTCCTTGGCCTTTTCAACCTTGGTTTTTTCTTTAGTTGAGTGACTACCAATTTTTTTCTTGGTTTTTTTTAGATCCCCAGGTGGGTTGCGGCTATGCCTGCTGTTGTTCTTTCCCTCTATTTTGGGATCCGTATTGTGTTAACCTCTTATTTGGCCTGGCTTTGGGTGGCAGCTATTGGTCACTTTAGGATTTGCTTAGCTTTGGTTTTTTCAATTCTTTTTTGTTGTTATCATAGTTTGGGTTGATGTTTTATTTTTGTTGGTTGTTTTCTTTTTGTGGCTATTTTTTGTCAATGCCTACTATTTTGCTGGTAGTTGCTCCTTTGACTAGATTGGTCCTGGTGTCATTGAGGGGTCGGTCCTCTCCTGGCTTGTTTTGTTGGGATTGTTGTTGCCTTGGATGCTTGTGCCTAGCTTGGTGTCTTAGGATTTAGGTTATGCTGTTGTATTGATCTCCTTTATTTTGCCTCTCCTTGTTTCCTATGTGCCTCTTGTCGGCCGATTTGCTATTTTTCTTGCTACCTTGGTGGTGGTTTTGATGGTAATTTTTGGATGCCCTCTTGGTCTCCCTATGGCTTTCCTCTCTATGATGATGCTTATCTTTTACTATTTTGCTATATGGGTGGAGGTTTTGCCCTTGGATTTGGATTGGTAGTGCTCTCGAGATAGTTGTGGGTTGTTTCTATGCTTTTGGGACTATTTTGTCAGTTGTTACACCTATTCATGTCGACCGCTTTTTTATGTTTCTCTTCTTTGGTGGTGGGTTATGGAGTTATTGCTTTAGTTGGTCACTAATCCAATTGTCAGAACTCGGGTTGCTAGCTTTATGTGATTGGTCTATTGTGGGTTTTGGTTTGTGGGTTGGCTGCTGGCTGGCTATTTTCTTTATTTGTTTGGTGCAGGACCTGTATCACTATGGATTGTTTTGCCTTAGATGGTTTGCTTATATCAGGTATGCTGGCTATGATGGCCTTGATGTTTCCTCATATCATCTCTCTGGTTGGTAGCATTACATATGATTGTAACCCTTCTGAGAAAGTTTGGATGCTCATATGTATTGTTGCCACTTGAGATTATCTTAATTGAGCCCGAGCCTTCTCTTTCTTAGCTCTCTCTAAATTGTTTACTTTATCCTTTCCTTTGAGCTATGATTATTGCCTTTGTAGTATTTTGCAGAATTCTTTTGCAGGTTGGAACGTTACAGATGGAATGAACTTTACTTAGTCAACTCAAGTGTTGTTGCTATGGATCTTGCTTATCTTGCTTTCTCAAAGGGATTAAGAGTTGTTGTTGACTAGTCTTTTTACTGCTTTCATGAGATGTAATAGTCTTATTATATGTCTTTTTCTCATATGCTTTTTGGCTATTGTATTTGTTTTTGTTTTTCTTTTGTTTTATTTTCCTTTTCTATTATACTGATTTTAGCTCAGAGGTTTCTTTGTAGCTCTAAGAAAAACTGAGCTTTTACCCCTATTAAGGATATTAAATCTTTTCCTTTTATGGTAATAAAATTCTAACTTTTCCAAAAAAAAACCCTAAACCCTAAACCCCAAATGCTAAACCCTAACCCCTAAACCCTAAACTAACCCTAAACCATAAAAACTAAATCGTAAACCCTAAACCCTAAAAACCAAAAAACCTAAACTTAAACTTAATAAAACCTAAAAATAAAATAAATAAATAAACCTAAGCCTAAACAAAATAAAATAAATAAAATAAAATAAAATAAAAACCAAAACTAAAACTTAAACCTAACCCTAAACCTAAATATAAAATAAAAAAAAATAAAAACTAAACTAAAATAAAATAAATAAAAACCTAAATTAAATTTAAAAAGAAAATAAAATTAAAAATAAAAAACCTTAATAAAATAAAAACTAAATCTAAAATAAAAATAAAATAAACCAAAAATAAAATAAAATAAAACTAAATAGAAACCTAAACCTAAAAAATAAACCTATAAATAAATAAAAATAAAACCTAAACCTTATACTAAAAAGAAAAACTTAAACTTGAAATAAAAATAAAAGTAACAAAATTAAATAAATCTAAACTAAAATAAATAAAACCTAAACTTAAAATAAACAAAACCTAAACCTAAACCTAAACGAAATAAAATAAAATAAACTAATAATAAACCTAAACCTAAATTAAAAAATAAAACATAAAAATAAACCTAAAATAAAAACCTTAAACCTAAACCGAACAAAATAAAATCAAAACCTAAACTTAAACATAAAAAATAAATTAAAACATTAACCTAAAAAATAAAATAAAAATAAAACTAAACTAAAAAATAAACTAAAACTTAAACCTAAACTAAAAAAATAAACTAAAATAAATAAACCTAAAATAAATAAACTAAACTAAATAAAAATAAAAATAAACCTAAATAAAATAAGCTAACATAAATAAAAAAAACTAAATAAACATAAACCTAATGGTTTACTTAATTTAAATAAAACATAAAAAAATAAATAATTAAATAAATAAACCCTAAACCATAAACCCTAAACCCTAAACCCTCAACACTCTAAACCCTAAACTCTAACCCTAAACCCTAACCCTAAACCCAAACCTAAACCCCAAACCCTAAATAACCCTAAACCCTAAAACCCTAATCCCTAAAACCTAAGCCCTAAACCCTAAACCTAAACCTTAAACCCTAAATCCTAAACCCTTACCCAAAACCCTAAAACCCTAAACCCTAAACAATAAACTAACCCTAAACCCTAAGCTAACCCTAAACCCTAAAGCCTAAATACTAAACCCTAAACCTTAACCTAACCCTAAACCCTAAAACCCTAAACCTTAAACCCTAATCCTTAAAAACTTAAACCTAAACCTAAAAAAAACTAAACCTAAAATATAAAATAAAAATAAAACTAAACTAAAAAGTAAACCTAAACCTAAACTGAAAAAATAAACTAAAATAAGAAAACCTAAACTAAAATAACTAAACATAAAATAAATAAAATTAACTAAATAAAAAGAAAAATAAGCTTATAAAAAATTTAAAAAATAAAATAAGCTAAAATAACTAAAAAATAAACTAAATAAAATAAATAAACCAAAACCTACCTGTTTACTTAATTTAAATAATAAATACATAAAAATTAATAAAATAAAAAACCCTAAATCCTATACCCTAAACCTTAACTCCCTAAACCCTAAATCCTAAACCCTGAACCCTAAACCCTGAACCCTAACCATAACTCTAACCCTAAATCGTAAACCCTAAACCCTAAACCCCAAACTAAAACAACCTTAAACCCTAAAACTAAACTCTTAACATACTAAACTAAACTATACTAAACTTAAACTATAAACCAAAATTTTAAACTTACCTAAACCTAAAACTAACCTTAAACTCCTGAATCTATAAACTAGATAAACCCTAAACTTAAAACCTTAAACCTAAAGTTCAAATAAACTTAAACTTAAACTCTAATCTCTAAGTTTTAAAACTTAAAACCCTAAACCCTAAACTTAAACTATAAACTAAACCTCCTAAACTTCTAACCTAAATTCTAAACTCTAAAACCTAAACTCCTAAATCTAAACCCTAAACCTAAAACCCTAAACACTAAATCACAAACCCTAAATACTAAACCCTGAACCCTAAAATCCTAAACCATAAACCCTAAACCCTAAACCTTAAACCCTAAAATCCCAAATCCTAAACCCTAAACCCTAAACCCTAAAAACCTAAACCTAAATAAAATAAAAAAGTAAAATAAATTAAAACCTAAATTAAAACCTAAACCTAAACCTAAACCTAATAATAAAATAAAATAGAAAAATTAAAAATAATCTAAAATAAAATAACAAAAATCCTAAACTAAAATAAAATATAAAATAAACCTAAAAAACCTAAATAAAAGAAAAACTAAACCTAAAATAAATATTAATTAAAACTAAAATAAAATAAAACAAAAATTGAATAAAAACCTAAACCTAAATAATAAACCTAAAAATAAATTAAAAATAAAACCAACACCCTAAACTAAAAAAAAAACCTAAAACTAAAAAATATAAAATAAATAAAATATAATAAACCTAAACTAAAATAAACTAAACTAAAATAAATAAAACCTAAACCTAACCCAAAAATAAACAAAACCTAAACCTAAAACTAAACCTAAACTAAATAAAATAAAATAAACTAAAAATAAACCTAAACCTAAACAAAAAAAATAAAATCTAAAAATGTACCTAAAATAAAAATCTAAAACCTAAACCTAAAAAAATAAAATAGAAACCTAAAAAATAAAAAATAAAATAAAAATAAGTGTAAACTAAGAAAATAATCCTAAACCTAATCCTAAATCTAAAAAAATGTACTAAAATAAATAAACATAAAATAATAAACTAAATTAATTAAAAATAAAAATGAACTGTAATAAAAATAAAAAATAAAATAAAGTAAATAAACTAAATAAACTTAAACCTACGCATTTACTTAATCTAAAAAATATTAATAAAAATTTTAAAAATAACAAAAACATAAACCCTAAACCCTAAACCCTAAACACTAAAAACCATAAACACTAAACCCTAAACCCTAAACCCTAAACCATAAACCCTAAACCCTAAACAACCCTAAACCCTAAAACCCTAAACCCTAAACCCTAAACCCTAAGCCTTAAACACAAACCCTAAACCCTAAACCCTAAACTCTAAACATTAAACCCTAAGCCGTAAAAGCCTAAACCCTAAACCCTAAGCCCTAAACCAACCCTAAATCATAAGTTATCCCTAAACCCTAAACCTTAAACCCTAAAAAACTATAAGCCCTAGAGCCTAAACACTAAACCTTATACCGTAAACCCTAAACACTTATGGTTTTAGACGTGCTGATGGGTATGGAGGTGGTGGTTATGGAGGCGGGAGGAGTGTCGGAGGTTACATCCGTGGTGGTAGTTATAAAGGCGGGAGGAGCATCAGAGGTTACAACCGTGGTGGTGGCGGAGGGATAGATCAGGGATATGATGGTGGATCCCGCTACTCGAGAGACGAGGGTGGTTTTGATGGGAACTAGAGAAACTAAACAAGGGTCGAAGCTTATGGAACTGTGTCTTTATAGTAGAGACAGTTCTAGTTATCTAGGGTTTTTGATTTGCTCTATGCGTGCTCATTTTTTGTCTATGTCATAGCTTGTATCTTAGAAAACTTGGTCTGCTACTTGGCTGATGAAATTAAAAGGGAGAAATGTTGAATCTGAATTTGTTCTCTATTAAAAACATACCTTAAATCCCAAACTAAAACCAAAACAATAAAAATCCTAAACACTAATCCCTAACCCTAAACCCTAAACCCTAAAGCCCAAACCTAAAGAACCTAAATGTTAAAACCCTAATCCTTAAACCTAAAAACCACTATATATCAAACTACCTACCCCAAACCAAACCCTAAACCCTAAACTAAATACTGAGCCTCAAGCTAACCCTCACCCTAACCTTAAACCCAAAAAACAGTCCCAAAGCCCAAAACTAAATCATAAACCCTCACTAAAATAAACCACTGAGCATTTAACAGACCTAAAATCCTAAACAAACCTAAACCCTAAACCAAAACCCTACTAATCACATGCCATAAACCCTATGTCATCATAAACCCAACCATAAACCCTAAACTTTAAACCCTAAACCCTAAACCCTAAACCCTAAATAAACCCTTAACCTAAACCCTAAACCCTAAACCCTAAAAACCTTAAATCCTAAATAGTAAACCCAAAACCCTAAACCCAAAATCCTAAACCCTACCCACCCAACCTAGAACCCTAATCCTAAATCTTAAAACACCACCACAAACCCTAAACCTGGGGTGTGGGTGTGGGTGGTGGTTATGGAGGCGGGGATCTCAGGTGGGGGATTTGGAGGTGCTTATGGTTCTAGACGTGCTAATGGGTATGGAGTTGGTGGTTATGGAGGAGGGAGGAGCCATGGAGGTTACAGCCATGGTGGTGGCAGAGGGATAAATCAGGGATATGATGGTGGATCCTGCTACTCAAGAAACGAGGGTGGTTCTGATGGGAACTAGAGAAATTAAAGGACGGCTGAACCGATCTGCTGCTTATGGAACTGTGTCTTTATAGTAGAGATAGTTCTAGTTATCTAGGGTTTTTGATTTGCTCCATGTGTGCTCATTTTTTATCTATGTCGTAGCTTATATCTTAGAAAACTTGGTCTACTACTTGGTTGGTGAAATAAGAAAGAAGAAATGTTGAACATGAATTTGTTCTCTATTAAAAAAATACTTTAAACCCCAAACTAAAACTTAAACACTAAAAAATCTAAAACCCTAATCCCTAATCCCTAACCCTAAATCCTAAACCCTAAAGCCCAAACCTAAATAACCATAAACCTTAAAACCATAAACCCTAAATCCTAAATCCAAACCCTAAACCAAATATCATAAACCCACTAAAATACAAACCTACCCCAAACCTAAACAGGTGACCTAAACCCTAAAGCTAAACCTGAGCCCAAAACTAAATCATAAACCCTAAACCCTGGGCCACGTAAAGTGGGCCCCAACCCTAAACTCCTGACTCTGGTTTAGGCCATAAACAAAACACCTCCAAACCAGATCTGAGCCTAAACCCCAGGCCTGAGCCACAGATCCTGGGCCATAAACCACAAATGCTAAACTAGAGCCACTGACCACTGGGCCAAAACCCAGGCCAGTGGGCCTTAAACCACTAAACCCTAAAGCCTAAAACCTAAACCTAAATTAGTGGACCTAAAAATAAAATAAATATAAAACTTAAAATTAAATAAACATAAATTAAAACCTGACCTAAACCTAAAATAAGATAAAATAAAATAAAACTAATCTAAGATTAAATAAAATCCTAAATTAAACTAAAAAATAAAATAAACCTAAAAATAAAAAAAACTAAATAAAATAAAAACTAAACCTAAAATAAACATTAATTAAACCTAAAATAAAATAAAATAAAAATTGAATAAAAACCTAAACCCTAAACTAAAAAATAACCTAAACTTAAAAAAAAATTAAAACAAAATAAACCTAAACTAAAATAATGTAAACTAAAATATATAAAACCTAAACCTAAAACTAAAATAAACTAAACATAAACCTAAACCTAAACCTAAACCTAAACTAAATAAAATAAAATAAACGAAAAATAAAACTAAACCTAAACTAAAAAATGAAACCTAAAAATAAACCAAAAATAAAAACCGAAAAACTAAACATAAAAAAATAAAATAAAAACCTAAACTTAAACCAAAAATAAAAAATAAAACCTAAACATAAAAAATAAAATAAAAATAAAACTAAACTAAAAATAAAACTAAACTAAAAATAAACCTAAACCTAAACCTTAAAAAAACTAAAATAAAAAACCTAAACTAAAATAAATAAACCTAAAATAAATAAACTAAAATAAATAAAATACAAATTAACTTAAATAAAAATAAAAAATAAAATAAAGTAAAATAAATAAATTAATTAATTAAATAAGCTAAACAAGCCTAAACCTACTCAATTACTTTATTAAAAAAATTAATATAAATAAATAAATAAATAAAAACCTTAAACCCTAAACCCTAAACCCTAAACCCTAAAAATCCTAAATCCTAAATACTAAACCCTAAATCTTAAGCAATCGCAAACCCTAAAACCCTAAACCCAAAACCCTAAACCCAAACCCTAAACCATAAACCGTAAACCCTAAACATTAAACCCTAAACCCTAAATCCCTAAACCCTAAATCTTGAACACTAAACACACACTAAACCGTAAACAATCCCAAAACCCTAAACCTTAAACCCTAAAAACCCTAAGCCCTAAAGACTAAACACTAAACCCTAAACCCTAAACCCTAACCCAAAACCTTAACCCTACTGGAGGTGCTGGTGGATATGATGGTGGATATGGAAGTGGTGGTTTTGGTGCAGGAGGATCGACGGAGGTTACAACTATGGTGGTTGTCAAGGGATAGATTGGAGATATGATTGCAGATCCCGCTACTCGAGAGGCGAGGGTGGTTCTGATGGGAACTAGAGAAACTGAAGAATGGTCGGTCTGATCTACTGCTTATGGAATTGTGTCTTTACAGTAGAGACATTTCTATTTATCTAGGGTTTTTGATTTTCTCTATGTGTGATGATTTTTTATCTGTCGTCACTTGTATCTTAGAAAACTTGGTTTGCTACTTAGTTGATGAAATTGAAAAGAAGAAATGTTGAATATGAATTTATTCTCTATTAAAAAAACCTTAAACAATAAACCCTAAACCCCTAACCAAAACCAAAAACCTAAACCTTATACACTAAAAACCCTAAAATCCTAAACCCTAAACCCTAATCTCTAAAACCTAAACCCAAAACCCTAAACAAACATAAACCCTAAACTTGAAACTAACTTAAACTCTAAACCCTAAGCTAACCTAAACCCTAAAACCTAAATCCTAAACCCTAAACCCTAAATGCTAAACTAAAGAAACCCTAAACCCTAAACTAAACCACCATGCTTTTCACAAAACCACTGACCCTACAATAAACCTTAAACCTTAAACCAACCACCCTAAACACTAAAACACTAAACCATGACACTAAACCCTAAACCCTGCTGGGTGCACTGCTAATCCCTAAACAAACCCTAAACCCTAAACCCTAAACCTTAAATCCTAAAAAACAAAAACATAAACATAAACTAAATAAAACATAAAAATAAAATAAATAAATAAACCTAAACTTAAATAAAAAAAATTAAAAAAAAAACCTAAACGTAATCCTAAACCTAAAAATAAACTAAAATAAAAATTAAGATAAACCTAAATATAAAAAAACTTAATAAAATAAAAACCAAACCTAAAATAAAAAGAAAATAAACCTAAAATAAAATAAAATAAAAACTAAATTAAAATCTTAGCCTAAATAATTAAAATAAAAATAAATAAGAATAAAACCTAAGCCCAAAACTAAAAAAAAACTTAAACCTAAAATAAAAAAAAATAATTAAAATAAAATAAACTTAAAGTAAAAATAAACTAAACTAAAATAAATGAAATTTAAACCTAAACCTAAAATAAACTAAACCTAAACCTAAACCTAAACTAAAAAATAAAACATAGAAATAAACTTAAAATAAAAACCTAAAAATAAAATAGAAAGCCTAAACCTAAGAAATAAAAATAAAAATAAAACTAAACTAAAATAAATAAACCTAAAATAAATAAACTAAACTAAATAAAAATAAAAATAAACCTAAATAAAAATAAAAAAAATAAATAAACTAAAATAAATTCAAAATAAACTAAACAAACTAAATAAATGTAAACCTAACGGCTTACTTAATTTAAGAAATAAATAAATAAAGAAATAAACCCTAAAACCTAGACCGTAAACCCTAAAACCTAAAAACCATAAACCCTAAATCCTAAAACCTAAACCATAAGCCCTAAGCCCTAAACCCTGGGCTCTAAACCCTGGCCTGACCCTAAACCTCACACTGGGCCTACAACCCTAAACCCAAACCTGGGCCAAACAAAACCATGGCCAGCCATCACTTCTCACAAATCCTAAGATCACTGCCCTGAGCCATACCCTAGGCGTTAGGCTACCCAAAACTGAGGTCCCTGGGCTCTGGCACTGGACCAATGCTGAGCCACTGAGGGCTGATCACTGAGCCACAAGGCTCACTGGCCAGAGCCCTAAACTTTGAGCCACCAGGCCCCAACCTTCCACAGCCACAGGCCTGAGCCCTGAGCCTGAGCCACTGACACTGGGCCCTAGACAAACCCCACTGGGCCTGAGCCCAAACCTGGCCAAACCCTGGCTATGACCCTAGCCAGTGACCTGGGCCCTAAACTCTAAACCCTAAACCATAAACCCTAAACCCTAAATAATCATAAACCTAAAAACCCTAAACCTTAAACCCTAAAACATTATACTTTAAAACCTTAAACCCAAAAACCCAAAACCCAAAACCCTAACCCCTAAACCCTAATTCCTAAACCCTAAATCTAAAGTAACTAAAAAAAATAAAGCAAACCCTTAAAGCTAATAAACCTAAACCTAAACCTAAACCTTAAAATGGGTGAACTTGGCGGCATGAACATTCCGTCAGCAGGTCTCGATCTAGATCGGCCGTGCGAAGGTGAAGGAGCGGTTCTTTGTGGGGTGAGGATCTAGAGGTCTTTGGTGAATATGGAGGTGGTGGTTATCGAGGCGAGATGAGCAATGTACATTATAACTATGGTGGTGGCAGAGGGAGAGATGAGGGATATGATGGTGGATCCCACTACTCAAGAGGCAAGGGTAATTGTGATGGAAACTAGAGAATTTGAATAACGGTTGATCCGATCTGCTGCTTATGGAACTATGCCTTTACAATAGAGATGGTTCTAGTTTTCTAGGGTTTTTGGTTTGCTCTATGTGTGCTCAATTTTGATATATGTCATCGCTTGTGTCTTAGAAACCTTGGTGTGCTACTTCGTTGATGAAATCAAGAAGAAGAAATGTTAAATCTGAATTTGTTCTCTGCAAAAAAAGGACATAAACCCTAAACCATAAACAAGAACATAAACCCTAAACCTAAAACCTAAACCTTAAACCCTAAACCTTAAACCCTAAACCCTAAACCCTAAACCCTAAACCCTAAACCCTAAACCATATAAAAATAAAAAAAACCATAAAACCTAGAACATAAACCCTAAACCTAAAACCTAAATCTTAAATGCTAACCCAAAATCCTAAACCCTAAACCCTAAACCCTAAAACTCACCCAAACCCTTAAATCCACAAACCTGCACTAACCACAGGCCTACCCAGGCCACTGACCACTTCTGACCTCATAAACCCTAAACCCTAAAACCTAAAACCTAAACAAACTAAATAAAGGCTTAAAATAAAATAAACCCTGGGCTCGACCTAAATATAATAAATAAAATAAAATAAACCAGCTAAACTAAACCTAAACCTAAAATAAAATAAACTAAAATAAACTAAAATAAAATTATTAAAACCTAAACTAAATTTAAAATAAAATAAACCTAAGAATAAAGCTAAATAAAATAAAACTAAGCGTGATAAAATAACTTAGATAAAATAAAATAAAATAACTAACTAAAACCTTAAACTAAAACCTAAAATAAAGATAAAACCTAAACCCACTAAAATTTAAACCTAAAATAAAAGAAAATAAACCTGACCTAAACTAAAATAACTAAACCTAAACCTAAAACTAAGATAAACTAAACTGACTAAAATGTAAACTAAAATAAAATAAATTAAACTAAAAAAATAATAAAACACTAAATAATAAAGACCTAAACAACTTAAAAAATAAAATCAAACCTAAACCTAAAACTAAACTAAAATAAATAAGCTATATAAATAAAATAACTAAATAAAAATAAAACAAACCTAAAATAAAATGAAATGACAGGCTACAATAAACCCTAAACTCAGACAAGATTTAAGAATAAACTACAAAACCATCTGTGAGGCAGATCCTGGGCCCTATGGCCCTGGAATCCTGGCCCTAAACCCTAAACCCTAGCCCTGAGTGTTGGGCTCTACCACTGGGCCACCCTGACCTGGACTGGGCCTGGGCTAACTATGAGCCCTAAACCATAAAGCCAGGCACTGGCAGGCCCTGGGCCACCCTGAGCAGGCCTGAGCCCAGACTAACCCAAGACTAAATGCCAGGCCAGGCCCTAGTGGGTGAGCTGGGCAAGCTAGCCCTAGGCCTAGATCAGGCCCTGGCCCAGGTGCAGGCTAAAGGGGCCAGGCCCCTGAGCCATGGCCCTAAAGACTGGCCAAGGCAACCTTTGGGCCCTTGACCTGGGCCCTAAGACACTAGCCATAGCCACTGAGCCACAAAGATCCTAAACCCTGGGCTCTAAACCTAGGCTCAAAATTAGGCCCACTGACCACTGATCACTAAACACTGAGCTGAGGCTGAGCCACAATCCTACCAAACATAAACACACTAAATAAGACCTAAAAATAAAATAAATAAATAAACCTCCTAAATAAAATAAAATAAAATAAAAATAAAACCTAAACTAATTATTAGGCTAAAATAAAGATAAACTAAAATAAAATTAAAAAAACTAAATAAAATAAAAACTAATCCTAAAATAAAAATAAAATAAACCTAAAATAAAATAAAATAAAAAAATAAATTAAAACCTCAGCCTAAATAATTAAAATAAAAATAAATAAAAAAATAAAACCAAAACCCAAAACTAAAAAAAACTTAAACCTAAAGTAAAAATAACATAAACAAAATAAAATAAACCTAAAAAAATAAACTAAACTATAATAAATGAAATTTAAACCTAAACCTAAAATAAACTAAACCTAAACCTAAACCTAAACTAAATAAAATAAAATAAACTAAAATAAACTAAACTTAAACCTAAACCTAAACTAAAACATAAAACTTAGAAATAAACCTAAAATAGAAACCTAAAAATAAAATAGAAAACCTAAACCTAAGAAATAAAATAAAAATAAAAATTAATTAAAATAAATAAACCTAAAATAAATAAACTAAACTAAATAAAAATAAAAATAAACCTAAATAAAAATAGAAAATAAAATAAAATAAAATAAACTAAAAAAAGACTAAACAAATTAAATAAATGTAAAATGGCACAATTTAAGAAATAAATAAATAAACCTTCTCTAAACTAAAACCTAAAACCCTAAACCCTAAATCCTAACCCTGAGCCTAAACCTAGGCACTAAACCCTGGGCTCTGGCCCTAACCCTGCCACTCAGGCCTGGGCACTGACCCAGGCCCCAGGCCACTGAGCCCTAGCCACAAAATTATAGGCCTTAGGCCCATCTCTGAGCCATGGCGTTATGCCCTGGGCCACCCTAAAGCCATTGCCCTAGACCCTAGGCCCTGGCTCTAGGCCAACCTGGGCCTTAAACCTAAAACTCTAGGCCATGACACTGAGCCCTACCCTGCGCACATGCCCTAACCCCACCCTGAGCCACAAGCTGGGATCACAGGCTGAGCCCTAGGTGATCCTAAACACTGTCGTGACCTAAACCTAAACTCTAAACCCTAAACCCTAAACCATAAACCCTAAACCCTAACAAACCATAAACCCAAAAACCCTAAACCCTAAACCCTAAAACCTTATACCTTAAACCCTTAAACCCTAAAACCCAAAACCCTTAACCCTAACCCCTAAACCCCAATTCTTAAACACTAAACTTAAACCTAAAGTAACTAAAAAAATAAAGCAAAACCCTTAAAGCTAATAAACCTAAACCTAAACTTAAACCTTAAAAATGGGCAGAACCTTGACGGCAGGAACATTACCCTCAACTAGTCTCAGTCCAGATCTGACCTTATAGGCGAAGGTGAAGGCGGTGATTATTGTAGTGGTGGTGGGGGATCTAGATGTGCTGGTGGATATGGAGGTGGTGGTTATCGAGGTGAGACGAGCAACAAAGATTATAACCCTGGTGGTAGCGGAGGGAGAGATCAGGGATATGATGGTGGATCCCACTACTCAAGAGGCAGAGGTGATTCTGATGGAAACTAAAGAATTTGAATAACGGCTGATCCGATCTACTGCTTATGGAACTGTGCCTTTACATTAGAGATAGTTCTTGTTATCCAGTGTTTTTGATTTGCTCTATGCGTGCTCAATTTTGATATACGTCATCGCTTGTGTCTTAGAAACCTTGGTGTGCTACTTGGTTGATGAAATCAAAAAGAAGGAAATGTTAAATCTGAATTTGTTCTCTACAAAAAAGAACATAAACCCTTAACCATAAACTAGAACATAATCCCTAAACCTTAAACCTTAAACCCTAAACCATATAAAAACAAAAAATACCCTAAACCTAAACCCTAAAACTCTAAACCCAAAACCCAAAACCTTAAATCCTAAAACCAACAACCCTAAGCCTTAAACCCTAAACCCCAAACCCTAAACCCTAACCCCTAAACCATAAACTAACCCTAAATCATAAACCCTAAACACTAAAAACCTAAAAACCTAAACCTAAACTAAATAAAACCTAAAAATAAAATAAAACCTAAACTCTAAACCTAAATATAATAAAAAAATATAATAAATTAAAAACTTAACTAAAGCCTAAACCTAAACCTAAAAATAAAATAAAATAAACTAATAAAAATAAGCTAATATAAAATTATTAAAAACCTAAACTAAATTTAAAAATAAAATAAACCTAAGAATAAAAATCCTAAATAAAATAAAAACTAACTAAAAACCTTAACCTAAAAATAAACCAAACAAAAACTTAAAATAAACAAAAAATAAAACCTACCCTAACTAAAGAAAACTAGATAAAGAAAATAAACCTAGGCTAAACTAAATAAACTAACTAAGATAAATACCTAAACCTAAAACTAAAATAAATTAAACCTAAACCTACCTACTAAGATAAATTAAACTAAAATAAACTAAAATGATAAAAAATAAACTAATAAACCTAAACTAAAAGAAAAATAGCTGACCTAAAATAAAATAAACTTTTGCTAAACTAAACTAAGATAAATAACATATATAGATAAAAAATTAAATAAAAATAAACAAACTGATAAATAAACCTAAAGCTGAGATGGTTTAAGAAAGATAAACAAAGCCCCCTAAACCCTGAGGCGTGAGCCTGAGCCCAAATCCTAAATCCTAAACTGACTTAGCTGAGCCTTGGGCTCTAAACTGAGCCTCAGCCCTGACCCCTGGGCCAACTGGGCCACAGGCGCCAGGCCCAAATCATCTAAAGACCATGGATCTTAAACCTGAGCCTAAAACACTACCAGGACCTGACCCCACAGGCCCTGCTGAAAACAGTGCTGAATGAGGCCCTGCAGGCTCATCACAGGCCTGGGCCACCCAGGCCCCACTAGATCCTTTTGTGCCTGACCATAACTAGATCTAATCAAACTGATCCATGATGGTGGAGCCAGGCCCTACCTGGGAGCCCTAGCCAGGCCCAGGTAGGCCACTGATATGGGCACTGGGCCACAGGCCACTGAGCCCAGGCTTGGGCCATGGCCTGAGCCTGGGCCAGTGGGCACTGACCTGGGTTCTGGGCCTGGGCCCTAAACCAGGCCTCTGACCCAGGCACTGGTGAGTCTTGGGATCCAGGCATGGGCCCTGAGCCTATCTGGGCCCAGGCCTGAGTCTGGGCTACCCCAGGCAGACCTGTGCCCTGGGCCACTGGGCCTAACAGGCCCTGGGCCCTAAATCTCCACAGGCCACTCCATGGCCTGACCCTAACTAGGCTTTGGGCCCTTAAGGCCCAATAATACCCTGGGCCACACCACCCAGGCCCTAATAAACAGATCCTGGGCCCTATAACCTGACCTAAAACCAGACCTAAAACCATGGACTTAAGTATCCACACTAAATTTGAAAAACCTAAAAACATAAACATAAACTAAATAAAACCTAAAAATAAAATAAATAAAAAAGCCTAAACCTAAATAAAATAAAAAATAAATAAAATAAAAGCTTAAGCCTAATTATAATCCTAAAAATAAACTAAACTAAAAAATAAAATAAATTTAAAATAAAATCAACCTAAAAATAATAAAAACACTAATTAAAATAAATACTAAACCTAAAATAAAAATAAAATAAACTTAAAATTAAAAAAATATAAACTAAATTTAAACTTAAACCTAAATAATTAACCTAAAAATAAATATAAAATAAAACCTAAACCTAAAATAAAAATAAAAGAAATCTAAACAAAAAATAAATTAAACTAAAATAAATAAAACTTAAACTTAAACCTAAAATAAACTAAACCTAAACCTAAACCTAAAATAAATAGAATAAAATAAACTATAAATAGGCTAAACCAAAACATAAACCTAAACTAAAAAATAGAACTTAAAAATAAACCTAAAATAAAAAACCTAAAACTTAAACCTAATAAAATAAAAGAACAATTGAAATGTGAACTTAAAATTAAAACATAAAACCTAAACCTATAAAATAAAATAAAAATAAAACTATACTAATTAATAAACCTAAAATAAAAAACTAAATAAAATAAAATAAAATAAAATAAAATAAATTAAAAAATAAAATAAATAAAATAACAAAATAAACCTAAACTGCTCACTTGCATAATTTAAGAAATAAATAAATAAAACCCTAAAATCCAAAAGGCCAAACCCTAAATGCTAAACCTAAATCCTAAATTTAAACCCTAAACACTAAACCCTAATTCTAAACTCTGACCTACAACCCTAAACCCTCAGACTAAACTAACCCCACTAAACTATACCATAAAACATAAACCTTAAACTCTACCACTAAAAAAGATAAACCCCACAGGCCCTAAACCCAGTCAAACCCTGGTGCTGAGCCACTAGCCATAAATCCTGGGCCCAAAATCCCACAAAATTAAGGCCACAAGAGCCCTGGGCCACACCTAACTCCACAACTGGCCATGAGCCACTACCTGTGCCTGACCTGAGCCCTAGGCCCTTAAAGACCTGGCCATGAGCCCTAATGATCCTGAGCCTAAACTCAGGCCTGGGCCCTAAAACCAAAACCTGGGCCAAAGCCCTGAGCCAAATAACCAGGCCAGAACGGACCTGAGTTCTAAGGCATTAGATCTAAAAGATCATGGAGCCCTGGGCGCTGGGCCCTGGGCTCTAGGCCCTGGGCCTGCAGGCTGGGCACTCATCTGGCGCCCTGGGCCTCACTGGGCCACAGGCTATAACTTAGCCATGGCCAGGAGGCCACCAGGCCCCAACCCTGACCCAGGCCTGACTGGGTTGACCTGGGCCTAGGCCCAGATCCTGGGCCCTGCTGGGCCCAGGCCCTACGTTAAACTGAGCCCAAGACCACTGAGCCACTGATAGACGCTGACTCTAGGCTCACCCCAGGCCCTGGGCCTGACTCTGCTTGTGCCTGGGCCCTACCATGATCTGATCACGGGACCCTGGAGTCCTGGGCTAATGACCACCTGGGCCCTAAACTGGGCCCTACCTTGGGCCACTCTAAAACTACTATCAAACCACTGAGCCACTAAACCCACTAAACTACCCACCCTAAATTCTCCTTAAATCACAGGCCCACCTAAATTATAAACCCTAAAATCTTTAAACCATAAAGAAAACACAAAGGTTAAACCCAACCACAACCTAAACCTAAACCATAAAACTTAAAACCAAACCTTAAAAAACAACTTCTAAAAACCAAACTAAACCTAAACTAAAGTAACTAAAAAAATAAAGCTAAACCCTAAAGCTAATAAAACAAAACTAAACCTAAACCTTCTAATGAGCAAGATCAATCATACCATTGATCTGATTTTGGCGTGTAGGCATGGCATTATCAGATGGTGGTGGGGATCTAGAGGTCTTTGGTGGATATGGAGGTGGAGGTTATGGAGGCGAGAGAAGAGTGGAGGTTATAGCGTGGTGGCGTGGAGGGAGAGGAGATATGATGGTGGATCCCTCTACTCGAGAGGCGGGGGTGCTTCTGATGGGAACTGGAGAATATTATGAATGGTCGATCCGATCTGCTCCTTATAGAATCGTGTCTTTATAGTAGAGATGGTTCTAGTTTTCTAAGGTTTCTGATTTGCTCTATGCGTGCTTATTTTTGATCTATCTCGTCACTTGTGTCTTAGAAAACTTGGTGGGCTACTTGGTTCATGAAATCAAAAAGATGAAATGTTAAATTTGAATTTATTCTCTGTTAAAAAAACCATACCCTAAACTAAAACATAAACCCTAAACCCTAAACCCTAAAACTTAAAAATCCTAAACCCTTAACCCTAAACCCTAAACCCTAAAAATCTAAACCCAAAACCCAAAATCCTAAACCCTAAATCTTAAAACCTACAACCCTAAATCCTAAACCCTAAACACGAAACCATAAACTCTAACCCTAAACCTTAAACTAACCCTAAACCATAAACCCTAAACCTTAAATTTCAAATAACCTAAACCTAAACTAAATAAAACCTAAAAATATAATAAACCCTAAACCCTAAACCTAAATATAATAAAATAATAAAATAAAATAAAAACCTTAGCTAAGACCTAAACATAAACCTAAAAATAAAATAAAATAAAATAAATAAAAACCTAAATTAATTTAAAAAATAAAATAAACTTAAAAATAAAAAACCTAAATAAAATAAAGACTAAACCTAAAACAAAAATAAAATAAACCTAAAATAAAATAAAATAAAAACTAAATAAATACCTTAACCTAAAAAATAAAACTTAAACTAAAACCTAAAAATAAATAAAAAATATAACCTAAACCCTAAACTAAGAAAAAAACATAAACCTAAAATAAAATGAAATTAAACCTAAACCTAAACTAAAATAAATAAAACCTATACCTAAAACTAAAATAAACTATATTTAAACCAAAATGTAAACTAAATAAAATAAATTAAACTAAAAATAAAATAAACCTAAACCTAAACTAAAAAATAAAACCTAAAAACTAACCTAAAATAAAAACCTAAAACCAAAACATTAAAAATAAAATAAAATCGAAACATAAATCTAAAAATAAAAAATAAAACCTAAACCTAAAAAATAAAATAAAAAAATAAATTAAAATAAATAAACCTAATATAATTAAACTAATCTAAATAAAAATAAAAATAAACCTAAATAAAAATAAAAAATAAAAGAAACTAAAATAAATAAAAAATAAACTAAATAAATAGAATAGACATAAACTACCGAAGTTTAAGAAAAATAAAAAAAAATAAGACCTTAAATTATAAACCCTAAACCACAGATCGAAGGCCTTAAATCTGAGCCTACCCTAAACCCTAAACCTTAAACCAAAATTTAAATCTCAAACCTGACCCTAAAACCATCAACCCTAAACTTGACCCTCTAAAACTAAACAATGACCCTAAAAAAACCTTGGGCCACCTGGGCCCTGGGCCATCTGACCACTGAGCCTGGGCCATGGGCCCTGGCCCTAAATCTAAGTGGGTAGTGATCCTGGAGTGCTACTGATCACTGGGCCACAAATCTTTGACCTGATCCTCTCAGAGTGTTTGGGCACTGGGCTGGGCTATACCCCCATGGGCCCTGGGCCTGGGCTGACCTGGGCCTGGGCCACAACCTGGGCCCTGGGCTGAGTGCTGAGCCATGAGGCTGACTAGATCCTGACCTGGGCCCTGGGCCTGGGCCCTAGGCCCTGGGCCTATACTGGGCTCTGACCCAGGCTTTAAGGCCATGGGCCCTGGGCCCACCCCACCCAGACTCTGATCCTGGGCTCTAACTGGGCCCTGACTGAGCCCACTGACCCTGGGCACTTAGATCCTGACTCCCCTAGCCACACCCTGGCCACCCACCTCAACCCCAAAACCCACCCTAACCCCCCCACTACCTAAACTTACCTAAAAGCAACCTAAATAAACCTCAACCTAAAGTAATTAAATAAATAAATAAATAAACTAAACCTAAAGCTAATAAACTTAAACTAAACCTAAACCACAGAATTGGCATAACCATGATGGCATATCACGTCACTCGGTTTAGATCGGTTGTGGGCCAGAGGCTAAAGTGGTTATTCTAGTGGTGGTGAGGATGAGGTCTTTGTTGGATATGAAGGTGTCATTTATGGAGGAAAGACGAGGGATGGAGGTTACAACTGTGGTTGTGGAGAAGGGAGAGATCAGGGATATGATGGGGATCTCCTCCGAGGGGGTAGTATGATGAGGCGAAAAAGTGAAGAATGGGTGATCTGATTTGTTGCTTATGGAACTATGACTTTACATTAGAGAGGGTTCTAGATATCTAGGGTTTTTGATTTGCTCTATGCAAGGTCATTTTTTATTTATCTCATCGCTTACATCTTAGAAAACTTGGTCTACTACTTGATTGACGAAATCGTAAAGAAGAAATGTTGAATCTGAATTTGTTCTCTGTTAAAAAAAGAGTATTAACCCTAAACCCTAAAATAAAACCTAAAACACTAACCTAAACCATAAACCAATTAAACCCTATCTGATCCAGCTAAACCAAACTCTAAACCTAAATTTTAAACCCAGATCTACTAAACCCTCCACAACCCTGACCACACCTTCTAACTGACCTCCAACACTCAAACTCTTTAAAACCACAGGCCCAACCCTCAGATCTTACTAAATGACCTGGCCCAAACTGACCATGAGCCACAGGCCCAAGACCACACTAAACCTGGCACTGGCTCTAGACCTGGAGTCCTGACCCTGGGCCCTGGGCCTAAATGGACCCAACCTGATGACACTGACCCAGGCCACTGAATCCAGGCCTGAATGAGCCTGACTAGGCCTGAGCCTGGCTAAACCCTAAACCAACCCTGGGACTGGCCCTATCTGACTAGGCCCTAAATGACTAAACTAGATCTAAACTAGCCAAACTGCCTAAAGCCACAGGCCCAAACCATAAATACTAAAGAAAAACCTAAACCCTAAAATAAACCCTAAATTTAAAAAACCTAAACATAAAATAATAAAAATAAAATAAAAAATCTATCTAAATGATCAAAAAATAAAAATAAGATAAAGCAAATGTAATCTCTTAAAAAATAAATAAAAATAAATAAAAAAAGAAAATAAACCTAAAATAAAAAAAAATAAAATAAACAAAACCTAAAAGAAAATAAAATACATAAAATTAAATAAATAAACTAAATAAAACCTAAATAAAATTAAATAAAATAAATAAAGCTAAACCCTACTAAAAAAACCTAAACCTAAAATAAAAATAGAATAAACAAAATTAAATAAACCTAAACTAAAAATAAACTAAACTAAAATAAATAAAACTTAAACCTAAACCTAAAATAAACTAAACCTAAACCTAAACCTAAACTAAATAAAATAAAATAAACTAAAAATAAACTAAACCTAAACATAAACCTAAACTAAAAAATAAAACTTAAAAATAAACCTAAAATAAAAACCTAAAACCTAAACCTAAAAAAATAAAGTTAAAATTGAAACCTAAACCTAAAAATAAAACATAAAACATAAAACTTAAACCTATAAATTAAAATAAAGATAAAACTAAACTGAAATTAATAAACCTAAAATAAATAAAGTAAACCAAATAAAAATCAAAATAAAATAAACTCAAATAAATAGAAAATAAAATAACCTCTTGTAATTTTGAAATAAATAAAGTAAAAAAAAAAACATAAATCCTAAATCCTAAAACCACCTAAACCTTAAAAGGCTCTAACCAAACCACCCTAGGCCCTGAAAACAGACCCTAAACCTAAACATTAGGCCCTAAAACCATAACCTTGATCTGACCCCCTAAAAATGACCTGAGCTCCCTAATCACTGAGCCTAAATGAGTGTGAGAAACCCACTGATCACTGGACCACTGAGCTCTAAACCCACACACCCACATCACTTTGACCCTAAGTGACTGCTGGCAACTGAGCCAGCCACAAACTGGGCCCAGCCTTAAACCCTCACAGGCCATCCCTGGGCCCAGCCTTACCCAGTCCTAGCCTTCCAAAACCACAAATCTTGCCACATGAAACCCTGGGCTCTAAACCACAAACCACCTTTTCCTAAACCACAGAATAACCCACTAAAACCATAAACCCTAAACCTGGCCTAACCTGAGTAAGCCAAATCCTGAAACCCTAAACCATAAACTAACTAAAACTGAACCCTAAACTGGCAAAAAAGCTACCAAACCCTAAAACCACAACCTAAATAAACCTAAAACCATAAACCCAAACCTTAAACCACAAAAAAACCAAACCCTTAATTTATAAACCCTAACCCTAAACCCTAAACCTAAACCTAAAGTAACTAAAAAAATAAAGCTAAACCCTGAAACTTAGTAAACCAAAACCTAAACCTAAACCTTAATAATGGGAAAAACCTTCATGGCAAGAACATTACCGTCAAGTCTGGTCTAGATCTAGTGGAGTGAGTGAGGATTTATGATGTGGGGATCTGGAGGTGGTGGTGGATATTAAGGTGGCAGTTATGGAGGCGAGATGAGTGACGGAGGTTATAACTATGGTGGTGGCAGAGGGAGAGATCAGGGACATGATGGTGGATCCCACTACAAGAGTGGCGGGGATGGTTCTGATGGGAATTGGAGAATATGATGAATGGCTGATACGATCTATTGCTTATGGAACTGCCTTTAAAATAAAGATGGTTCTAGTTATCTAAGGTTTTTTATTTGCTCTATGTGTGCTTGTTTTTGATCTATGCCATCGCTTGTGCCTTAGAAAACTTGATGTGTTACTTGGTTGATTAAATTGAAAAGAAGAAATGTTGAATCTGAATTTGTTCTCTGTTAAAAAAAACCATAAGCCCTAAACCCTAAACCTTAAACTAAAACATAAACCATAAACCTAAAACCTAAACTCTAAATTATAAACCCTAAACCCTAAACCCTAAATTAAGACACAAACCTTAAACCTAAAACCTAAACCCTAAACCTTAAACCCTAAACCCTAAAAACCCTAAATTCAAAACCCTGAACCCTAAACAATAAACCTTAAACAAAAAAAAACCCTAAACTACCTTAAAGCCTAAAACCCTAAACCCTAAACTTTAAACCCTAAATCCTAAAACCTACAACCCTAAACCCTAAACCCTAAACTACCAAAACCAAAAAACTAAACTAAAATAATAAGAATAAAATATAATCCTAAACTAATAAAATATAATATAAGATAAAACCTAAATTACTAAAACTTTAAAATACCAAAATAAAAAATAAAATAAACTTTAAAATAAAATAAAACCTACCTAAATCTAAAATAACAAATAAAATAAAATAAAACTAATAAAAATAAACCTAAAACCTAAAAATAAACTAAATTAAACTTAAAAATAAATCTTAAATAAATTAATTTAATAATATAAAAAATAATAGATAAAATAAATAAAGATAAATACTAAAAATAAACTAAACTAAATAAACCTACACAGGTTGCTTTGTTTAAAATATAAATAAAACTTAGGCCCTAGGCCCTACCCTGAGCCCCTAGGCCCTAAACCCTAAATCCTAAACCCTGAGTCTAAATCCTGAGCCCTAGGCCTCTAAAAGGCTGACCACTGACCACAAACCTGATCCTACCTGAGTTAAACCCTAGGCCTAAACCAAAAAACCTAAATCCTAAACCCTAAAGACTAATACCTTAAACCCTAAATGCTAAACCTTAAACCCTAAACACAAATAATAAACACTAAACCCTAAAACATAAACCCAAAACCCTAAACCCTAAACCCTAATTTAGCCCTAAACCTTATACAAATAACCCTAAAAACCCTAAACCCTAAAGCCTAAACCATAGACCCTAAACCATAACTCTAAACCCCACACCCTAACCGTAAACCCTAAACCCTAATTCCTATTCATTCCAATTTTGATTTCTCTCCCTAATATACGAATTCATTTCGTTAACCATCAATTCCTTTTTATTGTGGGTGCTTTATTTGGTTAGTCATTGTAAATTGATCAAGCAATAGTTATGAAATCTCATCCTTCAGTGGCTATAATTTTTGTTGAATTGGACAATACCATGAAACACCCCAAAGAAATGTAGTTTATATCTAAAAATTATGGTTACATGCAATGAATTGAATTTGAAAATTTCTCTTTCTTTTGTTCTCACTGCAAAATCCATGTGCATGATAATTCTAAATGTTTCATTCTTCATCCTCACCTAAAAAAGAAAATCCCTATTAAGAAAACTTCTGTCCCTAACCCTAGGCCGACCACTTAAATATCAAAAAACTACTTTGGGAAAAAGGATTCTTTAAATGTTCCTAATTAGGCTAATTTACCTTTCACTTCTGCTGAGCAATTGAAGGCTTCTAATGTGAATAATAATAGCTTTCCTAAACTTTTGAATGAGGATTCTATTTCCTCATATTTGATCCTTGCATCCTTCCTGGCTTTGATAGATAAAAATGAAGTTTTAATGAAGAACATAACTGAGGAATTTAATACTATGTATCATTCTAATTCAATAGAGAATATGGCTTTAATACTTCATGATAATCAGGTTGAAAAGCTGATTCCATTTTAGGATGATTTAGCTTCTTAAAAAGTTTTCCTTTTATCTAATAATTTGGCTAATGATGAGGAAGCATTTGGTGTTCCCACTTGCCTTTTTAATAAATCAATTTTTGCTCCCTCCCTCGCTATTCTTGAAGCTCACTTATCTTTAATAAATTCTAGTGTCTTGAAAGAAGGAGAATTCACTTCTCATCAAGAGATTTCTCCTAAATCTGTTACTAATGTTGCTAAATCCTTTTCGGATGATGATTCAAAGGGAAAAGAAAATGGCTTCCAAACTTTCTATTCTAAAAAGAAAAAAAATGTTAAAAAATTTCCTACCAAATTGCTATGAAACACTAAAGTTGTTGCGGCCTCCCTCTCTTCTTTCAATTAACTTTTACTCCCCGCCTCCCCCCACCCCACCCCTTCCTTTTCTTTTCTTTATGTTTAATTTTTTAGTTTGGAATGTTAGAGGGATTAGTATCCTCTCTATTCATAATCGTATCTGAAATCTTTATCATACCCATAATATTTCCTTACTTATTATTCTTGAGCCACTTATTCATGCTAATAAAATTAACCATGTTTCTAAAATGATCGATTTCAATAAATTTTTCTCTAATGTTAGTAATAAGATTTGGTGTTTTTGGAATAACTTTATAGACATTTCTATTCTTGATGATTTTCATCAAGTTGTCAATGCTCAAATCTCTTATCGTGGTTCTTATGTTTTGGGCTCTTTTGTTTATGCATCCTATAAATGATGTAGTAGAAATCTGCTTTGGATAACTTGACTAATTTTGCCACCTCTATCAATAAATCTTGGTTTATTGGTGGTGATTTCAACACTATTTTGTTCTCTTCTCAATGAAGTGGTGGTTGCTCTCCTAATATTTATTCCAAGGAAGAATTTTTCAATATGATCCTTGACTATAATTTGAATAATATTGGCTTTAAGGGTTCTAAATATACTTGGCAAAATTGTAGACTTTGGCAAAGGTTGGACCAGATTCTTTTTACTACTCATTGGATTACTCAATGGCTTATTACTTCTATAGATCATTTGAGCAGAGACTTGTCTGATCATGCTCCTTTTTTGGTTTCTAATAAAAATAATTCTAATAGATTAAAGAATTTCTCTCCTTTTAGATTTCAGAACATGTGAATTCAACATATTAATGTTGACCTTACTTTTGGAGAGAGTTCTCAATCTCCTCTTCTTAGACCTAGGGATCTTCTAGACACTAAGACTTCATTAATCATAATACACTTCTAGTGATTAGTGAACACTTAACCTAAACCTAGAGACTTATAATGGTTAATCATAGGATTAGGCTATGCCTTAGGGATTAAGGAGACTCACTGACTCTATAGCCTAAATTCAAACTGTGTTCACCTTCTCAAACCAAACCTCAAATTCAATTCAAATATAAAAAACCAAATTCAAATCCAAATCAAATGATTGAATCCCATGATTGAATCCAAAATTGAAATCCTTCCTGAGCCCTATGATTTATCTTGTGGACTAGCCTTAGCCAAATCCAAATCAATCCAAATTCAATTTATCAAATTCAAACTCAAACTCAACTTTAAATCATGATCCAAACCAAAATCCAAATCCAAACCCTTAAGACAATTTCATGGACTAAGCTAAGTTATACCAAAAATCAATCAATCGTTCAATCATCATTCCAAGTTCTACCTAAAATCACAATCAAAACCAACAAGTAAATCATTCATATTAGAATAAAAAAACAAATGCAATTTTAGTCAAGTTTAAGCCTAAATTAAAAAATCATGATTTGAATGTTAAGTCATTTATATATATAAAAAGAGAATGATAATAACAGACAACAAATTTTAATTTAACATACACAATCTCTAAAATGAACTACAAGAGAGAGAGAGAGAAAAAGAGAGAGAGAGAGAGAGAGAGAGATTAAACCAATTCTAAACATAAAAAAAAATTATTCAGAATTAAATCAAAATAAAAACTAAAATTAAATGTTATATATATATATATAATATATTAATCACTAAATCAAAATAATTAAATTATCAAATTATGATTCCATATTATCAACAATTATTAATCATAATTAAAATTATCTTATTTTATACACATGACTTATAAATTTTCATTCAATTATTTACTAAAGTTATTATAATAATGTAAAACCTTTAAAATCATTTATTTAAAAAAAATTAGGTTTCACCAAATTTTTTAAAAAAAGTGAAATAGACAAATCTATTAAATGACATACTCATTGCTAATTTATGTGATCATGACAAAATATAAAAAATGCAAAAAAAAGAAATAAAAAGAGGAAATGTGGGAAAAGTTGAGGCATGTAGGACAAAGTTAGCTTATCTCTCTCTCTCGACCAGCATAAAACATGACACACTAAAAAATCAAAAAACTAATGAGGCCTGGTCTTTTTTCTCATCTCCCATAAGGTAAGAGAAGACAAAGCCCTCTCTTTCCTACTTCACTTGAGAGTGGCTCTCCCATCCCAGCCAGCCCTGAAAAAATAAAAAATAAAAAATCTCTCCGAGCACTTCTCCTCTGTTGGACACAAAGCCGAATGCGAACTCTCCATCATGTCCATCTCTTCCTCTCAACCAAGCAAAGCCTAGCTGACCCAAGCAGCATCCACGCCTCCCTCTTCCTCCAGTAGGTGACCTCTCTTCCCTCACCTTCCAAAAATTGAGACACACAGTAGCATGCAGTAGGTAGATGATCGAGACCTTCTTGATCCCAACTATCCCCCATATATCTGGCTACCTGCAGAAAGCACATAAGACATCCCATAAATTTTCTATTGATCGACTGAACCATGCCACTCAAATAGCCTAGCCACCAACGAACTCTCCCTCTCTACCATCATCCTCTTTCATGAAGACCACAGCTTTCTAGCCCCAAGCATCAGTCCCATTCTTCATTGATTCTCCCATTGCATCACTGGTCATAGAAGAACACCTTTGAAGGTCTCTAGTGGATGGTTCTATGGATTTAGTGTGAAGAAAGAATCCTTACCTAAAATTATCAAGGCTGCTGATCCGGTCCTCCACAAGCCCACCGTTGAGGTCTCCATGGAGGATATCAATTCAAAGAAGATCCAGAAGATCATAGATGACATGATTGCGATCATGCTGAAGGCTCCTAGTGTCGGCCTTGCTTCTCCATAAATTAGTATTCCTTTGAGGGAAATGAGCTGAGTGGACATGGAATAGGTGCAAGTATTGATGCAGAACAATATGCCAGGGATTTAATTACCCTGAAAGACATCCTCAATGATCTGTACAAAATTTTCAAATGCACTACTAGTAGTGCTTGGAGGGTTCTTTAATGATCCATAGTGGTATGCTCATCTTTAAAAGGCTTTTGAACCTATTGTTCTCAATGCCCTAACACATCATATTTATAATTTGGGTGGAGATTTTTATTCTTGAAGACACAAAGGAATACATTAGCTATGCTCCTAAGAGTGAAACTGATGCACAAGACCATCGACCTTTTAATCTACTGGTAATAATTAATCCAAAGCTTCAAAAAAAGAAGCAAAATAGCTTTGTTCTTTGAAAGATGTTTGAACATTTCTGAATTTAAAGCTATGGTAGAGTGGCATCTGTAGGTGGAGGTGACAGGTCAAGCTCATTTTGGTCAACCTATCAAAAATGCTACTCCTAGATGGATGGCTTGCATATTATAGCATGAGTTTGATCATCTGAATGGGACTATATATGTGGATAAGATTATTCCAAGCACATTCAGAAAAGTCAAGAATCTGGATTTGCCTCTTCCATTAGGATGCCCAAAGCAATGTGTCTATGAGCAAGTGAGGAGGAAGCAAACCATGGGAGCAAAGAAAAAGAATGCTAGCTGAAGTATTAATCCGGCCCAAAAATCACCTCAATAGGGCTTTATTTCTTCCAATTGAAGCCACCTCTTGGTTGATATCCATAGGACATTAGCTCTAGTGAGGTATAATTCTTAAATGCTTATAAAGCATTAGAGATCTCATGTTTGATGGGTTAAATATGAGCGCCATTACGATCCAACCTTTAGAGCTCATGCACTATACTTTTTAAGCCTTTCAGCAAGAGTTTAGAGACCGAAGTAAGACTATTCATTTTATGTGTTTGAAGTCAATAGTTTTGATAAGGCCGAATGACATAGTGATTTGATTACACCTATCAAGCCATGATTAACTCGTGGGCCATTTGATCTTTAATCAAATGATCATGATTAATCCTATATTTTATTTATTATTAAATTTAATCAGATCTAAAAAGGAGTTAATCAATCTTTAGAATAAAAAAATAAATAATATGTGATCAAATAAAATCCAAAAAAATATACAAATTAAATTATAATAAAATTTATGTAAAACTTTGTAAAAAAAATTAACTAAACCAATAACATTATAAATATTATAATAAAATATAAAAAGTTGTTTGAACATAATTTATGAATGTCAATTATAAAAATTAATTCAATCCCTAATTATTATATGTTGATCTTAAAAGTCAAAAGAAAATTTAGTTATGATTAATTATAATTAATTTAACTATTAATTACAATTGACTAAGCTTTATTTGATCAATTATTCATATAAAATATATGTGGAAAATGATTAGTTCTTCTTTCCTAATTATTTCCTTTAATTTATTTCATTAAAAGAGGGGATTTATGGAATAGGATTCGGACCTATTTCCCAACCCATTCCTTTGGATTTTTCCTTTGGAGGATAATTAATCAATTTGGCTAATTAAGCAAGAGAAATTGATTAATTTATTAATGATTTCATTAATCAAATTAAAATAACAATCATATCTGATTTTCATTAATTAATTCATGGGTAGATCTTTAAGTATTTAATAGCCTAAAGAGAGTTAATGAAATTATGATTTACCCATATGTGTTGGAAAATCATAAAAGTAATTAATTAAGTTCCTTAATCTAATTAATCAATAATTATGAGCTAATTGCATTAGGCCCTTTCATTTCTTAGGATCATTGCTAGTTATTTTTCATGCATATCCTATTGGCTCATAATTATTTAATTAATTACTTTAAGGTAATATAAGTAAGGGTTAATTAGTGGATTTAATGCATATTACAACCTAATTAATCCATAAAATCCACTTAATTACATTTTATTAAACTAAATTAATTCACAAACATGGGAATGGGTTAGGATCAATAAACTTTCCTTCATTTCATTAAATCAAATAGGAACATAAAAGTTAAAAGGGACATAAGAAACTTTGGTTTGCTTGAAATGTTTTTTATTTGATATGATTTTCCTTAGGAATTAACTTAATTGAACAAAATCATGTGTTTATGTTTAGTTATTCCTTTCCAATCATATTAAATGTTTTATGTCATTTGATTCATGCATTCATCTTTTGCAAAATTAACTAAATCAAATGGTTCCCTTTATGTCAAGCTTGCATGTGTTGATGTAATTTAATATAAGTGTGGCTATTATCACTATAAAATCAAAGTTAATTTCAAAAGTTTATAAGTCATCAATAATATTTGGAGTGATAATAGTTATAAATATTTATAAGCTTGCATGTGTCTATGGCTTAGAACATGTGATATGGAGTTCTCTTTCTTTAGTCTATATGGATTTACATAAAGTTTGAATGTTAAAAAGTGTATAGTCCATTTAAAAAGGACACAACATTTGTTTGAATTCATTCCAATGTATTTCTATGTTAGAATTTAGATAAAACTTTAGCTCACATGTATAAATAATTCAATTGAAAGAAATGTAACTTTTGCATGACTTTTCATTCTTGTAGTCACTTGTACATTCATGAGTATTCATGAATAGTGGGTATATCTAGTTTGGACATTCCAGGGATGCATGGCCTTAAGTATCCCCAAGGAGGTCTTTACCTCACTCCCTTGGTTTAACATTGGTGAAGTATCTGCTTAAAACTTTTATACACTTGTATGTGCATTTATCTACTAAATGAAAATCTCCTTTTCAACTATAGCTCACATGTATAAATAATGCAATTGAAAGAAATACAAATTTTGCATGAATTTCAATTCTTGTAGTCACTTGTACATTCATGTCTATTCAAGAATAGTTGGTATATCTAGTCTAGACATTCTGGGGATGCAAGGCTTTAAGTAGCCCCATGGTCTTTACCTCACTCCCCTGGTTTAACAATGGTGAAGTATCTTCTTAAAACTTTTATACACTTGTATGTGCATTTAGCTAATGAATGAAAATCTCCTTTTCAACTTTAGCTCACGTGTATAAATAATTCAATTGAAAGAATACAACTTTTGCAAGATTTTTCATTCTTGTAGTCACTTGTACATTCATGTGTATTCAAGAATAGTGGCAATATTTAGTTTGGACATTCGAGGGATGCAAGGCTTTAAGTAGCCCCAAGGAGGTCTTTACCTCACTCCCCTGGTTTAATAATGGTTACATATCTACTTAAAACAATTATACACTTGTATGTTCATTTAACTAATGAATGAAAATCTCCTTTTCAACTTTAGCTCACATGTATAAATAATTCAATTTAAAGAAATATAACTTTTGCATGATTTTCCATTCGTGTAATCATTTGTACATTCATGTGTATTCAAGAATAGTTTGTATATCTTATCTAAACTTTTTGGGGATGCGAGGCTTTAAGTAGCCCCAAGGAGTTCTTTATCTCATTCCCCTGGTTTAACAATGGCAAAGAATCTGCTTAAAAATTTGATACACTTGTATGTGCATTTAGCTAATGAATTAAAATCTCCTTTTCTACAAATATACACATATACATTCATCATTTAAGTGTGCTAAAACATATTATATGTGTAGGTATATTTAGGATTAATATCATATGCATGTTACATGTGATGGAAAGGAATAATTGAACATATGCCATATGATAGTAATTCAATTGAATTAATCTTAAGATGCCTTTCATATTAAATAAGATTATTTAAAGTGAGCCTAAACTTAGGGTAAAGTTAAAATTAGTAATAAGCCATTCACTAAAAATAACTAAATCAAATTTACATGCTTTAGAAAGTGGCTTAAGGTAAGGATGAAAGAGGGAAATTCTCTTTTCTTCTTTTTATAACACTTAGTTACTAAGTGTAATCAAATGAAACAAAAGATAACATAAATTAAAATTCTTAAATCAATTAAATAACTTCAAGTGAAACCAACCCTTCATGTTAAATTAAATCTTTTTAAACTTAGAGAACTACAACTCTAATGCCTAGAAAGGCATACCACACAATCCTTAACACACATATTAGAATTAAGTCACTACTTTTTTGCTTTATGTTAGGGCGGTGCTTGGTATGATGTATATTTTAGTTTGTGATGTATTATTGCATACTGGATGTTAGAGTGTATGCCTCATATACTGGATGGTAGGTCGTGATTAGCCTAATCATGTTTTCTATAGGGGATTATGTTTAAGGGCCGCTTAAAAATAAATATAAATGCTCTCTACGCAGGTTGCTCAAGCCCCTAAGCATAATCTAAGTTAGGGCATGTGGGCTTGGTTACCTATGTGCAGGGTGTTAAGTCTAAATTATTATATAACTGCTTGAGATTATAAGTATGTTTAACTAGCCCTTATTTTGCAGGTGTAGTTAGATTTACTTTTTCTATTCTTAATTTAATTTTACAATTAGGAATTAGGATTAGTTCTACAGGGGATAAGAATGAGCATTGGCTAGAAGGCTTTGTCCTAGGAGGCCATGTGATACCTTTGAAGTGGAGAAAATTAAATCAAAGGAAAGAAATGAAGACATGAAGAACGAAGAATGAAGACCCCCATAGCATTTATTCATTATAAATTGTAATTATTATTTCATAATTTTAGGATGTATAAGGGTAAAGCTGGGCTACCCATCTTTTCTTTTCGGGTTGTACGATGGTACCTAATCGCATCGACCTTTTATTCTTTCATGATAGTTATAGAAATTGGTTGATGATTTGTTTAGGATGTGCTCTAGAAATGGCATGCTTTTCTGAGTTTCTTAAATGATTAATGTTTGAATGTGTGGCCTAGATGCGATTAGGCTCTTAGGAAAAAATAAATCTTTAAACCAACTACAACTCATAACTAAAGTTTTAAATAATTCATAACCTCACATAAAGTTTAAGCATTAAATCAAGATAATTAAAAGATTTAGCAACCCCTTAGCTGAATTATGTATGTCCCACATCATGCATGCATATTGCTTCACTCTTGCTAAGAGAGGATTTCCATCCTTACATGATAGGGGAAGGATTGACCTTTGAGGGCCTCCTCTTTGGTGAAAAACACCTCTTTCCCACTGATTTAGCTAATAATTTAACTTCATCATGCATACAGGCAAACAAAATCCTATAACCTTTGTCAAAATGAAGTGTCCAAAATCAAATAAAATTTGAAAATATTTGCATTTGTAGATTAAGTCATTACTCATACCACTCATACTCTAGTCTCTTAGGGTGTGGGTTTAAGGACTTTTTTATCTTTCTAAATTAATAACATTCCAATTATCTTGCAAATGCATAAGACTTTCCAACATGATTAAAATCATAAGAGGAGTTAGCTGGTGGCCACTCCATGCAGTTATAAGCCCATCAGTCATTTGGTTTATTCTCTCTTATTAAGGTAAACCTTGTGCTTTTTTTCACTTAAACTTAGGCTGTGATTTATCTTATGCCAAAGCTCCCTAGATAGTGGGTTTGAGGTTATTATTTCTTTTAGGCTACTAGCATAAATTCTCACCTCTTAGACATTTCCACAACCTTGTGTTCTTGGATTTTAACTCCTAACTTTCTAATAAAATGTCAACTTCAATAAAATTAATCTCTTCAACTTCAAACATATAAAGCCAAACTACAGGATAGATTGGAATGCTTACTAGGAATCCTAGTATCATGAGCATTTCTTACTCATTCCTTTTGGCTTCGATAATAAGTCTTCTCATTGAACAATCCCATTTAATTTTCCAATATAAATAATCCTTTGATAGTCTAGCCTTGAAATCTTTAGGGACCTTAATTTTTACTTTAATCGAGAGTATTCCTAAGGAATTCCCATTCTTTAGAATGTAATTAACTATGGCAGCTTGCCTCCATAGGGAACTTAACCAACCCGGCTTAAAATATACCCTACTTTTCTTTTCCATGTAAAGTAGGAGAAAGATCTCTAGTATATTCGAAGACCCATCATTCCTAAGAAGTCCTTATTAGGTGATTAGGTCAATTATGGGGTGATGATTTCTATTTTTTTAGATAGTGCATCATTCTTTAATGTCATACCCGATCACTTCAATAAGTACCCCCTAAGATCTGTGTGGTGTCCCACATCTCAAAAATAAACACCATAATTAAATTTTTTTAATGTTGGGGTTAATAATTGGAAAGCTCCTTTACATCCTGATAATTTCATTAGGGGGATGAATAGACTCTAGTTTAAACTGCAATGATTTAAACAAAATCTGGTTTGGTGGAACAAGCATTATTTTGAAAATATTTTTGTTAATATGAAGGATATGAAAATTTTGGTTTGTGATCCTGAAGTTTCTATTATGATGGAACCTTCCAAGATTATGGAATTGAAAGAGGTGAAGGATAAACTTGTTAATTTTCAAAATATGGAAGAAACTTATTAGCATCAAAAAGCTACTAGTAAACATATTGTCGATGGTGACAGGAATACTAGGTATTTACATGCTTTAGTTAATAAAAAGAGAGCTTTAAATAATAACTAGAAAATTAAAAATGATAATGGAGAATGGATGACAGAGATTTATGATATTAAAAATTATGTTATTAATTATTTTAGAAATATGCTTAATAAGAGTTAGTCTTATGAAGCTATTTTTAAATCACACTTGATTCCTTCTATTATTACCAATGATGATAATTCTTTGCTTACTATTTTGCTTAATGAAGATGAAAATTTTAAAGTTCTTAATAGCATGAACGTAGAATCTGTTGTTGTACTGGAGGGTTTCACTACTCCATTTTTTCAAAATTGTTGGTTTATTATTAAAAATCATTTGATTGATGTTGTGGTTAACTTTTTTAATGGTAATCCTTTTCCTATATATTTTTCTATACTTCTATTATTCTCATACTTAAGAAAGATAACCTGGACTATTGGAGTGAGTTTAGACTTATTAGTCTTTGCACCTTCTTCAATAAGATAATTTCTAAAATTATTGCCAACAGGATTAGTCCTCTTCTTCATAAGATTATCTCTCTCAACCAAACTAGTTTTGTTAGAGGTAAATATATTTCTTATAATATTTTACTTGACCAAGAATTAATTCATGATTTAGTTGCTAAGACTATAGGTGGAAATTTTTATTTCAAATTAGATATTACCAATGCTTTTGATAATATCTCTTGGGATTTCCTTTTTCATATTCTAAATTTATTTTGGTTTTCTGATAAATTTATATTTTCTAGTAAAAATTGTATTAATAATGCCTAGTTTTCTATTTTGCTTAATGGGGAGGGTTTGGGTTTCTTTCTTTTCTCCCATGGCTTAAGACAAGGGGATCCTTTATCTTTTGATTTTTTTTATCATTGTTGTTGAATACTTATCTAGGAGCATGAATGATTTATTCTTAAATAATCCTAGTATGTGTTATAGAACTCCAATAATAAGCTTTGGGTTTTTCTATTTCCCATTTAAGCTTTGTGGATGATTTCATTATTTTTTTGCAATGCTTCTATTCATCATATCAAGAATCTTAAAAAGATTTTAAATACATTTAATAGAGAAAGTGGTCTTACTATCAATGATAACAAAAACAATTTTATTACTTCTTCCAGTATCTCCAATAATAAAATCAATCACATCTTGCATATCACTAATTTTAAACATCAACATTTACCTCTTAAGTACAATGGTGCTCCTCTTTTCGAAGGTTCAAAATGATCCCATCTTTTTGATGAGTTAATTCAAAAAAATTTAAATAAAATTTATATTTGGGAATCTCATTTACTCTCTTTTGATGGTAGGCTCACTATTCTTTAAAGCACTCTCAATTCAATGCCTCTATATATGATTCAAACTATTATTCCTACTAATTCTACTCTTATCAGAATTGATCGCTTGCTTAATAAATTTTTCTGGGGATTATTAAAAGAATGCATTGGACATCCTGGCATAAATGTTATGGTCCTTTGGCTGAAGGTGGTCTTGGTTGCAAACCTATTCGTGAAGCTATTATTTCCTTCTCTCACAAGCTCTAATGGAATTTTAGAAAGAATGATTACCTTTGGGCTAATTTTATGATGGGAAAATACAGCCAATGTAAACACCATCTTATCTGTGCTTATAAAGTTGGTGACTCTCTAGTTTGGAAATAACTTTTCTCCATTAAATGGGTTGACGAATCCTTAATATCTTGGGGTATTCATTTAGGTTCATCCTTCATTTGGCAAGACAACTGGATTGACAATGGATCTATTGACTGCCTTTTATGTACACACTCTACTACTTCTATCAAAGTTAACTCTTTTTAGCTTAATAACAATTGGAATGAAAACAAACTTAAAAATTATATCTCTATTTCTATTTTTGATAACTTTAGAAATGCCTATATTTTTTCTAACAAACCTGATCAAATTCTTTTTAAGCTCTCTTATAATGGTGAATTCATTTTTAAAGAGGTTTGGGATTTTATTAGAGATAAGCAGAACTCCTTTAATATTTTCATTAACTTTGGAACAATATCATTCCCATTTCTCATTCGGTTTTAGCTTGGAGGATTTTGAATAACTTTACTCTTGTAGATTTCTTGCTCTAGAATAAAGGGTTTTATTTACCTTGTAAGTGCTATTATTGCTTTCATATTAAAAATGTTAATCATATTTTTCTCAATGGTGCCATTGCTTCCAAATTATGGATATGGTATGATGATTTATTTAACACTAACTATTTTCATGGTTTCCTTTCTTTATATAAACTTCTTGAAGGTTGTTTCCAAAAAATTATGAATGGTCATATCAAAATCTTAATTACTATTACCTATATTTGGTTCATTTTGATGGATAGAAATGATGCTAAATATCATGGTATTCCTATGAATCATAAAAAGGATCCGGGCTAAAACTAAAGAAATAATTCATGCTTTGTGTAATGCTAATTTAATTAGTAACATCAATTTTAGAGGTTTCAAATTCGTGGCTAAAAAAATTAGGTCTCCTTCTGCCTAATTTTTCTTTCAATAAGGTTGTTAGGATTATCTATTGGATCAAACCTAATGAGAACTTTATTAAAATCAATACTGATGGTTTAGTTTCACCTAATAAATATGGTTGTGGCGGTATTATTAAGGATTCAAAGGTACTATCATTTGTTCTTTTGCTTATCCCCTCAAAACATGTTCTGTTATTTATGCTGAGCTTATGACTATTAATAAAACTATTGATATTTTTTTGAACAAAGGCCTCTTTAATATTTGGATTGAACTTGACACTCATCTTTTAATTGATATGCTCACTTCTAATAAAATGGGGAATGCTGACTTATTTTATCTCCTTAATCACACTAAAACCCTCCTCTCTCAAGTTTGCTACAAAATTTCTCATATTCTTCATAAAGGTAATACTTGTGTGGATTTCCTGGCGAATTTGGGTGCTAAATTAAATGAGCTCACTATATTAGATAATCAAAACTTACCTAAGCTACTGAGAGGCTTGGTTAATTTGAATAACTCTAGCTGCCTTACTTCAAACTTTAACTTGTGGCTTTTATTTTGTTGGTCTTTAGCTATGGTGTTTTCTTTGAGTCTTTTTATTGATTGCTGCTTTTGTGCTTTCCCATATTAGGATTGCTCCTTGTTGTTCTTCTTTAGTATATTGGCTAACCTCAATTTCTATGAGTGTTGCCTTGTTTGGTGGATGTTGCTATTTACTTCTACCCCTTACTGGTTGTCTTAGGTGGTGTTTGTTTAAAGGCTATTGTTAGTCTTTTCATTTCTTTCTTAGTGTTGGACTTTTTGGTGGTTTCTACTTTCCTTTCTTATTTTGGCTCGATGGCTACTAATTGTTGGTTGTCCCCTCTGACTTGTGGCTTGAAGCTTGATGTTTTATGGTCGTTGCCTTCCTATTTTCTCTTTGGAGGTGGTTGTTTGTTCTCTGGGGTCTAGAAGGGACTTTATTTTGCTTAGGTTAAGTCCTTTCCTCCCTGGTTTGCTACTGGTGGGTTAGTGGTCCTCCTAGGCTTGCCTTTCCTTGGTTGTTTTCCTGGTTGGGTGATTACCATAATTATTTCTTGGTTGTTTTTGGTGGGCTTCAATTGGGTTGTTGATATGCCTGTTATTGATCTTTCCCTCTGGATGAGGTTTGCCTTATATCTGGGCTAGTTTTTACTTATCTGAGTTGGATCTTCAGCTGTTGTGGTTGTTGGTTGGGTGGCCTTGTTGGCTGGTTGAGTTGATAGGATGTGTTGGTTAGTTGGGTTGGCTAACTGGGTGGCTGTGTTGGCTGATTTTACCTCCTCTGTTGGTGGCAGATTTTGGGGGTTGTTGGTGGTTTATCTTTAGTTTAGAATTGGCCTAGTGGAGGCTATTTGTTGGCTATTATTTTTTCTATTTTGTTGATTGGGGCTTAGTGATCAATTTTGTTGGTTTTGGTTTGGTTCTTTTGGTTATGTTTTCAGCCTCCTCCTATAATGGTCTTCCTCTCTTGGTTATAGTTGCTTATCTTTTACTTCTTTCCTATTTGGGTGGCGGTATTTTATTGTTCTCTCTGCATAAATGCTATTTTCTAGTGGGCTGGCTGGCTTTATTGGTTGTTTGCTTCTGTTTTGTTCCTGGTGAGATCTTGTGGTTTTTGGTTTGTTGTTATTTTGAGTTGGTTAGTTGTAGGATGTTTAGTTTCTTTTATTTTGCCTTGGGTGCTAGTGAATTGGTTTGTTGTCTTGAATTTTATTTTGACTGTGGATATTACCTCTTTCTAGTGTATTATGCTCTCCTTGTTTCCTAATACCTGCCTCTTGCTTTGTGGTGGTGGTTTTGCTATTACACTAGCTATTCTTGGTGGTAGCCTTGCTGGATGCTCCTTTAGTTTTTCTGTTTATCTGTCTTGGTGGAGGTACGACTCACCCTTTATCTTTTGCTTGTCTGCTTGGGTTATCCTCTGCCTGGATTGGATTGGTGGCTCCTGTTGGTGTTAGCTGCCCCCTCTATTTGGGTATTGGTTTGCTGTTGCTTTGGGGACAATCTTGGGATGGTTCTTTTGCTTTGGGCTTGTCTTTTCTGGACTGTGTTGTTATCCCTATTAATGATGCTTGATCTATTTGGTATTTCTCCTCCCTTTCAGTGTTGGCTTTCATGGTTTTCCTGCTACATTGATGTTGTCCCTGATGGTTGGCTATTAGTCTACCTTACTGGGCTTGGTTATTTTGGTGGCTTTGTGGTTGGATGTTCTGTTTGCTAGTTGGAAGACTTTGCAGCATTGTTAGATGATAATCTCTGGATGACTGCCTACATGAGGTATGCGGGCTATGATGGCCTTGATGTTTCCCTATGTTTCTTATTTTGGCTAGTAGCACAATATGTAATTGTAACCCTTCTTCTGAAGTTTGGATGCTTACATATAGTGTTGCTCCTTGAGATGATTGCGATTGAGCCTGAGACTTTTCTTTACTTTGCTCTTTCTCTTTGCTCTTTCTCTTTATGCCTACTTAATTGTACCCATCCTTTCCTTAGAATGTTGCATATTTCTTTTATAGGTTGATAGTCTAGCCGGTGGATTTTCCTGTTATCAAAGAAATCAAGTGGATTTTGTTGTTGCATATATGGATCTTCTGTTGTTGCTGATTTGGTTTTTCTTTTGCTTCTCTTTATTTAATATTGTAATAGTTTGGAGATTCATCTCTTTAGGTTTTATTATAGCTCATTGAGCATTAGTTTAGAGATTTATCCCCTTTAAGGACTTTGTACTCCTTATTTTGTGGCAATAAAATTCCCCTAATTTTTTCAAAAAAAACCTAAACCTTAAACTAAAACCCTAAACCTAAACAAACCCTAAACCTAAACTCTAAAACCAAACCTAAACTAAACCTAAACCTAAACCCTAAACTATAAAATAAACACTCTAAACCTAAACCTAAACCTAAATAAAAAAAAATAAAATAACCTAAACTAAAACCTAAACGCAACATAGCCACTAAAACCCTAAACCCACCTAAACCCTACCTCCTAAACACTAAACCCTAGCCCTGAGCCACAGGCCCTGGGCCTGACCCAACCCTAAACCCTAAACCCTAAATCTTAATCCTAAACTAACCCTAAACCTTAAACCCTGAAAACTTAAAAACCTAAACCTATACTAAAAAAACCAAAATATATATTAAATAAAAAAACCTAAACCAAAATAAAATAAAAAATAAAGTAAAATAAAAACCTAAACTAAAACCTAAATCTAAACCTAAACCTAAAAATAAAATAAAATAAAATTAAATATAAAAAAATTAAACTAAAATAAAATAAATAGAAACCTAAACTAAACTAAAAAATAAAATAAACCTAAAAATAAAAAATCTAAATCAAATAAAAACTAAACCTAAAATAAAAATAAAATAAACTTAAAAAATAAAATAAAAACTAAAACCTAAACCTAAACCTAAAAAATAAAATCAAATAAAAATAAAACAAAACTAAAAATAAACCTAAACCTAAACCTAAACCTAAAAATAAAGTAAAATTAAAACCTAAACTAAAATAAATAATCCAAAAGTAGATAAACTAAACTAAATAAAAATAAAGAAAATAAAATAAACTTAAATAATAAAAATAAAACTAAATAAAGCTAAACCAACTTGTTTACTTAATTTTTTTTAAAAAACAAATCCTAAACCCAAAACCCTAAACCTTAAACCCTAAAAACCCTAAACCCCAAATCCAAAACCCTAAACCCTAAACCCTAAACCTACAACTCTAAACCCTAAACCTACAACCTACATCCTACAACCCTAAACCTTAAACCATAAAACCTTAAACCCTAAAGCTTAAACCCTACAAAACCATCAACCCTAAACCCTAAACCCAAACCCTAAACCCTAAACCCAAAACCTTAAATAAACCCTAAAAACCCTAAATCCTAAGCTCTAAAAACCATAAACCCAAAATGCTAAACCTTAAACCCTAACCCTAAACTCTAAACCCTAAAATGATAAACCCTAAAACCTAAACCTTAAACCCCAAATCCTAAACCCTAAACCCTAACCCTAATCCCTAAACCATAAACCCTAGACCCTAAACCTAAACATAAAGTAACTAAATAAATAAAAAAATAAACCTAAACCCTAAAAATGGGTAGAACCTTGATGGAAGGAGCATCAACGTCAACCAGGCTCAGTCTAGATCTAGTGATGGAGGCGAAGGTGGTGATTATCGCAGTGGTGGTGGGGGATATGGAGGTGCTAGCGGATATGGAGGTGGTGGTCGGAGCAGTGGTGGTTATGGAGGCGGGAGGAGCGACAGAGGTTACAACTGTGGTGGTGGCGGAGGGAGAGATCATGGATTTGATAGCGGATCCCTCTACTCGAGAGGCGAAGGTGGTTCTGATGGGAAGTGGAGAAACTGAAAAATGGCCAATCCGATCTGTTGCTTATGGAACTATGTCTTTACAATAGAGAGGACTCTAGTTATCTAGGGTTTTTTATTTGCTCTATGCATGCTCATTTTTTATCTATGTTGCCACCTAGGTCTTAGAAAGCTTGGTGTGTAACTTGGTTGATGAAATCGAAAAGAACAAATGTTGAATATGAATTCATTTTCTATTAAAAAAAACCTTAAACCCTAGACCATAAACCCTAAACCCTAAACTAAAACCTAAACCCTAAACCTCAAACCCTAAAAACCTTAAACCATAAACACTAAACCCTGAACCTTAAACCTGAAAACCCTAAACCATAAACCCTTAACTCTAAACCATAAAACCTAAACTTAAATAAATAAAATAAAATCCTAAACCCTAAATCCTAAACCCTAAAAACCCTAAACCATAAACCCTAAACTCTAAACCCTAAAACGCTAAACCTTAAATCCTAAACCCTAAAACCCTAAACCGTAAACCGTAAACCCAAAACCCTTAAACCTAAAACCTACAACCCTAAACCCTAAAATCCAATCCCTAAACCCTAAACCCAAAACCATAAACCCTAAACTAACCCTAAACCCAAAACACTAAATCTTAAAAACCTAAAAACCTAAACCTAAACTAAATAAAACCTAAAAATGAAATAAGTAAAAAAACCTAAACCTAATTGAAATAATAAAATAAAAATCTTTACTAAAACCTAAACCTAAACCTAAACCTAAAATTAAAATAAAATAAATAAAAGCATAAACTAAACTAAAAAATTAAAATAAACCTATAAATAAATAACTAAAGTAAAATAAAAACTAAACCTAAAATAAAAATAAAATAAAAAAAATAAAATAAAAACCTAAACCAAAACCTAAAAAAACAAAACCTAAACCTAAAATATAAAATACAAATAAAAAAAACTAAAAAATAAACCTAAACCTAAAAAATAAACTAAAATAAAAATCATAAACTAAAATAAATAAACCAAAAAATAAAAATTCTAAACTTAATAAAAATAAAAATAAAAATAAGCCTAAATAAAAAAATAAATAAACTAAAATAAATAAGAAAATAAACTAAATAAACCTAAACCTATCAGTTTACTTAAATTTTTTAAAAAAAACCTTAAACCCTAAACCCTAAAAACACAAAACTTAAAATCTAAACCACAAACTAACCTAATAAACATACCTAAACCCTGGACCCTAAAACTAAATCGTGAGCCTGATCCTACCCTATTGACCTAAACTACCCTAACCATACCCACTCCCACTTCTCCTAAAAATTACTAAACTAGCCCACCCTAAATACATAACCCAATCTACACTTAAACCTACCATGACCCTCACTCCACTGACCTAAACTTCCATAAACCACCCTCTAAACTCTTACCTCCTAAACCTCACTCTCCTCTTATAATACCCTGACCTGACCTTGACCCCAAATCCTAAACCACTATCTCCACTCCCACCTCCACCAAATCTTCCTATAACTCCACTCTACCATCCTACTCCTAAATCCAAACTCCAAAACTTAAACTCTAACTAAATCAACATACTAAATCTACTATAACCTAAACTATAAACCCAAAACTAAATCTACTATATACTTACCTAAAAACTGACCTAATAACCTACCACAAAATCCAAAACTCAAACCTAAACCTAAAAAACCCTAAAGATAAACATTATGCCCTAACACTAAAACCACTAAACCTTCAATCTAAACTAACCATTAACCTAAATCTTAAATCCTAACCAAACTAATCTAAAATATCCTAAAGTTGGGTTTATCCCTTTAACCTTGACTCTTTTTTTGTGTGGTAAATACTACATGGGGTTTCCCAAAAAATATATATATATCCTAAACTAACCTAAATCATAAACTCTAAACTAATAAAAACCAAACTAAAACTAAACCTCTGATCCTAAAAACACAAACTTAAACTAAACCTAAACAAACCTAAACCCTAAACCATAAACTTTAAACCCTAAACCCTAAAGCCTAAACCTTAAACCTTAAACCCTAAACAACCCTAAACCATGACTTTAAAACCATAAACCTAAAACCTAAAAAATCAAAACCTAAACCCTAAACCTTAAAACCACACCCTAATGCCTAAACACTAAACACTCACCAACCCTAACTATGTGCATAATCATAAACCTAAACCTCTGAAAATAAACTAAAAAACTTAAACTAAAATAAAACATAAGTATAAACTAAACTAGTAAATAAAAATAATCTTAATTAATAAATAAAAGATAAATAAAGATAAACTAAATAAACCTAATTTGTTTACTAAATTTAAAGAAACCCTAAACCAAAACCCTCCTAAACCTACTTACCTAAACTAAACCTACACTAAACCAAACCCTCCCTAGACTTGTCCTGAGCCTCACTAAACTCTAAACTATATGATAAACCCTAAACTAACCTCCAATAGACCACTCCCTGTATACACCATAAACCCACTCTCTAAAAACCCACCTTTAAAACCCTACTTTCTAAACCTACCTTAAAAAAATACATAACTTAAACCCTAAACATAAACCCTACTTAAACTGGACCTATAATAACTAAACTCAACAACAACATAATACCATAAACCCCAAACAAAACCTAAACTCAGACTATAAACTCTAAACAAATCATAAACCCTAACTAAACTTAACCACAAAACTAAAAACTAGCCCTAATAATAACCTAAACCAAACCACCAACCACAAAATCCAAACCAAACTTAAACTACAAACCCTAAATCTAAAACCAAACCACAAACCCTAAACCCTAAACTAACCTAACCCTAAAAGCCTAAACCCAAAGGGAAGAAACCTAAATCATCTTAAACCCTAAATCCAAATCCCTAAAAATAAATAAAACATAAACCTAAACTACCTAAAATAAACTAAAATAAAAATCCAAACTAAATAAATAAATCTAAAATAAATAAACTAATTTAAATAAAAAATAAAAAATAAATATAAATAAAAATAAAAAATAAAATAAACTAAAATAAATAAAAATAAACTAAATAATCTAAATAAACTTAAACCTAACGATTTACTTAATTTAAAACAAAACACAATAAAACATAAATCCAAAAACTAACCCTAAACCCTAAACTTACAACACTAAACCCTAAGCCCTAAAAAACCCTAAACCCAACCTACCCTAAATGGTAAATCAACCATACGATAAACCAAACCACAACTACCCTAAACTCTAAACCCCAAACTACCCTAAACCCTAAACCCTAAACCCTAAACTTAAAAATAAAATAAATAAACTAATAAAAATAAACCTAAACCTAAACCAAAAAATAAAACTAAAATATAAACTAATAAATAAAACCAAATAAATAAACTAAACTAAATAAAATAAAAATAATCCTAAATAAAATAAACTAAATAAATAAAATCAATTAAATAAATAAACCAAAACTTGGTTTTGTAAATTGAAAGGAAAATATCCTCTAACTGACCCTAAATCTTAACTACCACAAACTTACCTAAACTTACTATACCCTACCAAAGCTGACCCTCATCCTACCAAACCTCAGCTAAACCCTGACACTAAACTCTACCCTATCTAACCTTACCTAAACTGAACCACAAAAAACCCACCCACAACTAAACTGGACCAAAACTCTAAAAATAACTAAGTTTAAACTGAAAAAACCCACCCTACCCAGAACCCTAAGATCTTAAACCACAATAAAAAACTCCCAAACCCTAAACCCTAAACCTTAAAAACCTAAAAACCTAAATCTAAACAAAATACAACCTAAAAAATATAATAAACAAAAGCACCTAAACTTAAATAAAATAATATAATAAAATATAATAAAAATCAAATGTAAAACCTAAACCTACACCTTAAAATAAATTAAAATAAAATAACTAATAACCTAAACTAAACTAAAAAATAAAATAAAGCTAAGAATAAAAAAACTAAATAAAATAAAAACTAAATGTAAAATAAAAATAAAATAAATTGAAAAAAATATAAGAAAAGAAAATAAAAACTAAATAATAACCTAAACCTAAAAAATAAACTTTAAAATAAAACCAAAAATGAATAAAAAATAAAACTTAACCTTAAACTAAAGAAAAATGTAAAACTAAAAGAAAAATAAAATAAACAAAATAAAATAAACATAAACCTAAATTAAACTAAACTAAACAAAAATAAATAAAATCTAAATCTAAACCTATAATAAACTAAACCTAAACCTAAACCTAAACTAAATAAAATAAAATAAACCAAAAATAAACATAAACCTAAACTAAAAAAATTAAACCTGAAAATAAACCTAAAATAAAAACCTAAAACCTAAACCTAAAAAAATAAATTAAAAACCTAAACCTAAACATAAAAAAAATCAAACCTAAACCTAAAAAATAAAATAAAAATAGAACTCAACTAAAAAAAACCTAAACCTAAACCTAAACCTAAAAAATAAACTAAAATAAAAAACCTAAACTATAATACATAAAGCTAAAATAAATAAACTAAGTTAAATAAAAATAAGAAAATAAACCTAAATAAAAATAAAAAATAAAATAAACTAAAATAAATAAATTGAAACCTACTCGTTTACTTAATTAAAAAACATGATAAATCCTAAATCCTAAAACCTAAACCCTAAACCCTAAAAAACCCAAAACTCTAAGCCCTAAACCATAACCCTAAACCCTAAACCCTAAAACCCAAAATCCTAAACCATAAACCCTAAACCCTAAACTTGAACCTAAAGTAAATAAATAAATTAAAAAATAAACCTAAAACTTAAAACCTAATAAACCTAAACATAAACATAAACCCGAAGAATGGGCAGAACCTTAATGGTAGGAACATCACCGTCAACCAGGCTCAGTTTGGATCTGGCAGTGGAGGAGAAGGCGGAGGCAGTGATTATCGTAGTGGTGGAGGTGGATCTGTAATTGTTGTTGGATATGGAGGTGGTGGTCGGAGCAGTGGTGGCTATGGATGTGGGAGGAGCGACGGTGGTTACAATCGTGGTGGTGGCAGAGTGAGAGATTGGGGATATATGGTGGATCCCACTATTCAAGAGGTCGGGGTGGTTCTGATGGGAACTAGAGAAACTGAAGAATGGCTGATCTAATCTGCTATTTATGGAACTTTGTCTATGCAGTAGAAATGATTCTAGTTATCTAATGTTTTTGATTTGCTTTATATGTTTTCATTTTTTTTATCTATGTTATCCTTTGTGTCTTAGAAAACTTAGTGTGCTACTTGGTTAATGAAATCAAAAAGAAGAAATGTTGAATCTGAATTTGTTCTCTTTTAAAAAAAACCATAAACCATAAACCCTAAACTAAAACCTAAACCCTAAACCCAAAACCCAAAACCCTAAACCTTAAAAAACCTAAAACCTAAACCCTAAACACTAATCCCTAAACCCAAAAACCCTAAACCCTAAACCCTAAAACCTAAACCCTAAACCCAAAACCCAAAACCCAAAACCCTAAATCCTAATGCTAAACCAACCCTAACTCAACCCCACCCTAAACCTACACAAATCGTCCCTATCTTAAACCCTGAAGCTAAACTAAATCTAAACTAAATAAAACCTACTAAAATAAATAAATAAACCTTAGATGAAATGAAATAAAATAAAACATATAAACTAAACCAAACCTAAACCTAAAGACCTAAAATAAAATAAACCTCATGAAAAAATAAACTAATATAATAAAATCAAACTAAATAAAACCTAAAAAAGTAAAGCTAAAATATTAAACCTAAATACCCACCCTAAATCCTAAAAAGATCCTCTACTATTTGTCCCAACATTTGTCCCTACTACCATACCCTAAATAAGACCATAAACCCTAAACCTACCCCTAAACCCTAAACTCATTAATACCTACAATACTACCCTAAAATCATCCAAACATAAATGACAAAATAAACCATAAATCCTAAACTATAAAAGAACCATAAACCCTAAACCCTAAACCCTAAACCCTAAACCCTAAACCTTGAAACCCTAAACCCTAAACCATAAACTAACCGTAAACACTAAAAACCCTAAACCCTAAAGCCTAAACACTAAACCCTAAACCATAAACCATAAACTCTAACCCTAAACCCTAAAACCTAAAAGCATAAACCATATAACCCTAAACCCTAAAACTTAAACCCTAAACCCTAAAACTTAAACCCTAAACCTTAAACTTAAACCCTAAACCCTAAACCTAAAGCTAAAGTAAATAAATTAATTGAAAAATAAACTTTAACCCTATAACCTAAAAAACTTAAACCTAAACCTAAACCTTAAGAATGGGAAGATCCTTGATGACAAGAACATCACCGTCGACTAGGCTCAATCTAGATCTGTCGCTGGAGGTGAAGGCAGCGATTATCATAGTGGTAGTGGGGATTTGGAGGTGTTGGTGAATATGGGCATGGTGGTCAGAGTAGTGGTGGTTATGGAGGCGGGAGGAGCGATGGTGGTTACAATCATGGTGGTGCCCGAGGGAGAGATCGAGGATATGATGGTGGATCCCACTACTCAAAATGCCGAGGTAGTTTTGATGGGAACCGAAGAAATTGAACAACGTCCAATCTGATCTGCTACTTATGGAACTGTGTCTTTATAGTAGAGACTGTTCTAGTTATCTATGGTTTTTGATTTACTTTATGCATGCTCATTTTTTATCTATGTTGCTGATAGTGTCTTAGAAAACTTAGTGTGTTACTTGGTTGATGAAATTGAAAAGAAGAAAGAGACTAAGTCTTTATGCTTGTAGGCATGTTTTTATTCTTATGTAGGCAAGTCTTTATGCTTATGCAAGATAGCTAGGCAGTTATTTATTTAAAAAGTGATTAAGTCCTTAAACTCACTCCCTAAAAAGACTAGATCATGTAAGGGCATGCTTCAAATGACCTAAATCTAATGCAATTCAAATTTCATTTTATTGTCATTTTTGGACAATTATTTTGACTCAGGTTAATAGGATTTATATGCCTAATGCATGAGAGATAAAGTTATTGGCCAAAATTAGCGAGAAGGGATGTGGTGTGTTTCCACCATGGCTCTCAACAGTCAAGCCAAGTTTCTCTGGCAAAGGTGGAAGCTCTCCAACCAAGAGTGAAACAAGATGCATTTGTGCATGATATTATAAAAGAAATACTCATCTAGCTAAGGGGTTGCTAATTCTTTTATCTTGATTTTAAACCTAAGCTTTAGGTGAGATTATGAGTTCTTTATTTTTTTAGTTTGAGTTGTTAAGTTTGGTAAAAGATTTATTTTTTTCTAAAGAGCCTAATCCACATCCAGGCTATACATAAAGCAAGGAAGAAACTAGAAAAAGATGCCACTTAATGCAGAAGCTAAACAAATCATCAATCAATTTATAAATCTAATCATGAAAAGAATAAAAGGCCGTTGTGGTCGGTCACCACCGCACAAACCTAAAAATAATAAATTAGATATTTGAGCTCTACCCTTATACAACCCAGATTACAAATGAATTAAATTATAAATAAGCAAAGAATTCATTATTATGGGGGTCTTCAAGCTTTATTTCTTCTTTCTTCTTTTCTTCTTTCTTGTTTGGTTCCTTCTTTTGAATGGTTGAAAGGTGGATGCTCCAAGGCTTTACATGGTGCATAAGATCGGATCTTATGACCAATGCTCATTGTAATCCCCATAACAATCATACCCAAATCCTAATTGCACAAATTTACATGAAAACAAAATGGAAATCTATCTAACACCTACAAAATAGAGATTAATAAAAATAAACCAAAAAAATCCCATGAATGTATATTGGACTTATCATCCCACACATGGGTGACTAAGTCCACCACATTAGTATAAGCACAAGCAAGAAAAGCATTTTATATCTTTATTTATTTATAGCCCTTAAGCACAATCCCTGAGAAAATAATGATTAGAGAGCATCCTACCATTCTTTCTCTGAGCATACATCCCAACATCTAGTCTTAAACATATATCATAAAATAAAATAAACATCAAACCATGCACCACCCTAACCTAAAGCTAGAAGTGGAGACTTAGGTGCTTTGAAAGTTTTTGTGGTATGGTTAGCTATGGCTTTAAGTTTAAATTTTCTAAGTGTGAAAATATATTAAACTTAGAGGAGAGTTTCATTTAAGTTGATTAATTATTTTGGGTTGATTTTATTTCATGTTTTGATTATGTTCAAGTGAATCCTATAATTAATTACTAAGTTATAAAGAGAGGAAAAGAGAAAAGGACTTCTCTTTCCTTCTGTAACCTAAGTAATTTTTAAACTAGGTTCACAATTTATTTTTATTTAGTGAATGTTTTCATTAATTCTTTTAATTAATCCTAAGTTTAGATGAACTCTAAACAAACCTAGGCATTTTAAGATTAAATAAAATGAACCAAATTCACAAAACACACATTACTTCATTTCTTTCCCAACATGTATAACATGAATACGAATGAGTCCTAAGCATATCTATACATACAAATGAGAATATTTAGCACACTTTATGATGCATGCTAAGTAATTCATTTAAGGAAATTTGGAAGTTTAAGTTGCATGATTTTCATTAAGTTGAAAAGGGTTTCTTATCTAATTTTTCACATGCACACATGAAAGTAAGAAAGGCATAAGTGAGTACAGCGCCATTGTTAACCAGAGGTGTAAGGTACAAGAACTACTTAGGGCTACTTAAAGCCTCACAACCTCGGGGTTGTCCAGACTAATATACCAGTTTCCTTAAATACAAACATATGTATAAAAGAAACAAAATAGAAAAGAAGAATGCAAAAGTTGTATTAATTAATTCATTTTATTTATGCCATTTATGTGTACAAGCATAGGTAACCCTTCCTAATTTATAGTATAGGAATGACTAGGATATGGAATTAGGTAAGTGTTAGGTTCTTTTCAAATGAACCATACATCTTACCAACTCTATTCAAAACTATACTAACATAAAAGAGAAGGGAAACATATGCTAAGCACATTCTTATATTCTTTCACATGTAAGATTATAATTAAAATATAAGTAGCATACTTTTAGATTTGATAATTGATTTATATGTTTTGAAAATAATTTATTTAGTAGTTAATAACCATCATATTTCTACTTTAGCCAACACATACAAATTTGACATAAAACAATTTCATTTTAAATTTGAATTTGAAAATATGGATGCATGAAAATCACATCACATACAAATTTAACATGTTGGGGAAAGAATCAAAGCAATGAAAGCATGTAAACATGCACTTTAATTAAATCTAAAGACATTCTTATGGAATAAGAAAGTTTAAAATAAATCAAAGTGTATTCAATGTGATTTTGTTTAGTTTTATGTTTGATTTAATTTTGAAAAGTGGATTGAGTTTGTTGTTCCTAACCCATTCCACATGTGTTTGATATTTTGTTTAATTTTTAGATGATTAGATTCATTTTATATTATTAATTAGGTTAAGGTATGAATTGAGCAAGTTAATTAACCTTACCTACACCACCTTAGCATAGTTAACCAATAATTATGAGCCAATGAGATGACATAAAACTCACAATTTAAATTTGCAATGCACCTAGGAAGAAAAGGCTAATGCAATTTGGCTCATTAATGGTTAATTAAGCTAAGGGGTTTAACTTAAGTAATTTCAAACACCCTTCACACATATGAATTGGGTTTTGATTTCCTTAATTGAACTTAGGCTATTAAACAATCATCTACCCAAGTAGATTAATTAAGTTCTGGAAGATTTTATAATTTTTAGAAATTAATTAAGGGGATAATTAATGAATTAACCCTTAATTAAGAGAGGAATAAGAAAAGGAAAAGGGGTTTAGGGAATAGCTTAGGGGAAATACCCCAAAATTATTTCCTAAGCCTTCTATTCACTAGATCTAGCCTTAATCAACCTTAATAATGGATTAAAACACTAATCTAAACCCTAATTATCCTTAATTACTTAAGGACGATAATTAAGAAACACATTTGCAATTCCCCCAATTAAACCTTAAATAAATCCCAAGAAAATTAGCGGTGGCAGAGGACATCCCCCAAAACATACTCAAGAAGTTTAGGATTAATCATAAGATTAATTAAGATGTAATTAGCAAAATGAAATTTCCAATAAAACCTAAAATCAAAGAAAATTATAACTTAAAATCAATTGAAATCATTTTTAAAATATTCTAGGTTAAATTATCTTTACATAGGATTTTACCTCATATTTTTCTGAATTTTATTGAAGGAGATATGAATTTTTGAACATTAGGAGAATAATTAACATTAATTAAATCCCTTAACTAATCACTCAGCTCACAGCGCGACACACGGTGGTGTGAGACGCTTTACGTGCATCATGCATTACTTAAATGTCACATCGGATGGGCTGGGGATGCTCTTTGATCCTACCGTTTGATCAAGGATAGGATAGATCATCGAGTTTAAAGGGTAAAGGATTTCTAAAATGTGGGAATAATCATGGCCGTCCATCCAAAATGCATAGATTGATGGCTACGATCACCCGAGTTATTCTCTTAGGATTAATAGAGGCCGTCCATGATCTTTGGGAAGATCCGAGCTCGATTGAGATCTGATTGGATGAGATTGTTCCCACACCATCTAATGCTAATAAGGAGCATATCCAACGGTGGATTTCTCATGTTTTAAAAATTGCTTTTATAAAAGACCAACATCCCCTAAGCTAAGTGGTCGAAAAATTCCATACCTCGCCTGAGGTGATCACTGGTGCTCGAGCTCGATGAGGTAGCTTTGTTTAGTGGAGACGAAGCCCTTTTGAAATTTTCAAGCCTTGAGGTTGAGTTGGATCTCCCTGGACCAACTTGCTTGATCTCTTGCCTTTGATCCAATTCTCCTTACTTTGGGAACTCAAATGGATGCTTAAGTGCACTCAGATTGATCCTCTAAGGGAGTGTGCAAGAGCAATTAAAATGTATTTGAGTGTAGGGAAGTTGAAGGTTCAAGTGAGCTCCCCATTTTCAATGGCGAGAAGTACTTTTCAAATCACTCTTAGAAAGCTTGGGATGGCTCTCATCTTTCCTAACACTCTCTAGGCTTCAATTGAATGAGGGGATGATTTCAAATTGAATTAGGGTGAGTATATCTCTCCTTATGGCAATCGGATGACCGACACCTCCCTTGCCATTTTGATCCAATTGATCACATGGAAAGGTTTGTTTAGCTGTTAGATCTTTACACATGGTCAGTTTGGGGTCTTAACTGGATTTCCAACCTACCATGTGCATCAAATATGGTGGAGGAAAGACATTGAATTAGCTAATTTGACTCATGGGGTCGGGTTAGGCCTTGGGGCCATTTGGGCTGACCCAAACCCATTGGGTTGGGTGCACCACTCTTCATTAGGTCCACTTGAGCTATTAGGAAGGCATCAAGTTGATATGAAAAGGGTATGACCAAATTACTCACGGATTAATCCATAATTTGTTTTATGGCCTAAGGGTAGAATGGTCATTTTGCTAATTTTTCAATTTATATATGTTGGGTATATGGAGAAACTGGGTTTGGCCAAGTTTCATGAGATTTTAAATTCATTTGATAAGGTTTGGCTCATGTTGACCCATTTAGGTCAAAATGGGTCAACTTGGGTCAAGTTGACCAATTGGTCAAATTGGGTCAAACTAAGGGTTGGGTCAAGTTCATATGACCATTTGAAATGTTTTGGTGGCTTTGGTTTGGTTCAATTTAGATTATTTTGAATTTGGCTCAAATGACTTCACTTAGGTCAAATGGGTCAAGTTGACCTATTTGACCCGTTTGACCTATTTGACCTATTTCAGGTAGGTCAAGGGTAGGTTTAGATTTGGTTAGTCATATGGAGTAGATCGGTATCTTTGTTTCCATTCAATTTTGGTTAATCTCAAATTTGGCTCAACATGACCCCTTTAGGTCAAGTTGGGTCTAAGGTCAATTGGGCTAGGTTGGGTCTAGTTGGCCAATTGAGACTTTGGTCAAGTTCCACAAGTGATTTGGAATGAACTTGACCCAATGGTTTCAATCAATTTTGCTTAGATCAACTTTTGATATATTTTGACTTTTTAGGTCAACTTGGGTCAACTTGGGTCAAGTGGCCAATTGGGCTAGGTTAGGCTCAAATGTTGGCTTGGTCAAGTTCAAACATAGGTCATGAATGAACTTAGATCAATGGTTTCAATCAATTTGGCTATGTTAAGTTTCATTGTGGGCTAAGTATTGACTTGGTCAACTTTTAGGTTCGACTTGGTTTGACCCAATTTGATTGATTGATCATCCCATGATGATTGTTGATCATGATGAGAGGCATAGGTGAGTTTGGTTCAATCCAATTTGGTTAGGATTAGAATTTAGCTCATAATGGTATTTTAGGTAACTTTGGGTCAAGTGAGCCTAAGTGGGTCACATGGATTGGTCAATGCTTAATTTGAGTTTGATTGAATTTGTATATGGACTTATGGTTGAAATATAAATCCATTTGCAAGTTGTTTGAAGTCAAATGGGTTTTGATTCACTTGACAATTCCATATTCAAAGGAGGAATATGAATGGATTTTGGCTTGACTTTTGAATTGATTTTTGATTTGGTGATTGAAGTTTTTATTTATATATGAATTCATGATTGTAGGGTGGATTGAATCATGAAGGAAAATCAAGAGTTTAGCTTGATTTGAAATTGATTTGGCTAAGTTCAATATTTTGACTTGAAAGGCTTATATTGGATTTTGAGTGGATTTGAGTTTGATTTTTTCAATTGGTTTTGATTGCTTGAATTTTTATTTCATTTATATATGTGAATATAAATGAGAATATAATTGGATCATGAGAACATTTCAAGGGTTTGAAGTGATTTGATCATGACTTAGGCTAAGTCCATTAAGAAGGATTTAAAGGACTTGGGAAAATTTTGGAGTAGGGATTTGAATTTTTTTGAATTTGGTTTGATTGATTTATATTAATATTTTATTTATATATGTGAATATAAATGAGAATATAAATGAATTATTAGAGAATCCCATGAATTTAAATTGATTTGATCAAGATTTTGGATAAGTCATTGAAAGGAATTCAATGGACTTAGGAAATTTTTGGAGTTCGAAGCTTGAATTTTTGAATTTGTTTGATTGATTTATATTTATATTTCATCTATTTATGTGAATATAAATGAGAATATAAATGAGTTTTGAGAAAAAACCATGAGTTTGAATTGATTTGAACATGATTTAGGCTAAGTCCTTAAGAGAAAAATTAGCGGACTTAGAAAATTTTCATGAATTGATTTTGAACTTTGAGTTCATTTTGATTGGTCTGAATTTATATTTCATTTATATTTCATTTATGTGAATATAAATCAAAATATAAATGAATTATGAGAAGATCTCATGAGTCTGAATTGGTTTAGATCATGTTTTTGACTAAGTCCTTAAGAGGCAAATTTAAGGACTTAGGAAATTTTTGGATTTAGGAATTTTCATTCATGGATTTCAATCATAGATTTCAATCATGGATTTCTATCATATGGAGTTGATTTGAATTTGGAGAAAATCAATTAGAATTGATTTGGAGTTTGACTTGAAGGAAGGACGTGAAGGATGGTTTAAGCTAAGTGTATGAAATTTTCCTAACACCCCTAAGGCATGACCTATTCCTAGTGCTAACTCTTCTAAGTCTTCTAGGGCTACGTTGAGTGTCCACATAATCACTAGATGTGTCTTATGACTAAGGAACTCTTAAAGTCTAAGAGGAGTCCTATGTTTAAGATGGAGGGGTTGAGAGCTCATTCTAAAAATGATGTCAACAAAGGGCGCCCAATAGGGGTGGTGTGACTTACAAGGAACACCACATGTATTGGTGTTGACTGAAATGATCAACAACACTGAGAGATCACAAAAATTAATAGAAAAAATTTATCCCTAACCCAAGGTGTAGAAAAATCTAGAGCTTAGTGCAATGTGGCTCTACTTATGTCCAAGACATAAGAGAGAGAGAAAAATCCACTAAGGGATAGAGTGTGAACCTTCCATTAGGGAAGCAGGTTCAAGTCGTCCACAAGGGAATGAAAGGGTTGATTTGAATTGAATCTCACTTAGGAGAAATTGATTTGTTCAAGTTCCACTGGAGAAGAGGGTTGAATTTGTTTCAATTTTTGTTAGGTTTGAATTTTTGAGATGAACTCTATTGGTTTGCGATGGATCGCACTGAGTAGGAGCCATAGAGGCTAAGACTTAACTCATATTTACCAATCCAAAGAGGTAGTCTACTAAACACATAGTAGAACTAGCCAACCAAAGGGATGCCTTTTGGTATGCAACAACTATACTATGAAAAAAGCATAATAGACTTACATACTCCAAAGTAGAGACTAGTTGTTGGGGTCATCTATTGGCAATGCTGTAGATTGAACGCAACCTAAGGCTGATTATTGAGTGAATGTCATGGGGGCACTTAGATTAACTCAAAGATAGTCAAGATTGATTTCATTTTTAGATTTGTTTGGATGGATTCCATTGGTTTGTGATGGATCAAATTGAGAAGGAGCTTATATCAACCTAGACTTATCTCAGATTTACTGAACTAAAGGGAGTAGCTTCCCAGTCAATGGGAGAACTATCCAACCAAAGGAGTGCCTTTCAATTTTCAATGATCAATTCAAGGGAAGAAAGCTCGGGGACTCACATATTTCACTAGAAAAGTCCATTGGGGTGATCGGTTTCTTTGGGCAACAAATCGAACCTGACCTAGGGCTGCCCATCGATTTGTGACAATCATGCTTGAAAAAATGCATCATAGTCTTATATCTTTCAAAGAGGAATGACTACCGGGGTAACCTAGTTATGGAAAAAATAAGTTCAAACTAACCTAAGGGCAACTACAGAGTGAGTACCAACCCGAGGATTTATCTCAACTCAGGTAGTCAGGCAATTCTTATAGGGAGTTCTGGTGACACTGCCCTAAAGATAGGATGCCTACTTGGGAAAAGGGGGCCCTTTGGGGCTTGAATTCCTAATCCAAAAGCGAATTAATTTTGTTTTTTATTTTAATTTGTTTTATCATGGACCCTGTTAGTTTGTGAGGGATCAAACTAGGAAGGAGCTTATATCGACTAGACACATCTGATTTCTTGAACAGGAGAATCAGCATCCACAAATTCTCTAACTACAGGGGTGGCTACTAGGAAAGGGAGACTATCCAATCCAAGAGTAACTCGGGTTGTGTCTAAATGGGGTCGCAAAGGATGTGATCCAAATAAAGTGCCCGTAGGGGATGGGGCCGCTAAGGGCTTAATCTAACACCCTGGACAAGATGACATGGCTAGTCATATATCCAATAGGTATTCGGTGTCCAACTCAAGGATAAAGCTCGAGAACTCATTTCAGCCAAGAGTGGTGTACCCATCGGGTGGGTCACTTTCAGCATAGTGAACATCAACCAACTTGAAGTGCCCATTGATTTGTAATAATTACCCTAGGAAGAAAGCTCGGGGACTCACATCCTCTATGGAGAACTTTGGGATAGTCATCTTCGGGGTGCCATCGACTTAGGAGACTGAGTGATGCCACTGGGGGATTTCTATCAACTCAAAAATAGTTAAGAGGAAAGGGGACTCTCAGGGACTTATCCTAAACCTCAAAAATACTCAACTAAGTTAATGCATGATGGCTAGTTCAAGAAAAAAGCACGGGGACTCACATCTTCTTAAACAAAGTTAACATGATGTTGCTTACTAGCTAGTAAGTGAAGCCTGCCATACTAACAAGGTGCTTATTGGTTTAGAATGGTCAAATTAGGAAGAAAGTGCAGGGACTCGCTCCTCTAAACAAGTGACCACTGGGGTGACATACAAGGGAGGTAGCATATAGACTCGACCTAAAGCAGCTAATGAATGAGTGCCAAAGGAGGCTTGCTCCCACATAAAAATAGCTCGAGACAAAAGATTTGTGTTTGTATTTTGTGCATGTGTTAAAAGGAATAGGATGCCTTTGGGGGACTCTTACACTTTCCCTAAACACACTATGGGAATTGATGAAGTGATGTCATAGATGGCAAAATAAGATTACCAATAAGAAAGGATGTCGCTTGGGTTGTCACACACCTAACTTAGTTATGCTAATCAAAATAGGATTCCTCTCAAGTTCACTTACACCTATTCTAATAACATCGAGAGAATGTGTTTGTGTTGTGAAAGAGGCAAAGGATTCCACTGGAGGACTCTTACACCTACCTTAAACACATCACAGTGGATTCTCAAGATAAGCAAACAACGCTTCGAAAGAAGAGAAGATTTGATGAATGGAATCTGATTTTTTTCTTTTTATTAATTATTGTTTTCAAACATGATTTGTTTCATGGGTAATATTTATTTAGATAGAGCCCATTAATTGGAAGCATCGAGTGTTCCCCTTTACAATCAATAAGCTGATAAGTTCCTCCTTAGTAGGCCATCTCTATGGCATAGACACCTTCCCAAGTGGGTTCAAACTTGCCCCCCATCTTTCGACGGGCAATAATTGGTCTCCTTAGGACTAACACAATTTCTTCTACTCGAAATGACCTAGGGAGGACCAGCTTGTTGTGAGCTTGAATTATTTTGTCCTTGTACTACTCGAGGTTTTGGCAAGCTAGGTGGCTTCCTCTAACTACAACTTTGCATTCTACTCTATAGTGATCTTGTTACCCAATGCTATCCTTAGTGATGGGAGTTGAACTTCTAAAGGAATAACGGCTTTGGGCCCATACACTAAGGAAAATAGGGTAGGGTTGGAGTTTATGTGGTGTGGGGACAAAGCTTCAATTTTCGTTCCAATATCGTTTATTGTCATTAAGAGTTTTGTTGAATGCTTTCGCTAAGATATTTGCTCTAGGATAGTATATGGTATAGTATCTCCAATTTATACCATGTCTTCTAGCGAAGCTGTTGATCTTCGTGCTTTTGAATGCAGTACCATTATTGGATATAATTCATCGAGGCATGCTGAACCTATATACGATATTGTTCTTGAAAAATTGAAGAACATGCTGAGTTGTGACCTCCCTGAGTGGGATGGCTTCTGCCCACTTAAAAAAGTAGTTGGTGGCACCTAAGATGAATTGATGCCCCTTTGAAGTGGGAGGATTGATTGGACCTACAATGTCGGTACCCCAACACTCAAATGGCCATGAGGCTAATGTAGGGTGTAGAATGTTGGGTGGTTGGTGGAGGACCACACCATGATGGCATCTCTAGCTACATCCCATGTTGTCATCGAAGGCTTATAGTATCCAAGTCACTTTATCTTCATGTTTATCTTTGGACCGGATTGATGTGCTCTACATAGACATGAGTGTACCTTGGTTATAATGCCATGGGCTTTGTATTTGTCTAAACAATATAACCACATTTGGTCAAAGGACCGACGATATAAGGTACCATCAACAAGAGTGTAGGAGAGAGCTCTCCATTTCACTTGATGGGCTTGTGACTTTTCTTGAAGTAGTTTATCGATGTTCAAGTAATCTATGAACGGTTGCCTCCAATCCAACTCCTTGTCCATTTTGGCAATGGCAACCTCCCCTTCAAGAGAAAGTCTCTCGATGAGTTCAGTTTCAATAAGGGATGGGAATTGTCTATTTTAGAACCTTATTGAAATGGACTCATATTCCGGACATGCCAATTCTTTGGCAAGTTTGGCCAAAACATCTGCTACTGTGTTCTCTGCTTGGGGAACCATGTAGATGGAGACTTTAAGAATTTGGGCTAACATCTTCATGGAATACTCATAGTAATAATGAAGCTTGGGTTTGTGAACTTAGTAGGACCCAGCAATCTGGTTGATGACCAACTAAGAATCCCTAAAGATGTTGATGCTCTTAATACTGATAGTGATGGCTAACTCCAGAATGGCAATCAAAGCTTCATACTCGGCTTCATTATTAGTGCAAGGGTTGGAAAGATAGTATGAGAATCTCATCACATCATGGTTTGGAGTTAGAATAACTATTCCTACCCCTGCCTTTCTTAGGAGAATAGATCGTGGTGGTTCACCTTTAAGAAAAGAAGCTGCACCATCAAAATACATCTCCCATCTATGGTTACCGTCCTCCCCTAAGTTCATGATTTCATTCAGAGATCGTCACTAAGAGAATTAGAAAGTGGGTGTGTGTTGCTGAAATTCATGTCCTTTTACACGAGAGAATGAATGTGATATCAAAGAGAGAATCATGGACCAATGAGCCAAACATCTAGATAGCATTGGTTGTGTCATGAGATACTATAGTGGCTTTGTTCTGGAGATCAAGTTCATGCTATGAGAAAGCATATAGTGTCATAGCATCTGGGAAGCAAAGATCAAAGCTAGGCAATGTTTCTCAATAGGTGGAAAGTTCACTTTAGTAGAAATCAGATGACGAATGAGCTAGTAGAGTGTGTTCTCCTTTCCTTCATCATTGGATTGAGCTAATAGAGTACTAATAGAGTCATCCAATGCAGAAGTGTAGAGGATTAGTGGCCTGCCTAGGATAAGGGTTGCTAGAACTGGCAGCTTCACCAAATTCTTCTTGATGTCTTCGAAAGCATGCTGACACTTATCATCCATATTTAACTTAGCATCCTTTTTGACAAGTGCTGAAAATGGCTTGCATCTTCTCGATAGGTTTGAGATAAAGTGTCTTAGATACTCCATCCATCCTTGAGAAGATCTGAGTTGCGTTAAACTCTTAAGAGGTGGCATTTCTGAGATAGCTTTAATCTTTTAAGGATTTATTTCTATTCCCCAGTGTCAGACAACAAACCCAAGGAATTTGCATGAATCTACTCCTGATGCACACTTCAGGGATTCATTTTGAGGTTATATTGTCTTAACCATTCCAAAATTCCTCTCAAGTCAAAGAGATGGTCTTCCTTTTCTAAGCCCTTGACTACTAGATCATCAACATAGAACTCAACCTAATGATGGATGAGTTTGTTGAAGATCTGAGTCATTGCCCATTGGTATGTAACACCAGCATTTTTAAGGTTGAACTATAACAGAAGATTCCAATCGAGGTTCAAAAATTAGTGTTTCTTTCATCTTTAGGTGACATCTTGATTTGATTATAGGCAAATGACCCATCCATGAAAAAAAATACTGCATGAGATGAGGCAATGTCCGCCATTAATTCTGGTATAGGAAGTGAAAACTCATCTTTAGGACATGCCTTATTTAAGTCCCTAAAATTGACATAAATGTTAATTTGGCCATTCTTCTTCGTAACTGGGATGACATTAGCTAACTAAGTAGGATATTTTTCTTCCCTAATAAAACCGATCGATCGGTTTCTTCTTGACTTTAAATGACCTAATTTCTAAATTTCTAATCACATGCGTCTAGAAGATTGCTTAATAGAGGTAGCATTAGAATCTATTGTTAATTTGTGGACTGCTATGTTAGGAGATAATCTAGGAATCTCTTCAAAACTCCATACGAAGCATTATGTTGGGCATGGAGTTTCTTCTATCTTGAGGTTGATTTCTTTAAGCTTCTCTATTGTTGAATGAATCTCCTCTTCAAATTCTAGTGGTGCCTCTTTGACTTGGAGATCATCTAGATCATCTGAGGTTTATAAACACACATTCTCATAAATGTTATGGATGTGTGAAAAGATATTATCAGACTCCAAATGTTTGGTAACAACTAAGCAGTAATCTTCATCATCGACCCTTTATCTATCCTAGTCACTCTCTTGATTGTGCTTCCACTTGTTCCATAGCTTTTTGAAGTACTCTGACTTGTGCTTGGACCATGTATGAGGAACTAAACCTTTTTGTATAAGATTTTGAACACAAAGCAAGTAAAAGTCAAATTGTAATTCCCTTAATTCTATAAAAGTATCCTCCTCAAGCTCTACATTGACTTCAGGGCTTGAGGATGATGATCCTAAAAATTACTTCTTCTTCTTCATGTCACTGGAAATAGTAGGTCGCATCCTCATAAATCTCAACCTCTCTAACTGAAAATGGTTTTTCATCTCTGTTGACATGGTACTCAATTCCATCTTTTCTGAGCTTGTTGCACTGATGAAGAGAGGATGGAATGATCATATTCTAATGTATCCAAGGCCTACCAAGCAAAACAATGAATGAAGTATTTGAATTAATGATGTAGAACTTGGCTTCAGTCTTCCATTTCCCTATCTCCAAAGGTAACATTATAGAACCTAAAGCCTGCTCACCTAGGTCATTGAATCCTCTCAACATCATCTGATCTCCTTAAAGTGTAGATATATCAATCCTCAAATAGTCAAGGGTATTTAGACTCATAATGTTCACGAATCTTCAATGAGTCTTCTTTTCCATGTCAGTGATGTAGAGGGGCATTTGTATAAGTCCCATGTCTTCATCTGAAGGTGATGCCTTAGCTTCTTTTACATAATGCTTTCTCATAGCGGTGAGTTAAGCATATTTTATGATCAAGGAGGGTCTTGATTAGTGATTTCCTCATCTCTTTGGATAAGACAAGGGCATCATATATGCTTAGCTTAGATGCAACTTTCTTAGATGAGAAAGGACATTGTAGTCCACCTTTGGCTGGCATCTTACAAGCATATCCAAGGGCTTCTTGATCTTTAGTACCAATGACTTGTTTCCCTCTATCTTGAGGTGCTGCCCTAAGAGGTAGAACCTTGCCACTATAGAGCTTGACTTTGGTGATCTCTTGTTGTACGGTAATGGAAGGTTCTACCTGCACATCAGGATCACCTACAACTTCTCCTATGGGACCCTCGAAATTAGGTGATTCCAAGTCTATTTCAAGAGGTGAACCCATAGTATTCAGAGTTGGAAAGTCCAACTCTGAATCAGAAAGATGAAGATCATAATTCTTATAATTATTTTGACTTAAAGAGTTATCATTAGGAATATAAGAAGATAACTCATCAGAAGTGACACAGATGTAATTCAAACTAGCTTTATTCTTCAATTTCTTAGAATTATTTGGAGGTACAATGTAGAAATCAAGTAAAGTGAGTGGGGTAAGGGATTTGATGCCCTTATCCACTAATACAAGAATTCTACTAGTGGAAGAAACAAAAGAGCTAGCTAAAATGGAAGAAGTCACCCTTGATAGGCTGAGGCTGAGGCGACACGGTTGGTGGCTATGGTAAAGTATATCACGGATGACACATATTCTCTACAATCTCGAGCTCGCCCTTTCCTAGAGTTGGCACTGGCAACTTGCAAACCTTCCTTGGAGTTGGAGGTTTGAGTTGACTCAGGCACATGCAAGGAAAGCTTCTTGATATTCTGGATGATTTTCTTGGTGGTTTTCGATAAAGAAATATCCCAACCTACTATAGTTTTGGTAGGATCACATGTATCCCCAAGGATTACCACGATGGGCGGATGATTATTAGGTATTCCTTTGGGATAACTATAACTTCTTGAAAAGCATTCTCTTTGTGAAGATCCTCAAAACATGGCCTAACATATGGCAGTAAGGGCAAAAGTTTGGATCAGTACTTTTTCCTACTTCCACTAGTCTCCTAGGCTCGGGTAGTTGAAAATCAAGTTTCTTTAAGAGGTTCTTAAAGATTTTCCTGATTACCCCCCTCTTAAAAGTATAAGGTTTGTTTACACCTAAAAGTAGGTGGACCATAGCTTCGGCGATGGGTATGAGTGTCTGTTATGGTATGAGGAGGTGCGTCTTTATGGAGGCTATGGTGGAGGCGGTATGGTATGTGGTGGCAAAGGAGGTGGAGGCTGAGTGTGGTCTCAAATTGATCTCTTGGCGCTTCCCTTACCAATGTGATTGCTCCTGGTTTCTTCTCATAGATGTTCTGTGACTTCTGCTTAGGCCACTAATCTTAAAAAGGCAACTGTTTGGCCTCTCCTTGTAGACTAACTACCTTGTTGATTAGCTTCCCAAATGTTTTGAAAGTGAAGCCCTTAAGCATGAAGGCGATTGGACCAAGGATATTCTTCAAGAGAATCTCAATGGCATGCTGCTCAGACAACTACAGCTCATAATTCATACCCAGATTATGCCATCAAAGAATATAATCAACAAGGGGCTCACCGGGGTGCTATTGTGCTACAACGAGATCAGCTACAACAATCCTTTACTGAGCTCCAAAAATCTCTTGATAAAGAGTTGCTCTAACTTAGCAGATATCTTTACTGAACTGTTGGGCAGTTCAACATACCAATTAAAAGCAATACTCGCTAGGCAACTAATGAAGAGGCAAAAAAGCAAAGCGTTGCTACCACCTGTGTTGCAACAATTGGCCCTGAAGTGTGCTATGTGCTACCTTGGGTTTCCACTTCCATCAAAGGTTTTGAAGGAAAGATGCATGAAACCCTTAGGATATTTGATAGTATCAAATTCCTCTAGGTAGGGTCTACCCTTTAGAACTGATGATCCTCCCTGGGCTTGAGCCAAAGCTTCTTTCACCTACTGCTCAACCATGGATTTTATGCCTTTTTCTTATATGGAGGTAATTTTTACTACCTTGCTATGCATGTTAGTGCTACCTTGCTCAACGGGAGGTAGAGTCTTGACTGGGTCCAAGACATGCACTAACTCAGGCTGACTGATGTTGACTATAGTAGGATGAACTAAAGGGGTTTATTTTTGAAGCACTAAAACTGCTGCTAACAAGTCCTCTAACTGACGTACCATCCTATCTATCTGCTCATCCAACTACCTCAACTGATGTCAGAGGTGATGAGATGATGTTGTGGTGTCTTCCTAATCAACCTCATCACCTTCCATTGCTTTTTGTTCCCTAAGAAGAGATCCTCTAGTGTCTAACATGTAGACTCCATCTAATTCTTCTAATAAGTCATCTTTGTTGGGATCGAAGCTGACTTTCTCTTCATCTGACTAATCATATCCCAAGATCTCCTTCTTCTCCATGAAATAATGTGCCACTATTTCATCTAAAGAATGATCCATTTGAGCTGGTACAAATAATCTAGGCTGATCGGTGTGATCACTATCATGCACTAAGAGGTACCGGACCTCGCCTGCCACTAGAGAGTCAATCCTATGTGGAATGTACTCACTGGATGAATGACACTCCTCACTGCTACTGGCTATGGGAGGGCTAACAATCCTAGGATGTTCCACTATCACTGGTGCAGCTGGACTATCATCTGCAATATCTGAAATGACTATCACCATCTCATATCATGTTGTACTGGCAGAGTTTATGAAGGGACGATGATGATGCTTCAGGGTTGCCACTCCTTTCGCACCACCACTAAGGCAAAAGGTCAAGTAGGAGAGCTTGGCCTTGCCATAATAGGTTGTGTAGATGGGGAGGGATCCCTTGGCAATAACTAGATCACAAACAGGGTGCGCTTCTCCCTAGATATGGCCTTCATGGCCTTAGATGGAACTGGAGATATTGTGACCTGGACTGGTGATGGCGGACGAGGGGTAGAGCGGTGGGGTGGAGACACCACTAACTCTCTATGCATAGGAGCTAACCTCCTATGATGACTAGTCCTAGTAAGAAGGATGTTGTCGATGGTCGGGTAGCGTCGAATGGAAAAATCAATAAGAGTAGACCTGGCTAAACCTCTTCTTCTCCCTGCTGGTAATATGTGATGTATGGGCCTCTCCAAGTGGATATGCTTTCCCACACTACAGGGGATGATGGATCTGAGATCAAACTAGGCTCCAGACTCTGAGCATCCGTAAGCTCCACCTACCTAGCATTAGAAAGATCGGAGGCTAGCATACGACCTCCTGCTCCTAGTAACTATTGGCTGATGCTGCACCATTGGAGGAGGTGATGAGCTAATCCTCCTAACATCCTCTCTGTCTAACCCAGAGAGAGGATGGAACTGGTTTGCTATAACCACTGGTGAAGTAACAACAGGGAACTCATCCACAGCTGAACAAGCTTCTGCCTCTATCTCCCTAGTGATCTTGGTGTGGTACCACTTAATCGTGCAGTTTTTATTCCTACGCTATGTCCTATTAGGATGGGTGGAGTGAGAGCTAGACCCATACTCAAAAGTATGGGATGTAAGCCTTGAGACTAGGGGAGCCTTACCCTTAAAGGGTACAGATGAGAGGGTGCTAGTCCGCACTGAGGTTGCATGAGAAACTTTAGAGCACACTGAAATCGAGGTTGGTACAACTGGTACTGCTGGTTCTATCACAATTTAAGTCTATGGGACTGCCACTTCTTTCCTCTTCAATGAGGAGACATCAGAGTGAGAGGGTAAATCAATCCTGATGATCGGCTTCTGTCCGATCACCATGGTCCTACTAATTGTAGTGAGGGGAGTGCCCTCACAAATAATCCTAGCTCCCTCGAATCCCCTACCAAGTGAATCAGATGCTTATGTTCCAATCGAGGGGAGTTGGCTTGATCCAAGATCCATACCATTAGGGAAGGTAAAAACAAACTTCTGTAAACCGACCATCTTAACAACTGTAAAAGTCTGAAAATTGAACTGTCACTGTGCTATCACTGACTATAAGAATCTGCAATAGGAAATGAGTTTGCATCAGATTTTTATCTTTATAGATTTTTGAATTTGAGTTTGAAAATTTGAACCCACATCCATCAACTTGGAAGTGTTAAGTGGGGTTCAAATAGATTTGAGAAGATTTGACTAAAAGTGGAATTCTTAATATGAATCCAACATCAACAAATTTAGGTATGTTGAAATATGGATTCAAAATTTTTGAGAAGGATGCTTCCATAGGTTCATGTTTGTTTGAATTTGAAATTTTGATTTGAGGACCCTTTCCTTTAACAAATTTGGGTATGTTAAAGTAATTGATTTTGTTTTTGTTTGATTAATTTTGGAATTTCACTTACTTAGAAAATTTAGGTAAGCTAAGTGAAGTGTTTGAAAATGGTTGTTTCTTTTTGGTGAATTTTTGTTTTGATTTTGGAAATTTGGAATTCCCATTTAGCAAATTTAGGTATGTTAATTGAAAAATCCAAGTGTGTTTTGTTTGATTTTTGGAAATAGGATTCTTAGCAAATTTAGGTATGCTAAGAAAACCCTGTGTTTCATTTGTACTTGGATGTTTTGATTTTTTTTAAAAAAAGTAGGATCCTTAGCAAATTTAGGTATGCTAAGGAAATCCTAAGTGTTTCATTTTTGTTTTGATTTGATTGAAATTGGAGACTTTACTTTAGCAAATTTGGTATGCTTAGGATGAAGTCCCACTTAGTTTTGTGAAATGGAAATTTTACTTAGCAAATTTGGGTATGCTAGATGAAATTTCAAAAAGATGTGTTCAGAATTTTTGATTTGTTTCGGTTTTGAAAATGGAAATTTCTCTGTGGAAAATTTGGTATGCTAAGGAAGGGAGTTCCAAAGGTGCTTGAAAAATTTTTGGTTTTGACTTTGGAGACTTCACTTAGCAAATTTGAGTATGCTAAGGGTGAAGTTCCAAATATGTTTTGAAAGTTTTTGATTTTGATTTGGAAACTTCACTTAGCAAATTTGAGTATGCTAAATGAAGTTCCAAAAAGTGTTTTGAAAATTTTTGGATTTTTGATTTGAAAACTTTACTTAGTAATTTGAGTATGCTAAGTGAAGTTCCAAAATATGTTTGAAAATTTTTTATTTTCGATTTGGAAACTTTACTTAGTAAATTTGAGTATGCTAAGTGAAGTTCCAGAATGTGTTTGAAAATTTTTGATTTTGGATTTGGAAACTTTACTTAGAAAATTTGAGTATGCTAAGTGAAGTTCCAAAATTTGTTTGAAGATTTTTGATTTTGGATTTGGAAACTTTACTTAGCAGATTTGAGTATGTTAAGTGAAGTTCCAAAATGTGTTTGAATATTTTTGATTTTGGGTTTGGAAATTTTACTTGCAAATTTGAGTATGCTAAGTGAAGTTCCAAAATGTGTTTGAAATTTTTTGATTTTTGAATTTGGAGACTTCACTTAGCAAATTTGAGTATGGTAAATGAAGTTTCAAAATATGTTTTACAAAGTTTTTTTTTTTGAAGTTTTGGATTTGGAGACTTCACTTAACAAATTTGGGTATGTTTAATGAAGTTCAAAAATGTGTATTGAAAATTGTTTTGATTTTGGATTTGGAGACTTCACTTAACAAATTTGGGTATGTTAAATGAAGTTCCAAAATGTGTTTTGAAATTTTTTTATTTTGGATTTAGAGACTTCATTTAACAAATTTGGGTATGTTAAATGAAGTTCCAAAATATATGTTTGAAAATTTTGAGTTTGATTGTTAAGTTTCAATTTTTGAATAGAGGATTTCCATTCAACAAATTTGGGTATGTAATAATGGAAATCAATCTTTTTTTTGAAATCTAAAAATTTTATTTTGTGTGTGATTATTACTTTTTGAAAGAGAGGAATTCCAACTTAATCATACGTGAGATATGTTTAAGTGGGATTTCCAAATGATGTTATTTTTAGTTGAAAATAAAATATTTATTTAATAAATTTGAGTATATTAAATTAAGATGTTCATGTGTGCTTTTAAAAAAATTAATTTTATTTGAAGATGAAACTTCCATTCAATATGTATGAGTGTATTGAAAGGAAAGGTTCATGTATGCTTTTTGAAAAATTTAATTTTATTTGAAAATGAAATTTCCATTCAACATGTGTGAGTGTATTAAATGGAAAGGTTCATGTGTGCTTTTTAAAAAAAAACTTTATTTTTGATTTTGGAAAGATGATTGTTCATTTTATTTTGAAAATGAAATCTTCATCAAAGTGAATTGAGGGAAGATGTTCATTTGTGCTTTTGAAAAATTTTATTAGTTTTATTTTTGAAAGTTCCTACATGTAATAATTTTGAGAGTTATTAAATGATGGTGATAAAATATTGTGGAAAATATTTTATTAAGTGCATTTTTGTAAAGGTGCTTTTTTTAAAGCAAAATTCTTATGGAGAATTTATAAAAATGATAAGCGGGGGGGACGGCAGTCTTTAAATGTTTCTTTGTTTATTTAGATATTTTTTTATTTTTTACCCATTGCAGAACCTAACGAAGGTTTTAAGACCAACACAGACTGAGGTCCTAAAACTTAAAGATGTTGGCTAATTCAACTTAATACTGAAATAAGCTAAGTGCCAACAGAAAGAAAGATAGTATCAGATTGATAATAAAGTACAAACCTACTATCGATACTCAAAGACAATGATCATTTACCAAAGATGGAGAGAGGAACCATCCCCAACGGAGTCGCTAGAAAAATCTATGGTGAAAAGTTTCTATAGAGTCACCTTCAAATCTGTTGGTGAGAAGAGAGAGGAAAGAATATAAAAATTCATCTTTTCAGGATGCCACGTAGATCTGTATATGTGATTATTTAAGTGACCGGGTACATCATCAAGCAATAGTGTACTATCTCGAAAAATAGAAGTCACTACCCTTTAATGGACCTAATCACCTCAATAAAGACTCCTAAGGATGACGGGTCTGCATATGTACAAGAGATTCTTTCTCTACTTTACATGGAAAGTAAAGCTAGGTTTATTTTAAACCAGGTTCATTAAGTTCATTATAGGGGCAAGCCCCATAGTTAATTACATCCTAAGGGATGGGATACCTTAGAAAAATTGTCGATTAAGGTAAATGATCATTGTCTTCAAAGATTTCAATAGGAAAGGACTATCAATCGATTAATTCATTTTTGAAGATCAAATAGGATTGATCAAAGAGAGGGAGTTATTATTGAAGCCAAAAGAAAGATATGTAAGAGATACCCACGATGCTAGGAAACTTAGTGGGCATCTCAAACTATCCTATGGTTGGGGTTTATATTTTTGAGATTGATTTAATTTGTTTGAGTTACATTTTTCATTGGAAATTTAAGACTTATGATTCCTTAATACAAGATTAAGGAAATGCCTAAGAGGTGAGGATTTAAGCTTATGGCCCACAAATGGGAGAAGCAACCTCAGATCCTAAATTTAGGGAGCATTGGCGAGGGCCGAAAGCATAAACTAAATCTATGGTGAAAAATGGGTAATTGGTTTGCCTCCACAAGAGAGAACAAACCACCCAACTGCTTAGACTTACAACTGCCAAGGGGTAGCTGCCAACTAACTCCTCCAACAATTTTAAATACATGTAAGTAAGTCTTTATGCTTATGCAAGATAGCTAGGCTACTATTTATTTAGAAAGAGACTAAGTCCTTAAATTCACTCCCTAAAGAGACTAGATCATGTAAGAGCATGCTTCAAATGACCTAAATCTAATGTAATTCAAATTTCATTTTATTTTTATTTTGGACAATTACTTTGACTCTGGCTACTAGGATTCATATGCCTAATGCATGAGAGATAAAGTTATTGGCCAAAATCAGCGAGAAGGGAGGATGAATGTTTCCACCATGGCTCTCAAAGGTCAAGCCAAGTTTCTTTGGCGAAGGTGGAAACCCTGCAATCAAGAGTGAAACAAGATGCATTTGTGCATGATATTATAAAAGAATTACTCAACCAACTAAGTGGTTGCTAATTTTTTTATCTTGATTTTAAACCTAACCTTTAGGTGAGGTTATGAGTTATTTATTTTTTTTACTTTGAGTTGTTAATTTGGTAAAATATTTATTATTTTTTGAAGAGCCTAATCCACATCCCAGCCATACATGAAGTAAGGAAGAAACTAGGAAAAGATGCCACTTAATGCAAAAGCTAAACAAATTATCAATCAATTTATAAGGCTAATCACAAAAAGAATAAAAGGCCATTGTAGTTGGGCACCATCGCACAAATCCGAAAATAATAAATTGGGTAGCCGAGCTTTACCCTTATACAACCTGGATTACAAATGAATTAAATTACAAATAAGCAAGGAATTCATTGTTATGGGGGTCTTCAAGCTTTATTTCTTCTTTCTTCTTTTCTTCTTTCTTCTTTGGTTCCTTCTTTAGGATGGTTGAATGGTAGATGCTCCAATGATTGACATGGTGCATAAGATAGGATCTTATGACCAATGCTCATTCTAATCACCATAACAAGAATTCCAAAATCCTAATTGCATAAATTTACATGAAAAGGAAAAATGGAAATCTAAATAACACCTGCAAAATAGAGATTAGCTAAAATAAACCACACAAATCCCAAACATGTATATTGGACTTATCACCACACACATGGGTGAGTAAGTCCACCTGGCCTATTTAATTATCCTTAGGGGTATAAGCACCAGCAAGCAAAAGCATTTTTATATCTTTATTTATGATATCATCCCTTAAGCATAATCTCCTGCAGAAAATAATGATTAGACTAAGAGCATCCTACCATTCATTCTATGAGCAAACATCCTAACATCCAGTCTAAAATATATATCACAAAATAAAATAAACATCAAATCATGCACCGCCCTAACCTAAAGCTAGAAGTGGTGACTTAGGCTAATGTGTGTGCTTTGAAGGTTTGTGTGGTATGCTTTGCTATGGCTTTAAGTTTAAATTTTCTAAGTGTGAAAACATATTCAACTTGGAGGAGGGTTTCATTCAAGTTACTTAATTTTTTTGGGTTGATTTTATTTCGAGTTTTGATTAGGTTCAAGTGAATCCTACAATTAATTACAAAGTTATAAAGAGAGGAAAAGAGAAGAGGACTCTCTTTCCTTCCCTAACCTAAGTAATTTCTAAAGTAGGCTTACATTTTAGTTTTATTTAGTGAATGTTTTTATTAGGTATTTTAACTAATCCTAAGTTTAGATGAACTCTAAACAAACTTATTCAAAAAGAAAGACATTTTAAGATTAAATAAAATGAACCAAATTCACAAAACACACATTACTTCATTTCTTTCCCAACATGTATAACATGCATATGAATGAGTCCTAAGCATATCTATACATACAAATGAGAATATATAGCACACTTTTTGATGCATGCTAAGTCATTCATTTAAGGAAATTTGGAAGTTTAAGATGCATGATTTTTATTAAGTAGAGAAGGGTTTCTTATCAATTTTTCACATGCACACATGAAAGTAAGAAAGGAATAAGTGAGTACAACACCATTGTTAACCTAAGGTGTAAGGTGCAAGACCTAATTAAAGATACTTAAAGTCCCACATCCTTGGGGTTGTCCAGACTAATATACCACTTTCCTTAAATACAAATATATGTACAAAAGAAATGAAATGGAAAAGAAGAATGTAAAAGTTATATTAATTGATTCATTTTATTTATGCCATTTATGTGTACAAGCATAGGTAACCCTTCTTAAGTGATAGCATAGGAATGAATAGGATATGGAATTAGGTAAGTGTTAGGTTCTTTTCAAATGAATCATACATCTTAACAACTCCTATTCAAAACTATACTAACATAAAATAGAAGAAAAACATATGCTAAGCACATTCTTATATTCTTTTACATGCAAGCTTATAATTAAAATATAAAATATAAGTAGCACACTTTTAGGTTTGATAATTGATTTATATGTTTTGAAAATAATTTGAATTTAGTAATGATAATAGCCACTCATATTTCTACTTTAGCCAACACATACAAATTTAACATAAAGTAAACAATTTCATTTTTTAAATTTGAATTTGAAAAATATGGATGCATGAAATCACATCACATACAAATTTAACATGTAGTTGGAAAGAATAAAAGCAATGAAAGCATGTAAACACACTCACTTTAATGAAATCCTAAAGACATTCTTATGGAATAAGAAGGTTTAAAATAAATCAAAGTGTATTCAATGTTATTTTTATTTAGTTTTAAGTTTGATTTAATTTTGAAAAAGTGGATTGAGTTTGTTGTTCCTAACCATTCCCACATGTGTTTGATATTTTTTGTTTAATTTTTAAATGATTAGATTCATTTTTATATATTAATTAGGTTAAGGTATGAATTAAGCAAGTTAATTGATCCTTACATACACCACCTTAGCATAGTTAACCAAGTAATTATGAGATAGTGAGATGACATAAAAACTCACAAGGAATTTAAATTTGCAATGCACCTAGGAAGAAAAGGGCCTAATGCAATTTGGCTCATGTTTATTAGTTAATTAAGCAAAGGGGTTTAACTTTAGTAATTTTAAAACACCCCTTCATACATATGAATTGGGTTTTGATTTTTTTAATTGAACATAGGCTATCAAATACCTAAGTATCTACCCAAAGTAAATTAATTAAGTTCTGGAAGATTTTATAATTTTTAGAAATTATTTAAGGGGATAATTAATGGATTAACACTTAATTAAGAGAGAATTAAGGAAAGAAAAGGGAGTTTAGGGAATAGCTTAGGGAAAATACCCCAAAAATTTTCCCTAAGCCTCCTATTCACTGGATCTAACCTTAATCAACCTTAATAATGGATTAAAACACTAATTCAAACCCTAATTATCCTTTATTACATAAAGAGGGTAATTAAGAACACATTTGCAATTCTCCCAATTAAGCCTTAAATAAATACCAAAAAATATAGGGGAGGTAGAGGTAATACCCCAAAACATACCCAAAAAGTTTGGGATTAATCAGAGGATTAATTAAGAAGTAACTAGCGAAATGAAATTTTTAATAAAACCTAAAATCAGCGAAAAGATTAATTAAAAATCCATTGAAATTATTTTTAAGATATTCCAAGTTGAATTATCTTTCCACAAGATTTTACCTCATATTTTTCTGAATTTTATTGAAGGAGATATGAAATTTTGAATATCAAGAGATTAATTAACATTAATTAAATCCCTTAATTAATCCATTAGCTCACAGTGTGACACGTGGCGACAGCGGTTAGCATGCTTTACAAGCATTGTGCACTGAGCCTATTACTTAAACATCACATCTAGATGGCGGTGAGGCAGTGGGATGTGCATTGATCCCTGCCATTCGATCAAGGATCATCCTGCAGTTCATAAAAGGGTAAAGGATTTGTAAAACGTGGGAATAATCATGGTAGTCCATCCAAAATGTGCAGATGGATGACTATGATCAATCGAGTTCTTCCCTTAGGATTAACAGAGGCCGTCCATGATCTTAGAAAAGATCTAAGGTCGATTGAGATCGGATTGGAACGAGATTGTTCCCACACCATCTAAAGTTAATAAGGAGCTTATCCAATGGTGGATTTCTCATGACTTCAAAATTTCTTTCACAAAAGACCAACACACTGAAAAATTCTATTCCTCACTGGAGGTGATCACCAGTGCTCAAGCTTGATGAGGTAGCTTCGTCTAGTGGATACGAAGCCCTATTAAAATATTTAGGACTTGGGGTTGAGTGGATTTCCCTATGGACCAACACTACTTGATCTCCTTTGCGACATTGATCTAGTTGAGGCCTTCCTTACTTTGGGAACTTGAATGGGTTCTTAAGTGCACTCGGATTGATCCTCTGAGGGAGTGTGCAAGAGCAATTGAAATGGATTTGAGTGTAGAGGAAGTTGAAGGTTCAAGTGAGCTCCCCTATTTTTCAATGGAGAAAATCGAGAAGTAGCTATTTCAAATCCCTCTTAGAAAGCTTAGGATGGCTCTCTGATCTTTCCTAACACTCTCTAGGCTTCAATCGAATGAGGGAATGATGATTTCAAATTGAATTAGGGGGAGTATATTTCCCCCTATGGAAATCGGACGGCCGACACCTACCTTGCCATTTTGATCCAATTGACCACATGGAAAGGTTCATTTAGGTTGTTAAATACTTGCACATGGTCGATTTGAGGTCTTGAGTGGATTGCCAACCTCCCATGTGCATCAAATTTGGTGGAGGAAGGATTTTGGATTAGCCAATTTGACCCATGGGGTCGGGTTTGGGATTGGTGCCATTTAGGCTGACCCAAACCCATTGGGTTGGGTGCACTACTCTTCATTAGGTCCACTAGAGCTATTAAAAAGGCGTCAAGTTCATAAGAGGAGGGTATGAACAAATTACCCATGGATTAGTCCATAATTTGTTCTATGGCCTAGGGGTAGAATGGTTATTATACTGAATTTTCAAATTGGATATGTTGGGTATGTGGAGAAACTAGGTTTGGCCAATTTTCATGAGATTTATAATTCATTTGATAAGGTTTGGCTCATGTTGACCCATTTAGGTTAAAATGGGTCAACTTGGGTCAGGTTGACCAATTGGTCAAATTAGGTCGAACCAAGGGTTGGGTCAAGTTCATATGACCATTTGAAATGTTTTGGAGGCTTTATTTTGGCTCAATTTGGATTAGTTTTGAATTTGGCTCATGGGACTTCACTTAGGTCAAATGGGTCATGTTGACCTATTTAACCCATTTGACCTAGTTAAGGTAGATCAAGGGTAGGTTTAGGTTTGGTTAGCCATATGGAGTATATTAGTATCTTTGTTTCCAATCGATTTTGGTTAAGTTCAAATTTGGCTCAACATGACCCCTATAGGTCAACTTGGGTCTAAGCTCAATTAGGCTAGGTTGGGTCTAGTCGGCCAATTAAGGACTTGGTCAAGTTCCACAAGTGATTTGGAATGAACTTGACCCATTGGTTTCAATCAATTTAGCTTAGATCAATTTTTAACACATTTTGATTTTTAGGTCAAGTTGGGTCAAATTGGGTCAAGTGGCCAATTGGGCTAGGTTAGGCTCAAATGTTGGCTTGGTCAAGTTCAAACATAGGTCATAAATGAACTTAGATCAATGGTCTCAATCAATTTGGCCTATGGTAGAATTTGGCTATGTTAATTTTCATTTTGGGCTAAGTGTTGACTTGGTCAACCCTTAAGTTTGACTTGGTTTTACCCAATTTGATTGATTGATCATCCCATGATGATTGTTGATCATGATGAAAGGCATAGGTGAGTTTGGTTCAATCCAATTTGGTTAGGATTAGAATTTCACTCATAAAGGTATTTTAGGTCACTTTGGGTCAAGTGAGCCTAAGCGGGTCAAATGACTTGGTCAAAGCTTGATTTGAGTTTGATTAAACTTGTATATGAACTTATGATTGAAATATGAATCCATTTGCATTTGGTTTGAAGTCAAATGGGTTTTGATTCACTTGACAATTTCATATTCAAAGGAAGAATACTAAAGGATTTTGGCTTGACTTTTGAATTGATTTTAGATTTGGTGATTGAAGTTTGTATTTCTATATGAATTCATGATTGTAGGGTTGATTAAATCATGAAGGAAAATCAAGAGCTTGGCTTGATTTGAATTTGTTTTGGCTAAGTTCAAGATTTTGACTTGAAAGGCTTAGATTGGATTTTGAGTGGATTTGAGTTTGATTTTTGGAATTGGTTTTGATTTAGGGTTTAGGTGCAGATCTGGAAACCCTAAACCCTAAACCCTAAACCCTAAACCCTAAATAAAGTAAAATAAAAACTAAATAATAACCTAAACCTAAAAAATAAACATAAAAATAAATAAAAAATAAAACCTAAACCCTAAACTAAAAAAGCAATCTAAACCTAAAATAAATAAAATAAAATAAACCTAAACCTAAATTAAAATAAACAAAACTAAAATAAATAAAACCTAAAGTAAACTAAACCTAAATCCTAAACTAAATAAAGTAAAATAAACTAAAAATAAACCTAAACCTAAACTAAGACAATAAAACCTTAAAATAAAACAAAAATAAAAACCTAGAACCTAAACCTAAAAAAAATATAATAAAAACCTAAATCTAAACCTAAAAATACAAAAATAAAACCTATACCTAAAAAATAAAAAAAAATAAAACTAAACTAAAAAATAAACCTAAACCTAAACTTAAACCTAAAAAATAAACTAAAATAAAAAACCTAAACTAAAATAAATAATCTATACTAAAAAAAATAAACCTAAATAAAAATAAAAAATAAAAAATAAAATAAACTAAAATAAATAAAAAAATATGTTAAATAAATCTAAACCTACCAGTTTACTTAATTTTAAAAAAGAACCCTAAACCTAAAATAAATCCTAAACCTAAACCATAAAAAACCCTAAACTTTAAACCATAAACCCTAAAAAACCTTAAATCGAAAACCCTAAACTAACCTAATCCCTAAACCCTAAACTAACCCTAAACCTTAAACCCCCCCTACAACCCTAAACCCTAAACCCGCAAAACCCTAAACCCTAAAGCCTAAACTCAGAATCCTAAACCCTAAACCCTAAACCCTAAACTTATTTTCTCTTTTTGTCCTGAGCTAGGTTATGTTTTTTACCTGTTGCTTTTGGGTTGGCCAGGTAGTTGCTACTTGGTGGTTCTTATCTTTCCAGCCTGGGTTGGCTTGGTTCTTTTAGCTTTGTGGCAGCTGTCTTCTCTGCCTTGTTACTCTGGTTATTGGTGGATGAGATATTTCTGCTCTGCCTTTTTTCTATTTTCTGCATTGGTTGGTTTGTTGGCTCTCCTCTTGAACTCAAATTACTTTTTACTAGATGATGGTTTGATTTCTAAGTTGTTTAGTCATTTGTGGTTGCTCACCCTTATTTTTCTTGGTAACTGCTACTTGTTAGGACTTTGGCTTGAGGTCTCCTATCTTGGTTTGGTTGGTTGATTCTCTATTAATTAGCATTGGCCTGGTGCTTGCTGATGGATGGTTCTGGTTTTCCCTGGTTTGGTGCTTGGATGGGTATCTATATAATGGCTATTGTTGGTGTTCTGACTTTGTTCTAGCCACTCTCTGGGTTATTATGATTAGCCTATTGTAGTTTTTGTTTGGTGATTAGGCTGCTAGCTGGTTGCTGACCGATTGCTCTTTGTTTAATGGTGCAGATCTGGAACTCCATGGATTGTTGGCCTATGATGTTTGCTTGTATCAGATATGCTGGCTATGATGCCTTTGATGTTACTCACCTCTTCTCTCTGGTTCGTAGCATTACATATGATTGAAACCCTTCTTTATAAAGTTTGGTTGCTCATATGTATTCTTGCCCCTTACGATGATCCTAACTAAGCCTGAGCATTCACTTTCTCAGCTCTCTCCTTTTCCTCTCTTTATCCGTATCCTTTTTAGCTATGAATTTTGCCTTTGTGGTGTTTTACAGATGCCTTTTATAGGTTGAAACTTTACAGAGGGAATGGTCGTTACTCGGTCAACCCAAGTGTTATTTTTGTGGAACTTTCTTATCTTGCTTTCTCAAAGATATCATGAACTACTGTTGACCCATCTTTTTATTATTTTTAGGATTTGTTTCAGTCTACTCTGTGTCTTTTTCTGTTATGCTTTATAGTTATTCTATATGCTCTTTTATTTTCTTTTCTTTTTCTAATGTACTTAGATGGGAGTTTAGCTCTTTAGGTTTTTTGTACCTCTAAGAACAGTAGAATTTTAGAGCCTTACCCCTTCTAAAGGCATTGTATATTTTCCTTTTCTAGTAATAATATTCTAACTTCCCCCCAAAAAAAAACCCTGAGTCCTATACCCTAAACCCTAAGCCCTAAATCCCAACACTAAAGCACAAATCCTAAACCCCAAACCCTAAACCTAAACCTAAAGTAACTAAATAAACTAGAAAATAAACCTAAAATCCAAAACTTAATAAACCAAAACCTAAACTTAAACCCTAAGAATGAATAGAACCTTGACGATAGGAACATCACCATCAACCAGGCTCAGTCTAGATCTTGTGGTGGAGGCAAAGGCGGAGTCAGCTATTATCACAATGGTGGAGGGGGATCTGGAGGTGTTGGTGGATATGGAGGTGGTGGTCAGAGTAGTGGTTGTTATGGAGGCAGGAGGAGCGACGGAGGTTACATCCATGGTGGTGGCAGAGGGAAAGATCTGGGATATGATGGTGGATCCCGCTACTCAAGAGTCCAAGGTGGTTTCGATGGGAAATGGAGAAACTGAAGAACAGATGATCCGATATGTTGCTTATGAAACTGTCTTTATAGAAGAGACGGTTCTAGTAATCTAGGGTTCTTTATTTGCTCTATGCGTGCTCATTTTTTATCTATATTGTCACTTATGTCTTAGAAAACTTGGTATGTTACTTGGTTGATGAAACCGAAATGAAGAAATGATAAATCTAAATTTCTTCTCTGTTAAAAAAAAACTAAATCCTTAAACTCTAAGCTAAAACTAGAACCCTAAACCTAAAACCTAAACCCTAAACCTTAAACCCTAAACTCTAAACCTTAAAAACCCTAAACCATTAACCCTAAACCTTAAAACCCTAAACCCTAAACTCTAAACCCTAAACCCTAAACACTAAACCCTAAACCCTAAACTCTAAACACTAAATCCTAAAACCCTAAACCTTAAAACCTAAACCCTAAACCATAAACCTTAAACCCTAAACCATAAAAAGCTAAAAACCTAAACACAAACTAAATGAAGCCTAAAAATAAAATAAATAAATAAACCTAAACCAAAATATAATAAAATAAAAACCTAAACTAAAACCTAAACCAAATCCTAATCTTAAACCTAAAAAGAAAAAACTAAACAAAAATAAAATAAATAAAAACTTAAACTAAACTAAAAAAAAACTAAATAAAAAAAACTAAAACCAAAATAAAAATAAAATGAACCTAAAATAAAATAAAATAAAAACTAAATAAAAACCTAAACTTAAAAAATAAACCTAAAAATAAAACCTAAAAATAAATAAAAAAGAAAACCTAAACCCTAAACTTATAAAAAAAATCTAAACCTAAAATAAAAATAAACTAAACAAAAATAAATAAAACCTACATATAAACCTAAAGTAAATAAATTAAAATAAACTAAAAATAAATCTAATCTTAAACTAAAAATTAAAACCTTAAAATAAACCTACAATAAAAATCTAAAACTGAAACATAAATAGATAAAATAAAAAACATAAACCTAAACATAAAAAATAAAATAAAAATAAATCTAAACTAAAAAATAAACCTAAACTTAAAATATAAACTAAAATAAAAAACCTAAACTGAAATAAATAAACCTAAAATAAATAAACTAAACTAAATAAAATTAAAAATAAACTTAAATAAAAATAAAAATAAAATATACTAAAATAAATTAAAAATAAATAAATAAACCTAAGCCTATTAGTTTACTAAATTTAAAATAGTAAAAATTAGAAAAAATAAAGATAAAAACAAAAATAAACCCAAACCCTAAACCCTAAACCCTATAACTAACCCTAAACCCTAAAACCCACAACCCTAAACCATAAACCTTAAACCCCAATCCCTAAACCCTAAACCCTAAACCCTAAACACTAAAAACCTAAAAATCTAAACATAAACTAAATAAAAACTAAAAAAGAAAATGTAAACATAAAAAAAATTAAAAACCTAAAATAAAATGTAAACCTGAACCTAAACCTAAATCTAAACCTAAAAAATATAATAAAAACCTAAACATAAACCCAAAAATAAAAAATAAAATAAAAATAAAACTAAACTAAAAAATAAATCAATTCTTAAACTCAAACCTAAAAAAATAAACTAAAATTAAAAACCTAAACTGAAATAAATAAACTAAGCTGAATAAAAAAATAAAAAATAAACCTAAATAAAAGTAAAATATAAAATAAATTAAAATTTACTTAATTTAAAAATAAAAATTAAAAAAAACTTAACCCTAAACCCTAAAACTAACCCTCCATAAACCATAAAACTTAAACCCTAAAACCTATAACCCTAAACCCTAAAAATCTAAAAAATTAAACCTAAACTAAATAAAACTTAAAAATAATATAAATAAACCAACCTAAAACTAAAAAAAATAAAATACAATAAATAAAATAAAAACCTAAACTAAAACTTAAACCTAAAAATAAATTAAAATAAAAAATTAAAAATTTGACTAAAATAAAATAAATAAAAACCTAAACTAAACAAAAAAAAGAAAAAATCTAAATAAAATAAAAGCAAAACGTTAAAAAAAATAAACCTAAAAATATAATATAATACAAACCTAAACCTAAAAAGTAAACTTAAAAATAAAACCTAAAAATAAATGAAAAATAAAACGTAAACCCTAAACAAAAAAAAAATACTAAAAATAAACCTAAAATAAAAATCTAAAACTTAAACCTATATAAATAAAATAAAAACCTAAACCTAAACCTAAAAATAAAAAATCAAACCTAAACCTAAAAATTAAAAATAAAACTAAACTTAAAAATATACATAAACCTAAACCTAAACTTTATAAATAAACTAAAATAAAAAACCTAAATTAAAAGAAATAAACTAATCTAAATAAAAATAAAAAATAAACCAAAATAAAAATAAAATATAAAATAAACTAGTAAACTTAAACATACCAATTTACTTAATTTAAAAAATACCTAAACCTAAAATAAACCCTAAACCCTTAACCCTAAACCTTAAACACTAAACCCTAAAAAACCCTAAACCCTAGAAAATGATAAATCCTAAACCCTAAACCCTAAGCCTTAAACCCTAAACTAACCTAAACCCTAAACCCTAAACTTACCCTAAACCCTAAACCCAAAAATTTAAACCCTGGAACCCTAAACCGTAAACCCTAAACCCTAAACTTTAAACCCAAAACCTTTAAAATCGTAAATCATAAAGCCTAAACACTAAATCTTAAACCCTAAACCTTAAACTCTATCCCTAAACCCTAAACCCTAAGCCTTAAACCCTAAGCCCTAAACCCTAAACCCTAAACCCAAAACTTATTTTTATTTTTTGGCCTAAGCTAGGTTATGTTTGTGACCTCTTACTTTTGGGTTGGCCTGGTGGTTGCTACCTGGTGGTTCCTACTTTTCCAACCTAGGTTGTCTTGGGTTTTTCGGCCTGGTGGCTGATTTCTTCTCTGCCTTATTACACTGGTTGTTGGTGGATGAGATAGTTTCTGCTCTTGCTTTATTCTATTTTCAGCACTGATTTGTTTGTTAGCTCTCCTCTTCAACTCAAATTACTTTTTGCTGGCTTTTCATGGTTGGATAGGTGGATTTCCTAGTGGGATCTACTTTTGGTTGTTGCTTTTCTAGGCCTTCTTTTGGGGAGTTTCCTGCCTACTTTTTTTGGGGTTGCCTCCCAATTCCTTTTTGTTTATTATTGGATACTTCTTTTGCCTTGGTTTTGTGTTTGGTTATTCTCTTGGGATTAGCCTCTATTGGGTGCATTGCTTGCAACACATTTTATATTATTATTATGCTTCTTGTCGGGTTAGTCTTTATTGCTATGGAAGTTTGGTTTTTTCGGTTGATCTTGGCTAGCTGATGATGTTGCCTTTCTATGCTGATTGTGCATCTTTTGAACCTTTGTTGTATGGTGCTTTGTTGGTTTTTTGCATTTCCTATATTGGTTACTTATGATGGGTTATTCTCTGATGGATGGTTGCCTTATGGCTGTTTTACTTACCTGGTTTGGTAGGAGGAGTTTTAGTTGTCCTTGGAATCTTGGTTGGTTGTTTTTTTTCTTTGTTGGTCTTTTTCTTCTTCTTAGACAATTTGCTAGAGCCTTTTGCTATGCTCGCCGAACCTTTATTGATTCTTTTGGATTAGACTTTTTTGTTTCTGGTGGTTGGTGGTTACCTTTGGCCCCCTTTTGTGTGGCTATTTTGTCTTCTAGTAATTTGCACTGGCCGCAGCTTATGTTTCCTTCAGTTGATGGTTTCATTTCTAAGCTATTTAGTCATTTATGGTTGCTCACCCTAGTTTGGCTTGGTGACTGCAACTTGTTGGGACTTTGGCTTGAGGGTTCTTATCTTAGTTTTGTTGGTTGTTTCTCTATTAATTGGCATTGGCCTGGTGCTTGTTGATGGTTGGTTCTAGTTTTCCCTGGTTTGGAGCTTGGATGGGTATTTGGATAATGGCTATTATTGTTGTTCTGACTTTATTATAGCCTCTATCTTGGTTATTATCATTAGTCTATTGTGGTTTTTGTTTGGTACTTTTACTGCTAGCTGGTTGTTGGTTGTAGCTCTTTGTTTAATGGTGCAGGATCTGGAACTCTATGGACTGCTGGCCTTGGATGTTTGCTTGCATCAGGTATACTAACTATGATGGCTTTGATGTTACTAACCTCTTCTCTCTGGTTGGTAGCATTACATATGATTGCAACCCTTCTTTATGAAGTTTGGATGTTCATATGTATTGTTGCACCTTGAGATGACCTTAATTGAGCCTGTGCCTTCTCATTCTCAGCTCTCTCCTTTTCCTCTCTTTATCCTTACCCTTTTTAGCTATGACTTCCACCTTTGTAGTGTTTTGCAGATTTCTTTTATAGGTTTGAACTTTACAAAGGGAATGGTCATTACTCAGTCAACCCAAGTGCTATTGTTGTAGATCTTACGTATCTTACTTTCTTAAAGGAATCATGAACTTCTGGTGACTCATCCTTTTATTATTTTCAAGATTTGTTTTAGTCTTACTTTGTGCCTTTTTCTCTTATGCTTTTTAGCAATTGTATTTGCTCTTTTTTTTCTTTTCTTTTTCTAATGTACTTAGATGGGGGTTTAGCTCTTTAAGTTTTTGGTAGCTCTAAGAGCAATAGAATTTTAGAGCTTTACCCCTTTTAAGGACATTGTATCTTTTCCTTTTATGGCAATAAAATTCCAACATTTCAAAAAAAATCCATAAACAACCCTAAACCCTAAACCCTAAACCCTAAACCTTAAACCCTAAACCTTAAGACCTTAAACCCTAAAACCTAAACCCTAAATGCTAAACCATAAACTCTATTAAAAAAACCATAAACCCTAAACCTTAAACCCTTAACTCTAAACCCCTAAACCCTAAATAATAAACCTTAAACCTTAAACCCTAAACCCTAAACCCTATAAACCCAAAACCATAAACTCTAAACCATAAACCCTAAAACCTAAACCTAAATAATAAAATAAAATAAAATAAAAACCTAAACTAAAACATAAATCTAAACCTAAACATAAACCTAAAAAGAAAATAAAATAGAAATAAAAACTAAAATAAAATCAAATAAATAAAAACCTAAACTAAACTAAAAAATAAAATAAACCTAAAAATTAAAAACCTAAATAAAATAAAAAAATAAACCTATGATAAAACAAAATAAAAAGTAAATAAAAACATAAACCTATAAAATAAACCTAAAAATAAATAAAAAATAACTCCTAAACCCTAAACTAAAAAAAAACCAAAACCTAAAATAACAATAAAATAAAACAAATAAAATAAACCTAAATATAAACTAAAAATAAAATAAAACAAATAAAATAAACCTAAACCTAAACTAAATTAAACTAAACTAAAATAAATAAAACCTAAACCTAAACCTAAAATTAACTAAACCTAAACCTAAACCTAAACTAAATAATATAAAATAATCTAAAAATAAACCTATGCATAGACTAAAAAATAAAACCTAAAAATAAACCTAAAATAATAACCAAAAACCTAAACCTAAAAAAATAAAACAAAAATAAAACTAAACTAAAAAATAAACTTAAAACTAAACCTAAACTTGAAAAATAAACTAAAATAAAAAAACCTACATTAAAATAAATAAACTAAGCTAAATAAAAATAAAAATTAAATAAACTATAATAAATAAAAAATAAACTTAATAAACTAAATAAACCTAAACCTACTAGTTTACTTAATTTTTTATATCAAAAAAACCCTAAACCCAAAATCCTAAACCATAAACCTACAACCCTAAACCCTAAACCCTAAACCCTAAAACATAAACCCTAAAATACCCTAAACCTTAAACCCTAAACCCTAAACCCTAAAAAACCATAAACCCTAAACTTTAAACCCTAAATTAACCATAAACCCTAAAACCCCTCACAACACTAAACCCTAAACCTTAAACTCTAAACCCTAAACCGTAAACCCTAAACCATAAACACTAAACCCTAAATGCTAAACCATAAACCCTAAACCCTAAACCTTTAACAACCCTAAATTCTAAAACCCTAAACCCTAAACCCTAAACCCTAAACCCTAAACCCAAACCCTAAACCCTAAACCCTAAATACTAAACACTAAACCCTAAACCCTAAACCTTAAACCCTAAATTCTAAACTCGTAAAGCCTAAACACTAAACCTTAACCCATGAATCCTAAACCCTAACCTTAAACCCAAAAAAGGCAAAACCTAAAACCCTAAACCCTAAAGACTAAACCCTAAACCCTAAACCCTAAACCTGAAACCTTAAACTTAAACCTAAAGTAACTAAATAAAATTAAAAAAATAAACCTAAACCCTAAAACCTAATAAACCTAAACCTAAACCTAACCCCTAAGAATGGACATAACCTTGATGGCAGGAACATCACCATCAACCATGCACAGTCTAGATCTAAGGATGGAGGTGAAGGTGGAGGCAATGGTAATCACAGTGGTGGTGGGGAATCTGGAGGTGCTGGTGGACATGGAGGTGATCGTCAGAGTAGTGGTGGTTATGGAGGCGGGAGGAGCGATGGAGGTTACAGCCGTGGTGGTGGCAGAGGGAGAGATCGGGGACATGATGGTGGATCCCGCTACTCGAGAGGCCGGGGTGGTTCTAATAGGAAATGGAGATATTGAAGAACGGTCGATCCGATATGCTGCTTATATAACTATGCCTTTACAGTAGAGACAGTTCTAGTTACCTAGTGTTTTTAATTTGCTCTATCCCTGCTCATTTTTTATCTATGTTGTCGCTTGTCTCTTAGAAAACTTAGAGTGTTACTTGGCTAATGAAATCAAAAAGAAGAAATGTCAAACCTGAATTTGTTCTCTCTTAAAAAAAACCAAATAACGTAAACCTTAAACTAAAATTGAACCCTAAACCAAAAAGCTAAACCATAAATCATGAACCTTAAAAACCCTAAACCCTAAACTTTAAACCCTGAATCCTAAACTTTAAACCCTAAACCCTAAACCTAAACCCTAAACCATAAACCTAAAACCCTAAACTAACCCCAAACCCTAAAAATAAAATAAATAAAAAAACTTAAACCAAAATAAAATAAAAACTAAACTAAAACCTAAACCTAAACCTAAAAAGAAAATAAAATAAAAAGTAAAAACTAAACTATTATAAAATAAATAAAAACCCAAACTAAACTAAAAAAAATAAAAAACCTAAATAAAATAAAAACTAAACCGAAAATAAAAATAAAATAAACCTGAATTAAAAACTAAATAAAAACCTCAACTTAAAAAATAAAACTAAAAATAAATAAAAATAAAACATATTCCCTCATCTAAAAAAAACCAAAACCTAAAATAAAAATAAAATAAACCTAAACCTAAACTATAATAAACTAAACTAAAATAAATAAAACCTAAAATAAACTAAACCTAAACCTAAACCTAAACTTAAATTAAAATATAAAACCTAAAATAAAAATCTAAACCCTAAACCTAAAAAAATAAAATATAAACCTAAAGATAAACCTAAAAATAAAACATAAAACTTAAACCTAAATAATAAAATAAAAATAAAAGAAAACTAAGAAATAAACTTACACTTAAACCTAAACCTAAAAAATAAACTAAAATTAAATACCTAAACTAAAATAAATAAAAATAAAGATAAACCAAAATAAAAATAAAATATAAAATAAGCTTAAATAAATTAAAAATAAACTAAATAAACCTAAACCTATTAGTTTACTTTATTTAAAAATATACATAAAAAATTAATATTAAAATTAACAAAAACCCTAATCTTAAACCCTAAACCCTAAAATAAATCTTAAACCTTAAACCTTAAAACCCTAAACCCTAAACACTAAACCCTAAAACCTAAACCTTAAACCATAGAACCAACAACACTAAACCCTAAACCCTAAACCCTAAACCCTAAACCCTAAAACCTAAACCCTATGCCCTAAACCCTAAACCCTAAAAATCTAAAAACCTTAACCTAAACTAAATAAAACATAAAAAAATAAAATAAATAAATAGCATAAACCTAAATAAAATAAAAACCTAAACTTAAACCTAAACCTAAACCTAAACATAAAAATAAAATAAAATAAAATTAGAAAAACTAAGCTAAAATAAAATAAATAAAAACCTAAACTAAACTAAAAACAATATTAACCTAAAAATAAAAAACAAAATAAAATAAAAAGTAAATGTAAAATAAAAATAAAATAAATCTAAAATAAAATAAAATAATGCTAAATAAAAACCTAAACCTAAAAAATAAACTTAAAAATAAATATAAAATAGAACCTAAAAACTAAACTAAAAAAAACCCTAAACCTAAAATAAAAAAATAAAATAAACTTAAACCTACGCTAAAATAAACTAAGCTAAAATAAATGAAAACTTAACCTAAACCTAAAATATGCTAACCCAAACCCAAAACTAAATAAATTAAATTAAATTAAATTAAGAATAAACCTAAACTTAAACCAAAATATAAATCCTAAAATTAAACCTAAAATAAAAACATAAAACCTAAACCTAAAAAAATAAAATAAAAACCTAAACCTAAACCTAAAAAAAAGCCTAACCAAAAAAATTAAATAAAAATAAAGCTAAGCTAAAAAAATAAACTTAAACCTAAACATATAAAATAAACTAAAATAGAAAACCTAAACTAAAATAAATAAACCTAAAATAAATATACTAAACTAAATAAAAGTAAAAAAAAAACCTAAATAAAAATTAAAAATAAAATGAACTAAAATAAATAAAAAATTGATTAAATAAACTTAAACCTGCCACTTTACTTAATTTAAAAAAAACTAAACCTAAAATAAACCCTAAAAAACCTTAAACCTTAAACCCTAAACCCTAAAAACCTAAACCCTAAACCATAAATCCTAAATCTTAAACCCTAAAAAACCATAAACCCTAAACTAACATAAACCCTAAACCCTAAACCCTAAACCCTAAATCCCCCTACAACCCTAAACCCTAAACCATATAACCATAAACCCTAAACCCTAAACCTAAACCCCTAGGCCACAAACCCTACCCTAGGCCACAGGCCTAGAGCCCCGGCCCTAAAGGCTGAGCACTAAGCCCCAGCCATGACCACAGTACTGACCTGAAGCCCTAGGCCACAGCCCTAAACATATGTTCGCGCAGGTGAAGCGTGTTTCTAATTGCTTACCGGTTGGCTGGTGGTTGCTCTGTGGTTCTTGTCCTTCGGGGGTTGGTTGGGATTTTTTTTAATAGTCTTTGCTATCTTCTCACGCCTTTACTTTACTTTGGTGGATGAGATGGTTTTTGCTCTAGCTTTATTCTACTTTCTACACTGGTTGGTTTATTGGCTCTCCTCTTGAACTCGAATTACTTTTTACTAGTATTTCATGTTTGGATGGGTGGTCTTCCTAGTGGGAATTGCTATTAGTTATTCTCTTTCTGGGCCTTCTTTTGGAGAATTTCTTGGCTACTTTTTTGGGGGTTACCTCCTAGTTCCTTGTTGTTTATTGTTGGATCCTTCTTTTGCCTTGGTTTTATGCTTGATTATTCTCCTAAGATTAGCCTCTATTGGGTGAATTATTTCTGGGATGTTTTATGTTGTTATTATGCATCTTGTCGGGTTAAACTTTCTTAGTGGGAAAGTTTGGTTTTTCTGCTTGTCCTGGCTAGCTGCTATTGTTGCCTTTCTATGGTGGATGTGCTTCTTTTGGACCTCTGTTGTGTGGTGCTTTATTGGTTTTCAACTTTTCCTTGGCTGTTGAGGATGCTTCCTTTGTTGGCTACTTATGATGGGCTATTCTCTGGTGGTTGCCTTATGGCTATTTTACTAAGCTGGTTTGGTTGGAGGACTTTTAGTTGGAATCTTGGTTCATTGATTTTTTTCCTTTTTGTTGGTTGTTTCTCTGTTAATTGGCATGGGTCTGGTGCTTGGTGATGGCCAGTTCTGGTTTTCCCTGGTTTGGAGCTTTGATGGGTATTTGGATAATGGTTGTTGTCAGTGTTCTGATTTTTCTCTAGCCTCTCTCTGGGTTATTGTGATTAGTCTGTTGTTGTTTTTGTTCAGTGGTTTGCCTGTTAGCTAGTTGCTGGTCAATTTCTCTTTATTTAATGGTGCAATATCTAAAACTCTATAGACTACTGGCCTTGGATGTTTACTTATATCAGGTATTCTAGCTATGATGGTTTTGATTCTACTCACCTCTTCTCTCTAGTTCGTAGCATTACATATGATTGTAGCCCTTTTTATAAAGTTTGGATGCTCATACGTATTGTTGCCCCTTCAGATGATCCTAATTGACCCTAAGACTCCTCTTTCTCAGCTCTCTCTTTTTTCTCTCTTTATCCTTATCCTTTTCAGCTATGATTATTGCCTTTGTAGTGTTTTGCAGATTTCTTTTACAGGTTGGAACTTTAAAGAGGGAATGGTCGTTACTCAGTCAACCCAAGTGTTGTTGCCATAGATCTTGCTTATCTTGCTTTCTCAAAGGAATCATGAACTGCTTCTGACTCATCCTTTTACTATTTTTAGGATTTGTTTTAGTCTTACTCTGAGTCTTTTCCTTTTATTCTTTTTAACTGTTGCATTTGCTCTTTTGTTTTCTTTTCTTTTTATAATGTACTTAGATGGGGGTTCAGCTCTTTAGGTTTCTTGTAGCTCTCAAAGTAGTAGGATTTTAGACCTATACCCCTTATAAGGGCATTGTATCTTTTCCTTTTATGATAATAAAATTCTAACTTTCCCCTTGAAAAAACCCTAAACCATAAACAACCCTAAACCCTAACACCTAAGCCCTAAACCCTAAACCTTAAACCTCAAACCCTAAACTCTAAACCTTAAACCCCAAACCCTAAACCCTAAACCCTAAACTAACCCTAAACCATAAAAATCTAAAAACCTACACCTAAACTAAATAAAACCTAAAAATAATAATAATAATAAATAAATAAAAACCTAAACCAAAATAAAATAAAATGAAACTAAAACCTAAACCTAAACCTAAATCTAAAAAGAATATAAAATAAAAAATAAAAAATAAACTAAAATAAAATAAAAATGACTTTAAACTACACTAAAAAGTAAAAAATGTTTAATAAAGTAAAAACTAAACCTAAAATAAAAAAAATAAAAACATGAACTTAAAAAATAAACCCTAAACTAAAAAATAAAAACCTAAACCTAAACCCAAAATCCTAAAAAAATAAACAAAATATTTTAAAACCCTGACCCTACCTAAACCTATGGCCCTCCAAATTCTAAACAGACCCAAACCACTGTAACACCCCAAACTTTAAACCCTAAATCATAAACCTGATCCCTAAAACCCTAAACCCTGGGCCCTACACTCTGTTAAAGACATTAAAGAATAAAAAAGGCCAGGCCAACCCAAGGCTAGCCTGGGCCTAAACCACAACACCCCTAAATCCTAAATGCTAAACCCAAAAATTCTAAACCATAAACCCTAAACCTTAAACCCTAAAACCTAAACCTAAATATAAGAATAAAATAAAATAAAATAAAAGCCTAAACTAAACCTAAATAAAATAAAATAAAGATAAAACTAATTAAAGATATATAAATAACCTAAACTAAACTAAAAAATAAAATAAACCTAAGATAAAATAAAATAAAAACTAATTAAAAACATAAACTTAAAAAATAAACCTAAAATTATAACCTAAAAATAAATAAAAAAGAACACCTAAACCCTAAACTATGAAAAAAAACCTAAACCTAAATAAAACTAAAATAATCAAAATAAGATAAACCTAAACTAAACTAAAATAATCTCAAATATAATAAATAAAACCTAAACCTAAACCAAAAATAAACTAAACTTAAATTTAATATAAAGTAAAAATAAACCTAAGCCTAAACTAAAAAATAAAACCTAAAAATAAACCTAAAATAACAACCTAAAACCTAAACCTAAAAAAATAAAATAAAACCTAAACTAAAAAAAAAAAATAAAACCTAAGCCTAAGAAACAAAACTAAGCTAAAAAATAAACCTAAACCTAAACCGAAAAAATAAACTTTAAAAAAACCTACACTAAAATAAATAAACTAAACTAAATATAAATAAAAATAAACCTAAATAAAAACAAAAAATAAGATAAACTAAAATAAATAAAAAATAAACTAAAATGGACTAAAATAACTGTTTGTCGGGTTTGATTAAAAAAACTCTAATGACCACTAGGCAAATCTTACCCTAACCCCTAACCCTGGGCCCTAAACCCTCCTGACCTGACTCTGATGACCTGGGCCTGACCCTAGGCCCTAAACCTGACCATGCCTAAACCCTAAACCCTATAAATATAAACCCTACCACTGGGCCCTGAGCCACACTAAAATGTGGCACAGGGGCCAGCCACCTGACCCAGACCCTGGGCCCTTAGGCCCTAACACCACCACCTGATAAACCCCACTGATCTTCCCAGGCCAGAAACCCTGGGCCCAGGCCCCAGACCATCGTGAGGCTCTAAACTGGCCCTCTAAAATGACCTGGCTCCTATGGGCCCACCTGGGCCCTGGGCCCTGGGCCCCACCCAAACCCAGTGTGGGCGACCACTAAATCACTGAGCCTAAATCCCAAAACCCAGGCCACAACTGAGCCTCCTCCCTAAACTTCGTTAAACCCTCCCTAAAAGCATAATCCCTAAATCCTAAACCCTAACTCCCAAAACCACAACCCCAAACCCTAAACTTAAAATAACTAAATAAATTAAAAAATGAACTTAATCCTTAAAACTTAATAAACCTAAACCTAAACCCTAAACCCTAAACTAAAACCTAAAGTAACTAAATAAATTTAAAAAATAAACCTAAACCCTATAACCTAATAGATCTAACCTAAGCTGAATGGGTAACCTTAGAACATCACCATCAAGCGGCTAGATATGGAGGTGGAGGCGAAGGCAGAGGTGGCAGTTATGGTAGGGGATCTAGAGGTGCTGGTGGATATGGAGGTGGTCAGAATAGTTGTGGTTATGGAGGAGGGATAAGCGACTGAGGTTATAGCCATTGTGGCGGTGCAGGGAGAGATCGAGGATATGATGGTGGATTTCACCACTTGAGAGGTTGGGGTGGTTCTGATGGGAACTAGAGAAATTAAAGAATGGTCGATCCGATCTACTGCTTATGGAACTATGTCATTATAGTAGAGATGGTTCTAGTTACCTGGAGTTTTTGATTTGCTCTATGCGTGCTCATTTTTTATCTATGTAGTCGCTTGCATCTTAGAAAACTTGGTGGGTTACTTATTTGATGAAATCAAAAAGAAGAAATGTTTAATTTGAATTTGTTCTCTATTAAAAAAAACCAAAAACCCTAAACCCTAAACTAAAACCTGAAACTAAAACCTAAAACCCAAACCTTAAACCCTAAACCCTAAACCCTAAACCCTAAAGCCCTAAACCCTTAACCTGAAACCCTAAAACCTAAACTTAGAACCCTAAACCCTAATCCCTAAACATTAAATCCTAAACCAAAAACCCTAAACCTGAAAGCCTAAACTAATCCTAAACCCTAAATCCTAAACCCTAAAAATAAAACCTAAAAATAAAATAAATAATAAAACCTAAACAAAAATAAAATAAAATAAAGTAAAAACTAAAACTAAAACTTAAACCTAAACCAAAACCTAAGCCAAAACCTAAACCTAAAAAAAATGAAAACTAAACTAAAATAAAATAAATAAAACTAAACTTAAAAAATAAACCTAAACCAAAAAAATAACTAAAATAGAAAACCTTCACTAAAATAAATAAACTAAACTAAATATAAATATAAATAAACCTAAACCATACTCAGTCAACCCAGGTGTTATTGTTGTGGATCTTGCATATTTTGCATTCTCAAAGGAATCATGAACTCGAGTTGACTCATCCTTTTACTATTTTCAGTATTTGTTTTAGTCTTACTCTGTGTCATTTTCTCTTATTCTTTTTAGCTATGGTATTTCATCTTTTGTTTTCTTTTCTTTTCCTAATGTACTTAAATGGGGGTTTAACTCTTTTGGTTTCTTGTTGCTCTGACAGTAGTAGAATTATAGAGCTTAACCTCTTTAAAGGACATTGTATCTTTTCTTTTATGGTAATAAAATTCTAAGTTTCGCCCCCAAAAATAAACCCTAAATCCTAAACCCTAAATAATCCTAAACCCTAAAGTCTAAACCCTCAATCTAAACCCTAAACTCTAAAACCTAAATCCTAAACCCTAAATCCTAAACACCAAACCCTAAACCATAAACCCTAAACCCTAAGCCCGAAACCTTAAAACCTAAACCCTAAATCCTAAAACCTAAACCCTAAACTCTAAACCCTAAACCCTAAACACCAAACCCTAAACCCTAAACCCTAAACCCTAAACCTAAAAACATAAAATGCTAAAAACTTAAACCTTAACTAAATAGAACCTAAAAATAAAATAAATAAATAAACCTAAATGAAAATAAAATAAAAAAAATAAAATGAAAAATAACTAAAACCTGAACCTAAACCTAAGCCTAAAAAAAAAATAAAATAAAAATATAAAACTAAAGTAAAGTAAAATAAATAAAAACCTAAACTAAGCTAAAAAATAAAAAACCTAAATAAAATAAAAACTAAACCTAAAATAAAAATAAAATAAACATAAAATGAGATAAAATAAAAACTAAATAAAACCTAAACTTAGACAATAAACTTAAAAAAAATCTAAACCCAAACCTAAAATAAAAATAAAATAAATATAAACCTAAACTATGATAAATAAAACTTAAACTTGAACCTAAAATAAACTAAACTAAAACAAAACCTAAACTAAATAAAAAATAAAATAAAATAAAGATAAACCTAAAACTAAACCTTAAAAAAAAAATCTAAAACCTAAACATAATAAAATAAACTAAAAACCTAAACTTAAACCTAAAAAAAAAAAAAAATAAAACCTAATCCTAAAAAATAAAATAAAAATAAAAATAAACTAAAAAATAAACATAAACTAAAAAAATAAACTAAAATAAAAATACCTAAACTAAAATAAATAAACCTAAAATAAGTAAACTAAGCTAAACAAAAATAAAAATAAACCTAAATAAGAATAAAAAAAAAACTAAAATAAATAAAAAATTCACTAAATAAACTTTTGCTTTTGTTTTTTAAAAAAAAACAAAATAAAACTCTAACCTAAACCCTAAACCCTAAACCCTACTGACCCTAATCCTAAATCTATAACCATGACCACTAACTGACCTGACCACCTACCCCAGGCCAACTCCAAGTGGGCTTTAAACACTAATCCTGGGCTCTAAACCTGGGCTAAATCTGACCCTAAACCCTAAACCCTAAACTTTAAAACCCTAAACCCTAAACCTAATGATGTAAACCCTAAACCCTAAAAATCTAAAAACTTAAACCTAAACTAAATAAAACTTAAAAATAAAATAAAATAGAACTTTAACCTAAATAAAATAAAATAAATAAAACAAAATAAAAACCTAAACTAAAACCTAAGCCTAAACCTAAAAGTAAAATAAAACAAACTAATAAAAATAAACTAAAATAAAATAAAATAAAACCTAAACTAAACTAAAATATAAAATAAACCTAAGAATAAAAAACTTAAATTAAATAAAAACTAAGCAAAAAATAAAAATAAAATAAACCTAAAATAAAATAAAGTAAAAATAAAATCAAAACCTAAACCAAAAAAATAAACCTTAAAATAAACCCTAAGAATAAATAAAAAATAAAACCTAAACCTAAAATAAAAAAAACTAAAACTAAAATATAAAATAAAATATAAAAAATAAAATAAACCTAAACCTAAAATAAAATAAACTAAACTAAAATAAATATAATCTAAACCTAAACTTAAGCATAAACCTGAACTAAATAAAATAAAATAAACTAAAAATAAACCTAAACCAAAATTAAACAGTAAAACCTAAAAAAACCCAACATAAAAACTTAAAACCTAAACCTAAAAAAATAAAATAAAAACCTAAACCTATTCCTAAAATAAAAAATAAAACTTAAACCCAAAAAATAAAATAAAAATAAAATTCAACTAAAAATAAACCTAAGCCTAAACCTAAAAAATAGACTAAAATAAAAAACCTCATCTAATATAAATAAACCTAAAATAAATAAACTAAGCTAAATAAAATAAAAATAAACCTAAATAAAAATATAAAATAAAAGAAACAAAAATAAATAATAAATAAACTAAATAAACTACATAAACCTAAACCTACCAGTTTACTTAATTTAAAAAAAACCTAAACCCTAAATCTTTTACAGTAAACACTAAACCCTAAACCACAAACTAACCTAAACCCAAACTCAGGCCTGAGCCCTAAACCTAAACTAGACCTACAGGCCACCCCCCTGACCCTAGAGAGGCCAAAATGTTTGACCATAAACTATGTAAAAAACTACCAACTAAAATCTTGGCCTGACCTTGGCCTAACACCCCAAAAAAGAAACAATCCTAATGACCCTACCCAATACAGGCCTAAACTAAACCTTGGGCCCAGGAATTCTAAACACTCTAATGACCTCTACACACCAAAACAACCAAACATAAAATAAAAGATAATAAAATAAACAAATAAATAAATATAAACTTAAACTATCTAAAAAAAAATAAGAAAAATAAACCAAAATAAATATATAAAATACATAAATAAATTAAAATAAATAAAATAAAATACTTTACAGCCACTTAAACCATTATAAATCCCAAACCCTAAACTGACCACAAAACCATGACCCACCAATCCCTGATCCACTAAACTAAACCTAAAAAAAAAACCTACAAACCCAAGCTAAACCTAAACCATAAATGTTAAACTAACCTTAAACACAAAACCTCTCTATAACCCTAAAACCTAAACCATAAACCCTAAACCCTAAAACCCAAAACCCTAAACCCTAACCCTAAACCCTAAAACCCTAAGCATAAACCTTAAAACCCTAAACCCTAAACCATTAACCCTAAATCCTAACCCTAAACCCTAAACCCCAAACCCGAAACCTAAACTAAAGTGGAAATATTAAAATAAACCAAACCCAAACCTAATAAACCTAAACCTAAAATTAAGCCTTGAGAATGGGCAGAACCCTAATGGTAGGAACATCATGGTCAACCAAGCTCAATCTAAATTTGGCAGTGGGGGCAAAGTTGGAGATGTGCTAGTGGATATGGAGGTGGTGGTCAGAGTAGTGGTGGTTATGGAGGCGGGAGGAGAGATGGAGGTTATAACCGTGGTGGTGGCAGAGAGAGAGAAAACAAAGATATGATGTTGGATCCTGCTACTCGAGAGGCTGGGGTGGTTCTAATGGGAACTAAAGAAACAGAATAATGGCTGATTTGATCTATTATTTATGGAACTCTGTCTTTATAGTAGAGATGCTTCTAATTATATAGGGTATTTGATTTTCTCTATGCGTGTCCATTTTTATTCTATGTTGTCGCTTGTATCATAGAAAACTTGGTATGTTACTTGGTTGATGAAATCGAAAGGAAGAAATGTTGAATTTGAATTTGTTTTCTATTAAAAAAAGAAAAAAACCTAAACCCTAAACCTAAACCCAAAACCATAAAAACCCTAAACCCTAAACCCTAAATTCTAAGACCTACAACCCTAAACCCTAAACCCCAAATCCTAAACCCTAAACCATAAACCCTAAACCCTAAACCCTAAAAACCTATCAACCTAAACCTAAACTAAATAAAACAAAATAATAAAATAAATAAAAAAACCTAAACCTAAATAAAATAGAAAAATAAAGTAAAATAAAAACCTAAACTAAAACCTAAACCTAAACTTAAAATGGACCTAAAATAATATAACATAAAAAATATAAAATAAAGAAAATAAATAGACCAAACTAAACTAAAAAATAAAATACACCCAAAATAAAACCTAATTAAAGTAAAAATAAAATAAAATACACTAAAATAAAATGAATCCTAAACCTAAAAATAAAAAACAAAACCTAATCCTAAAAACAAATAAAATAATAAATAAACCTAAACCTGACTCTAAACCCACCCTAAACCCAAAGTGACCCTAAAGCCAAACCACTAAACCCTAAACCCATAACCTTAAACCTACAACACTAAATGCTAAACCCAAAAAACCCTAAAAAACACTAAACTCTAATCCCTAAAAACCTTAACCTAAACTAAATAAAACCTAAAAATGAAATAAATAAAGAACTAAACCTAAATAAAATAAAATAAAATAAAATAAAATAAAAACCAAAACTAAAACCTAAACCTAAACTTAAACTTAAACCTAAAAATTAAATAAATTAAAAATAGAAAAACTAAACTAAAATAAAATAAATAAAAACCTAAACTAAACTAAAAAATATAGTAAACATAAAAGTAAAAAATCTAAATAAAATTAAAATTAGTCATAAAATTAAAAATAAAATAAACCTAAAATAAAATAAAAACTAAATAAAAACCTAAACTTCAAAAATAAACCTAAAAATAAATAAAACACAAAACCTAAACCCTAAACCAAAAAAAGAAACCCAAACCTAAAATAAACAAAATAAACATAAACCTAAACCTAAACCTAAACTAAAATAAACTAAACTAAAATAAGTAAAAACTAAACTTAAAGTTAAAATAAATAAAACCAATATGTTAAACTAAATAAAATAAAATAAAAAATAAACAAAAACCTAAACTTAAAACTAAAACCTAAAGATGAACCTAAATTAAAAATCTAAAACCTAAACCTAAGAAAATAAAATAAAAACCCAAACCTAAAGCTAAAAAAATAAAAATAAAATCTAAGCCTAAAAAAACTAAATTAAAAAATAAAAATAAACCTAAACTTAAACCTAAAAAATAAACTAACCCTAAACCCTAAACCTTAAAAAGCTAAAAACCTAAACCCAAACTAAATAATACCTAAAAAAAACTAAAACAAAATAAAATAAAATAATAAAAGAAAATAATTACATAAAATAAAACATAAACCAAAACCAAAACCTAAACCTAAACCTAAAAAAAATTAAAATAAAAAATAAAAACTAAACTTAAATAAAATAAATAAAAACCTAAATTAAACTAAAAAAACTTAATTCAAGTAAAAACTAAACCTAAAATAAAAATAAAATAAACCTAAAATAAAATAAAATAAAAACAAAAAAAACCTTAACCTAAACAATAAACCTAAAAATAAAACCTAAAAATAAATAAATAAATAAAGCATAAACCCTAAACTAAAAAAAAATCTAAACCTTAAATAAAAACCTAAACCTACACTAAAATAAACTAAACTAAAATAAAGAAAACCTAAACCTAAACCTAAAATAAACTAAACCTAAACCATAAACTAAACTAAATAAAATAAAATAAAATAATAATTAACTAAACCTATACTATAAAATAAAACTTAAAAATAAACCCAAAATTAAAACCTAAAACCTAAACCTAGAAAAAGAAAATTAAAACATTAAGCTTAACCAAAAAATTAAAAATAAAACCTAAATCTAAAATATAAAATAAAAATAAGTCTAAACTAAAAAATAAACCTAAACCTAAACAAAAATGAAAAAATAAACTAAAATAGAACACCTAAACTAAAATAAATAAACCTAAAATAAATAAACTAAACTAAATAAAAATAAAAATAATACTAAATCAAAATAGATAAAATAAACTAAAATAAATAAAAATTTAACTAAATAAACATAAACCTACTAGTTTACTTAATTTTAAAAAAAATAAAATAATTGAAAAAAATAAAATAAATAAAAAAGAAACCTAAACCCTTAAACTAACACTAAACCCTAAACTGTAAACCCTAAACCTACTACCCTAAAATAAACTTCTAAATGCTGGGCTCTAAACTACCTGTTGCTCTAAACCACTGAGCCCTAAAACTACCATAAACCACGGACCCACCACAAAACCACTACTCTGATAACCCACCTATAAATTAACCTACACTACCTACCCACCTGGGCAAACCCACCTGACCTGACCAGGCCTTAAACCCTAAGCCTGAGCCACAGATCTGACCTAAAACTAACCTAAACCACAATCCTAAATCCTAAACCCTAAACCTACACACTGTGGATCATCCCAAATCCCAAACATTAAACCCTACCTAAACCCCCAAAACTGGACTAAATAAACTTAAAATTAAAACAAATAAAACTTAAACCTTAACACAAATCAGATAAATAAAATTATAATAACTAAACTAAAAAAATAGATAAAAACCTAAACTAAATAAAAAAATAAACCTAAATAAAATAAAAAAATAAATGTAAAATATAAATAAATAAACCTGAAACTAAATAAAAACCCAAACTTAAAAAATAAACCTAAAAATAAAACATAAAAATAAAACATAAAAAAATAAAAATAAAACCTAAACCATAAACTAAAAAACAAAACCTAAGCCTAAAATAAAAAAATAAAAAGAATAAAATAAACCTAAACCTAAACTAAAATAAATAAAACCTAAACCTAAACGTAAAATAAACTAAACCTAAACCCTAAACTAAAAAAAATAAAATACACTAAAAATAAACCTAAACTTAAACTTTAAAAAAAAAACTAAAAATAAACCTAAATTAGAAATATAAAACCTAAACCTAAAAAAATAAAATAAAAACCTAAACCTAAACATAAAAATAAAAAATAAAAACTAAACTTAAAAATAAAATAAAAATATAACTAAACTAAAAAAAATAGAAACCTAAACCTAAACCTAAAAAATAAACTAACCCTAAAAAGCTAAAAACCTAAACCTAACTAAATAAAACCCAAAAAAAAAACTAAACCAAAATAAAATTAAAAAATAAAATAAAATAAGAATATAAATGAAAACCTAAACCTAAACCTAATCAAAAATGTAAACATAAAAAGAAAATAAAATAAAAAATGAAACAAAAATAAAATAAATAAAAACCTAAACAAAACTAAAAAAACATAAATTAAATAAAAACTTAACCTAAAATAAAAATAGAATAGGCTTAGAAAAAAACTAAATAAAAACCTAAACCTAAAGAATAAACCTAAAAACAAAACCTAAAAATAAATAAAAAAATAAAACCTAAGCCCTAAACTAAATAAAAACATAAACCTAAAATAAAAATAAAATAAACCTAAACCTACACTAAAATAAACAAAACTAAAATAAATAAAACTTAAAATAAACTAAACATAAACCTAAACCTAAACTAAATAAAATAAAATAAACTAAAAAAAATTGAAACCTAAACTAAAAAATATAACCTAAAAATAAATCAAAATAAAAACCTAAAACATAAACCTAAAAAAATAAAATAAAAACCTAAACCTAAAACTAAAAATGAAAAATAAAACCTAAACCTTAAAAAAAAATAATAAATCTAAACTAAAAAAGAAACCTAAACCTTAACCTAAAAAATAAACTTAAATAAAAATCCTAAATTAAAATAAATAAACCTAAAATAAATAAATTAAACTAAATTAAATAAAAATAAACCTAAATCAAAATAGAAAATAAATTAAATCAAAATAATTAAAAAAATAAACTAAATAAACCTAAACCTACTAGTTTACTTAATTAAAAAAAAGAAAATAAAAAATATCCTAAACCCTAAAATTAATCCTAAACCCTAAACTCTACCAAACTCTTACTACCAACTCTAACCACCAAAAAAACTGAACCATAACCCAATCAACTAAACCCAACTAAAATATACCCACCCCAGGCCACGGACCCTAACTGAGCCAAGCTGAACCAGCCAGATCCACACAGGACCACTACAAACCTGGGGTCCTGGCTGACCACAACATAAACCTAAACATGGATCCTACCAGATCCTGAGCCACTGACCCCACACTCTAAAATACACCTACCCTAAAACCTGAGCCTTAAACCTCAGAACCCTGACCATCCTTGATCCACAAACCATAAAAAAATCCACATGCAACCCAAAACCCTAAACCCTAAATAAAAAAAATATAAAAACCTAAACTTAAACTAAATAAAACCTAAAAACTAAATAAATTAAAAAACCTACACCTAAATAAAATAAGTATAATAAAAATAAATAAAAACCTAAACTAAAACCTAAACCAAAATAAAATAAAATAAACTAATAAAAATAAACCAAAATAAAATAAATAAAAACCTAAACTAATAAAGAAAATAAACCTATGAATAAAATACCTAAATAATATAAAAATTAAACTAAAAATAAAAATAAAATAAACCTACAATAAACCTAAAATAAAATAAAAGAAACACTAAATAAAAACCTAAACCTAAAAATTAAACCTAAGAATAAAACATAAAGAAAATAAAAAAATAAATCATAAACCCTAAAAGAAAAAAAATTAAACCTAAATAATAAAAAAATAAAAAAATTAATAAACCTAAACCAAAATGAAAATAAACTAAACTAAAATAAATAAAACCTAAACCTAAATAAATAAACATAAACCTATACTAAATAAAATAAAGAAATAAAAAACTAAACCTAAACTAAAATGTAAACTTAAAATAAACCTAAACCTCCAAACCTAAACTTAATAAAATATAAAATAAAACTCCTAAAAAATAAATTACAAACTAAACCATAAAATAAACATAAACCTAAACTTAATCCTAAAATAAACTAAAATAAAAAATCTACTACCACTAAACCCTTCCACCAGGCCACTAAACCACTAAACCCCACTAATCCCTGATGATCCACTCTATAAACCCTAAAACCTAAACCCTAGTCTTACTAAAGGACACAAAAAAAACCCTAAACCCTAAAAAAAAACCTAAAAAATATAAAGCCTATAAATAAAATAAATAGAAAACTAAACCAAAATAAAATAAAAAAATAAAATAAAACCATAAACTAAAACCTAAACCTAAAAAATAAAATAAAAAAAATAAAAACTAAACTAAAATAAAATAAATAAAATCCTAAACTAAATTAAAAAACTTTAAATAAACTAAAAATTAAACCTAAAATAAAAATAAAATTAACCTTAAATAAAATAAAATAAAATAAAAACTAAATAAAAACCTAAGCCTAAATAAACATAAACCTACCAATTTACTTAATTTAAAAAAAATTAAATAAATAAACACTAAACCTAAAACTAACCCTAAATCCTAAACCCTAAATCCTTAACCCTAAACCCCAAACCCTAAACCCCTAAACCCTAATCCCAAAACAATAAAACCTAAAATAAAAAAATAAAATAAAATAAAAACATAAACTAAAACCTAAAGTTAAAACTAAAGAGAAAATAAAATGAAAAATAAAAACTAAACTAAAATAAAATTAATAAAAACTTAAACTAAACTAAAAAAACTTAAATAAACTAAAAATTAAACCCAAAATAAATATAAAATAAACCTAAAATAAAATAAAATAAAAACTAAATAAAAACCTAAACCTAAACAATAAACCTAAAAATAAAACCTAAAACTAAATAAAAAATAAAACCTAAACCTAAAATAAAAATAAAAAAAACCTAAACCTACACTAAAATAAACTAAATTAAAATAACTAAGAGCTAAATCCAAACCTAAACCTAAATTAAAGTTAATAAAATAAACTAAAAATAAATCAAAACCTAAACTAAAAAATAAAAAATAAAAATAAACTTAAAGAAACCATAACCCTGAAACTAACTCTAAACCCAGGCACTACCTCTTGGCTGACCCTAACCCTAAAAACCCAAAACTGATCCCTAAACCATAAACCTTTAATCTCTTGCTATACCAAACCCTGAAACCACCACTAAAACCCTAAACCCTTGACTCCCTCTACAACCCCACACCTGAGCTAACCCTGCCCCTAAACTCCTAAACCCTAAACCCAGGCCCTGACCTCCACACCCTGGGCCCTGACCCTTAAACCCTAAACCCTCCACAGGCTCTAAACCCTGAACTGAGACACTAAACCCTGGGCCCTACCCTCTGGTGACCTGGGCCACCCAACCCTAAAGCCACAAGGCTGAGGCCTGACCCTAAACCTGAGCCCAACCAAAAACACCTAAACTAAATTAAAACCAAACCTAAAGATAAAATATTAAATAAAATAAACTAAACTAAAAATAAATAAATAAACTAAGGTAAAAAATAAACTAAAATAAACTAAATAAATAAATAAACCTAAATAAATCAAACTAAACTAAAACTAAAAATAAATCAAATAAATTAAAATAAAAAAACTAAATAAAAAAAACTTAAATAAAACTAAAATAAATAAATTAAATAAACAAACCTAAACTAAAAACCTAAAAAACCTAAGCCTAAACTAAAAAAAACCTAAACATAAGTAAAATAAATAAACTAAACTAAATAAACCTAAACCTAAACCTAAAAAAAATAAAATAAACTAAAACCTAAACATAAACCTAAACCTAAACTAAAAATAAATAAATAAAAATAAAAATAAACTACATAAATAAACTAAAACCTAAACCTAAATAAAAATAAAATAAAACCTAAAAAACTAAATTAAAATAAACTAAACTTAAAATAAAAAAAAATAAACTAAACCTTAACCTAAAATAAACTAAATAAACTAAAATAAACCTGAACTAAACTAAAATAAATAAAAAATAAACTAAACCTAAAACCTAAATAAATAAACCTAAACCTAAACCTAACCTAAACTAAATAAAGTAAAAATAAATCTAAACTAAATTAAAAATAAATTAAACTTAAAAAAACCTTTAATAAACTAAAATAAATAAACTAAAACTAAACCTAGAATAAATAATAAAAAAATAAAATAAAATAAACTAAAATAAACTAACCTAAACTAAATAACTAAATAAACTAAACTAAAAAATAAACTAAATAAAACCTAAACCTAAACCTAAACTAAATAAACAAATAAACTAAACTAAATAAACCTAAACTTAAACCCAAACCAAACCCACTAAACCTAAACAAAAAAACCCCTCAACACCCCCCCCTGAGCACGCTTTTCTCACTAATGATTTTTGTTTCCTCTTGGTGGCGTGCCCCCGACTGGGGATCTCTGCTTTTTTTGGCTTCTGTTCATCCGATTCCAAAGGTTGATCGACACCTGGTCGATTGCATAATACTCCATCCTTAATCCTGGCTGTTGCAATGAGTTTGTTTCCAATGGATCCACCTCAAATTTTGGATGCTTAGGCAAGGGCATCCAACATTTCGGAGGTTGGTGGCCCTAATGCTACAAACTCAACAAAATCATTTAAGGATGCACTCTTTGGTAAGGCTTCTTCACCTGTTGCATTAGTTAATCTCATCTCAACTTCTTTTCATGGTTTACCAGTCGTAATGTGCTTTGATATGGATGTTGAAAGGTTGGCGAAACCATTTGAATTCTCTCTCATCAAAAAATTTGCTTTGTGTTGCCCGAATTTGGATAAGATCCACACCTTTTTTTCATAATCCTATGCTCATGAGTGTTTTCTCGATTGGTCTTATTGACTCCCAAGCATATTCTGATTCAACTTTCTAATGATTTGGATTATTCCTAAGTTTTTTTGGATCATTCTTACTTCATTCTTAATTGTCAATTGCACTTACTGAAGTGGTCACCCCTTTTGGAAATTAAGGAGGATTCTCCTATTGTCTCTATGTGGTTATCTCTTTTTAAAATGTGCATTCACTTTGTTACACATCATGTGCCTTTTACTATTAGGGCTCTTTTTGGTCGGCCGTTGTAACTTGACCAAGCGACCGTTGAGTGATCTCGCCCTTATGTGGCTCGGATCCTAGTTGAATTAGACATAACTATAAAATACCCTAAGGAAGTTTGGATTGGCTTTGAAAAATATGGGTATTCAGAAAAGGTTGAATTGAAGAATCTTCCAATTTTTTGTTCTCACTATAAAATTCATGGTCATAATAACTCAGATTGCTTTATTCTCCATCCTCATTTAAAAAATTTAAATCCTCCCAAGGAAAATTTGGTGCCTAGTAATAAGCTGATTTCTACATATGTTCTAAAAATAAACCTCATATCCTAAGAATGGTATGAAGGCTGCTATTGAGATTGATTCCTCGAATATTGGGATTATCCCTGTTGAACCTATTTTGGATCCTATGACTACTTGGGATTCGGCTGATTTTCAGAATGGGATGGATGAACTACCTCTTACTTATTCTTTAAAATTGAATATTTCTAATATGGAGAATAATAATTTTTTTAAGTTATTAGATGACAATTCTATTTCCTATGATTCTATCCCTACTTCTATGCCAGCTTTGATCTACAAAAATGAAAATTCTAATGAGTATTTAAATGATGTCAATCAAGCTAAAAATGTTTCTATTCCAGATTTTGTTGTTTGTGCTTTAAATGGTTCTAAGTCATCACCATCTCTCATTTCTAATCTTGATATTCATGTTAATCCTACTTTTCAACTTAATTTGGATTTGGAAGTGGGTGAACTTTCCTCTAAACTCTTGGAGAACTCTCCTAAATTTGTGACCAATGTTACTAAATCTTACTCTTATTATAATTCTAGGGAAAAAGGAAATGGTTTTCAAACTTATCATGCTAAAAAGGAAAAAAGTGTAAACAATTACCCTCCCAAACTATCCAAAAACATTAGATCTGCTACTGGCTCTCACTCCTCTCTCAATTAACCTTTGCTTACCCCATTTTTTGTCTTCATTATGTTTAATTTTCTTGTTTGGAATGTTAGAGGGATTGGCACCCTCTCTATTCGTAATCATATTAGAAATCTTTGTCACATTCATAATATTTCTTTACTCATTATTTCGGAACCTCTCATTCATGCTAATAAAATTAGCCATATTGCTAGAATGATTGGCTTTAATAAATTTTACTCTAATGTTAGTAATATGATCTAATGTTTTTGGAATAATTTTGTTGAGGTTTCTATTATTGATGATTTTAAACAAGTTGTTAATGCTCAAATCTCCATGGTGCCTATTGTATTTTAGGTTCCTTTGTTTATGCTTCTTGCTATAGATCTAGTCATAATCTCCTTTGGGATAATTTGAGGAACTTTGCTACCTCGGTCAATAAACCTTGGTTTGTAGTGGGTGATTTCAACACTATTTTATTTTCTTCTGAATGGAGTGGTGGTTTCTCTCCCAATATTCATTCCATGGAAGAATTTTCCAATATGATCCTTGATTGTAGTTTGGTTGATATTGGCTTTAAGGGCTCTAACTACACTTGGCAAAACTCTAGACTTTGGCAAAGGTTGAATAGGATTTTTTTCAATACTCATTGGATTACCTAATGACCTATTACTTATGTTGATCACTTAAGCAGAAGCATGTCTAATGATGCTCCTCTTCTTGTTTCTATTAAAAATAATTCTAATAAATTAAAATACTCCTCTCCTTTTAGATTTCAGAACATGTGGATTCAGCATAATGATTTCTTTGATGTTGTAGCTAAGAATTGGAAAGCCCCTTTACATCTTGATAATTCAATTTTGGGGATGAATAAACTATGGTTTAAACTTAAAAGACTTAAAAGAAATTTGGGTTGGTGGAACAACCATTATTTTAAAAACCTTTTTGCTAATATTAAAGACATGGAAAATTTGGTTTGTGACCTTGAAGTGTCTGTTGTGTCTGACCCTTTAAAGCTTACTGATTTGACTGAAGCAAAAGATAATCTTATCAATTTTTGAAACATGGAAGAGACTTATTGGCATCAAAAAGATTCTAGTAAGCATATTATGGATGATGACAGGAATACTAGATATTTCCATGCTTTGGTTAACAAAACAAGAAATTTGAATAATATTCTAAAAATTAAAAATGATACTGGAGAATAGATTTTGGAGAATAATGAGATTAAGGATTCAGTTATTAATTACTTTAGAAACATATATAATAAGAATTTCTCTTATGAAGCTATTTTGAATTCTCACCTGATTCCTTCTATTTTAATTAATAATGATAATGATTTTCTTACGTTAGTGCCTAATGATGAGGAAATTCTTAAAGTTCTTAATAGCATGAACATTAATTTTGTTGTTGGTCCTGAGGGTTTCACTATTCAGTTTTTTTAATGGTAATACTTTTCCCAGATATTTTTCTAGTGTTTCTATCATTCTCACTCCAAAGAAAGGTAACCCAGATTATTAGAGTGATTTTAGACTAATTAGTCTTTACAACTTCTTCAATAAGCTGATATCCAAAATTCTTGCCAACCAACTTAGTCCTTTACTTAATAGACTTATCACTCTCAACCAAACTGGTTTTTTTAGAGGTAGATATATTTTTGATAATATTTTACTTGCCCAAAAATTAATTCATGATCTTGATGCCAAGACTAGAGGGGGCAACATTCTTTTCAAACTTGATATTACCAAAGCCTTTGATAACTTCTCTTGGGATTTCCTTTTCCAAATTTTGAATTTATTTGGGTATTTTGAAAAAAGAATTTCTCATAAAAATTTATATCAATAATGTCTAGTTTTTTATTTTGATTAATGGGGAAGCTTTGAGCTTCTTTCCCTCTTCTCATGGCTTAAGACAAGGGGATCCCTTATCTCTAGCTTTATTTATTATTGCTATTGAGTACTTATCTAGGAGCATCAACAACTTATTCTTAAATAATCCTAGTATGTACTATAAAACTCTTGGTGGTCTTTCTATTTTCCTTCTAATTTTTCCCGACAATTTCATCATTTTTTACAATGCTTCCATTCATCACATCAAGCATCTTAAAAATTTTATAAATAAATTTGGTAGAGAAAGTGACCTTTCAATCAATGATAACAAAAGCTATTTTATCACATCCTCTAGCATCTCAAATAATAAAATCAATCAAATCTTTCATATCACAAATTTTAAACATCAACACTTATCTCCTAAGTACTTGGGTGCTTCGCTCTTTAAAGGACCGAAATGTTCCCATCTCTTTGATGAGTGAATTCAAAACATTTACAATAAAATATCTGATTGGGAATCGATTTTCTATTTTTTGGGGGTAAGCTCACTATCTTTAAAAGTACTCTCAACTCTATGCATCTTTATTTGATTCAAGCCATTATTCCCACTAATGCTACTCTTATCAGAATTGATCATTTGCTTAACAAATTTTTATGGGGCTCTAATAATTCTATCAAAAGAATGCATTGGACATCTTGGCATAAATGTTGTGGTTCTTTGGCTAAAGGTTCTCTTGGTTGCAAACCTATTTATGAAGCTATCACTGCTTTTTCTCATAAACTCTGGTGGAACTTTAGAAAGAATGATAGCCTTTGGGCTAATTTTATGATGAAAAAATATTATCAAGGTAAACACCCTCTTAACTGTGCTTATAAAGTTGGTGACTCTCTAGTTTGGAAAAGGCTTTGTTCCAATAAATGGATTGCTGAATCATTAATTTTTTGGGGTATCCAATCAGGATCTTCCTTCTTTTGTCAAGACAATTGGATTGGAAACAGTTCGATTGACACCCAATTTTGTACCCACTCTACTACTTCTATCAAAGTTAATTCTTTTGGCTTAATAACAATTGGAATGAAAATAAACTTGAGAACTATATCCCTACTTCTCTTTCTGACAAATTTAAAAATATTCCCATTGCTTCTAGGAAACCTGATCAAATTCTTTTTAAACTTTCTCATAATGGTGATTTTGTTCTTAAAGAGGTTTGGAACTTTATTAGAGATAAACAACAACCTTCTAATGTTTTCATTAAACTTTGGAACAGTATCATTCCCATTTCTTATTCAATTTTAGTTTGGAGGATTTTGAATAACTATATTCTTGAGGACTCTTTGCTTTGGACTAAAGGGTTTTATTTACCTTCAAAGTGTTGTTGTTGCTTTCATATTGAAAATGTAAAGCATGCCTTTGTGAATGGTGCTATTGCTTCTAAATTATGGTTTTGATATGACGATTTATTTAATACCAACTATTTTAATGGCTCTCTTTCTTTATAGCAACTTCTTGAAGCCTATTTGAAAAACACTGTGAAAGGTCATATAAAAGTTTCAATTGCTATTACCCTTATCTAGTTCATCTGGATGAATAGAAATGATGCTAAATATCGTGGTATTCCAATGAACCATAAAAAGATCCTGGCTAGAACTAAAGAAAAAATTCATGCTCTTTTTAATGTCAATCTTATTAGTAACATTCATTTTAAAAGTTAAAAATTTGTGGCTAAAAAATTGGGTATCATTCTAAATGATCTTGACCCTCACAAAGGTGTTAGAATTATCCATTGGATCAAACCTAAACACAATGTGGTTAAACTTAATACTGATGGTTCTATTATTTCCAATAAATATGGCTGTGGTGGTATCCTTAGGGATTCTAAAGGTGCTATCATTTGTGCTTTTGCCTACCCTCTCAAAGCCTATTCTGTTCTCTTTGCTGAGCTTATGGTTGTTAATAAAGCAATTCATATTTGTTTGAATAGAGGTTTTCTCAACATCTCGATTGAAGTTGATTCTCTCTTGCTTCTTGATTTCTTTAATTCCAATAAAATGGGAATGCTGAATTATTTTATCTTCTTAATCATACTAAAGTTCTACTTTCTCAAGTCTTATAAAATTTCCCACATCCTTCATGAAGGTAATGCTGATGCTGATTATTTAGCTAATTTGGGTGCCAACTTCACTGAGTTCACTTTAATTGACATCCAAACTTTGACTAAATTATTAAGAGGTTTGGTTAATCTGTGTAATACTAGACTGCCTTATCTTAGATTATAATTTCTTTAATTGGTTTTATTTTTTTTATGATCTTTTATTTTTGTTTTAACATTGTTTAACCCTCTTTGGGTTGTGGCAACTTCTAATTTTTCCACTTTGGAGTTTTGTTTTTAAATTGTTGTTTTTATTGTGTCCTAGTTTTTACTCCCATATGGTTTTTGTTAGTGTAGCCTTGGGTGTTTTGGTTTTTTTAGCTTGGTGGTTGCTAACTATCTGGCTGGGCTTTTATGAAATTTTTCCTTAGGCTACTTTCAATTTCTGTCTTCTAGGTTGTGGCTTTGGCTGCTGCAGGAATTTCCTTCTATATGGGTTTTTCCTCTTTTCTAGCCTCCTTGCAAATATATTATATCTACTACTGTGGTGGTGGACTATGTGGCTTGGTTGGGTACCTGGGTTGGCTGACAATTTTTGCTATTTGGGTTGGTTGGATGGTTGTTTTGGGTGGTTTATCTCTGGCTTATTTTTAGCATGGTGGAGGTGGTTCGCCAGCTATTATTTGATATGCTTTACTGATTGGGGTTTGGTGGTTGTTGGGAATGTTTCTGGTTGGATTCTTTTGGTTATGGGTTGGACCTCCTCCTATAATACAAAAGCTTTGGGTTTGGGTATTCTTCTAAAATGGGGGGTTGACAGCTATTATATGGCTGTTATTGTGCCCTGACTACTAATTTTTTGTTTGTGTACCTTTCTTGCATCTATTTTTATTATTTGGCTTATTATATATCTTATTGGGCTCTATATCTTTCTATCTTTGGCTAGTTTTTCTACCCATCTGGATTGGTTTTTCTTTTTCCTTGATTGGGTTTGGAGGCTGTTGTTTTCCTCATCCCCTTCCTGAGCTATTTTGGATGCTTCTGGCTTGATGATTGTTGTTGGTCTTGATACTAATGTTTTTGGGTTTGATGACTTAGATCCACTCCTGTTGAGGTGGTTGGCTAGGAGGATTAGTTGGATGGTTGTTTGGACTATTTGTTTTGGCTGGCTGGACTGGTTGGAGGAGTGGCTGTCTTGGCTATTTTTTCCTGCTACTTCGATGACTTCTCTAAGAAACTACTGGTTGTCTTTCTGTGATTGTTTTCTTCTAGTTTTCTCCTGCTTGGTCTCATCTCTTAGCTGCAGCAAAACACCCTCTTCCTGCTAGGATGGCAGCCTTGCTCCCCACCCCTCTTCTTATTAGGCTGGATTTTTTTGTTTGGTGGATGGAGGATCTGAGTACTTTTGGTCTTCCTTTTTGCTCTTGTCTATCTCTTTATAGTACTATTACCCATATCATGATGTATGTTCCCCTTGAATTGGTTATTCCCATTTGGTAGTGGCTCTAGTGGTGCTCCTTTTATTTTGCTACTATCCTTGCAGGTTGCTTAACTACCTACCTTTATAAGCTTGAATGTTCTAGTGGATTGGTGGTTGACTTCTATATTTGCTATTTTGAGGATTTTGCAGGCTTGCTAGAGGATCGTCTTTGGATTACATGTGACACTAGCTATGCTGGAAAAGATGGCCTTGATGTTTCCCACTCTTTCTTCTTTGCGCTGGTAGCACTATATGTAATTTTAACCCTTCTCCTGAAGTATGGATGCTTAAATATAATGTTACTCTTTGAGATGATTGTAACTGAGCCTCAGCCTTTTCTTTACCTTACTCCTAACTATTCTTACTCTTTATGCTTGAATAATTGTACCAATCTTTTCAAAAGTATGTTGCAGATTTCTTTTACAGGCTAGAAGACTCTTTCAGGGGGATCTTGTTGGCATCAAAAGGACCAGATGAAGTTGGCTGCTGCTTACATGGACTTTCTTTTATTGTTTATTTGGCTGTTTTTCTTTTTCTTTGTTTCCTTAATTAATGTAATAATTAAGGGGTTTATTTCTTTAGAACTTATTATAGCTCTTTGAGCATTAGCTTAGAGATTTACTCCCTTTAAGGACTTTGTACCATTTCTTTGTGGCAATAAAATTTCCTTGATTTTCCTAATAAAAAAAAATAAACCCTAACCCTAACCATAAACCATAAACCCTAAACCCTAAACTCTAAAACCCTAAACCCTAAACCTTAAAACTAACCCTAAACCTGAAACAACCTAAACCATAAAATCTAAACCCTAAACCCTAAACACTAAACCCTAAACCCTTAAACCATAAACTAAGCCTAAACCATAAACCCTAAACCCTAAAAACCCTAAACCCTAAAGTCTAAACCCTAAACCTTGAACCCTAAACCCAAAACTAACCCTAAACCCTAACCTAACCCTAAACCCTAAACCCTAAACCTTAAACCCTAAACCCTAACCTTAACCTTAAACCATAAATACCAAAGCCAAAACCCTAAAACCCTAAACCCTAAACTAACCCTAAACCCTAAACCCTAAATCCTAAACCCTAAAAACCATAAAGCCTAAAGCTTAAACCCTAAATCTTAAACCCTAAACCCTAACCTTAACCTTAAAACATAATCACTAAACCCTAAACCCTAAAACCCTAAACCCTAAACCCTAAACTAATTATAAACCCTAAACCCTAAATCATAAACTGTAAAAGCCTTAAAGCCTAAAACCTAAACTCTAAAGCTTAAACCCTAAACCCTAAACTAACCTTAAACACTAAGCTAACCCTAAACCTAAACCCTAAACCCTTAAAACCCTAAACCCTAAACCATAAATAGTAAACCCTAAAACCTAACCCGAAACCTTAAAACCATAAACCCTAAAACCCTAAACCCTAAAACCTAAAAACCTAAACTAAATAAAACTTAAAAATAAAATAAATAAATAAACCTAAACCTAAATAAAATCAAAACCTAAACTTTCACCAAAAAATAAATTAATATAAACTAATAAAAATAAACTAAAATAAAATAAAATAGAACCTTGACTAAACTAAAAAAATTAAAAAAACTTAAAAATATAAAAACCTGAATAAAAGAAAAACTAAACATAAAATAAAAATAAAGTAAACCTAAAATAAAATAAAATAAAAATTAAATAAAACCCTAAACCTAAAAATAAATTAAAAAAAACAAAACCCAAAACTAAAAAAAAAACCTAAACCTAAAATAAAAAAAATAAACCTAAACCTAAACTAAAATAAACTAAACTAAAATAATAAAACATAAACCTAAACCTAAAATAAACAAAACCTAAACCCTAAACTATATAAAATAAAATAAACAAAAAAGAAACCTAAACCTAAACTAAAAATAAAACCTAAAAATAAACCTAAAATAAAACCTAAAATATTAACAAAAAAATAAAATAAAATAAATACCTAAACCTAAACCTAAAAATAAAAAATAAAACCTAAACCTAAAAAAAAAACTAAACTAAAAAATAAGCATAAACCTAAATCTAAACCAAAAAAATAAAGTAAAATAAAAAACCTAAACTAAAATAAATAAACTTAAAATAAATAAACTAAACTAAATAAAAATAAAAAATTAAAGTAATCCAAAATAAATAAAAAATAAACTAAATAAACCTAAACCTATCGGGTTACTTAATTTTTTTAAAAAAAACACTAAACCCTAAACCCTAAACCCTAAACCCTAAACCCTACATCCTAAATCATAAACCCTAAAACTAACCCTAAACCTTAAACCCTAAACCTAGAACCCTAAAACCTAAACCTAAACATAAAAATAAAATAAAAATAAAACTAAACTAAAAAATTAACCTAAACCTAAACGTAAACCTAAGAAAATAAACTAAAATAAAAAACCTAAACTAAACTAAATAAAAATAAAAATAAACATAAATAAAAATGAAAAATAAGATAAACTAAAATAAAAATATACTAAATAAACTAAATAAACAAAAGAAGAAATGTTGAATCTGAATTTGTTCTCTGTTAAAAAAAAGACCAAAAACCCTAAACCTTAAACTAAAACCTGAACCCTAAACCTAAAACCTAAACCCTAAATTCTAAAAACCCTAAATTCTAAAAACCCTAAATTCTAAAGCCAAAAAAAAACCCTAAATCCTAAATCCCAAACCCTAAACCCTAAACCCTAAACAAACCCTAAACCTTAAACCCTAAACCCTAACCAGTAAACCCTAAAAAGCTAAAACCTAAACCTAAACTAAATAAAATTTAAAAATAAAATAAACAAAAAAAATCTATACCAAAATAAAATAAAATAAAAACATAAACTAAAACCTACACCTAAACCTAAAAAAATAAAATAAAAATTAACAACGAAACTAAAAGAAAATAAATAAGAACATAAATAAAACTATTAAAAACATCTAAATAAAATAAAAAAACTAAACCTAAAATAAAATAAAATAAAAACTAAATAAAAACATAAACCTAAATAATAAACCTAAAAATAAAACCTAAAAATAAATAAATAAAACTTAACCCTAAATTAAAAAAAAACTAAACCTAAAATAAAAATAAAATAAACCTAAACCTAAAGTAAAATAAACTAAACTAAAATAAATAAAACCTAAACCCAAACCTAAAATAAGCTAAACCTAAACCTAAACTTAAACCTAAAATAAATAAATTAAAATAAAATAAACTAAAAATAAACCTAAACCTAAACTAAAAATAAAACCAAAAGATAAACTTAAAATAAAAACCTAAAACCTAAACCTAGAAAAAAATAAAAAAATAAAAACCTAAACCTAAACCTCAAAATAAAAAATAAAACCTAAGCCTAAAAAATAAAAAAAATAAAACTAAACTAAAAAATAAACCAAAACCCAAAACATAAACCTAAAAAGTAAACTAAAATAAAAAACCTAAGATAAAATAAATAAACCGAACTAAATAAAAATAAAAATAAACCTAAATCAAAGTAAAAAATAAAAAAACCTAAAATAATTAAAAGATAAACTAAATAAACCTAAACTGACCAATTTACTTAATTTTAAAAAAAAACCATAACCCTCAACCTTAAAACTTCCTAAACCCTAAACCCTAAAACCTTAAACCCTAAACCCTAAACACTAAACCCTTAACCCTAAACCCTACAACCTTAACCCATAAACCCTAAACCCTAAACCCTAAAAAAATAAAACCTAAACCTAAACAAAATAAAACTTAAAAATAAAATAATAAAAAATTTAAATCTAAATATAATAAATAAAATAAAATAAAATAAAAACCTAAACTAAAACCTAAACCTAAACCTAAACTTAAATCTAAATCTAAACTTAAAAGATAAATAAAATAAAAAATAAAACTAGACTAAAATAAAATAAATAAAAACTTAAACCAAACTAAAAAAATAAAACAAACCTAAAAATAAAAAACCTAAATAAAATAAAAACTAAACGTAAAATAAAAATAACATAAACCTAAAATAAAATAAAATAAAAATAAAATAAAAACTTAAACCTAAGAAATAAAGATAAAAATAAAACCTATAAATAAATAATAAATAATAAATAAAACTTAAAATAACTAAAATAAATAAAAAAAATAAACTAAATAAACCTAAACCTACAAGTTTACTTAATTTAAATAAATAAATAAATAAATAAAATTGTAACTCTAAATCCTAAACCTTAAAACTACTACACTAAACCCTAAACTCTAAACCCTAAACCTTAAAACCCTAAACCCTAAGCCCTTAAACCTAAACTATAAAATCCTAAACAATAAACCCTAAACCTTAAACCATAAACCCTATAACCCTAAAGCCTAAAGCCTAAACCCTAAACCCTAAACCCTAAACTCTAAGCCCTAACCATAAACCTAAACCTAAAACCATAAACCCTAATCCCTAAAACCCTAAACCATGGAACCTAAATCCTAAAAACCAAAAACCCTAAACCCTAAACCCTAAAACCCTAAAGCCTAAACTTTAAAACTAACCCTAAATCCTAAACTCTAAAACACTAAACCTTAAACCCTAACCCTAACCATAAAACCTATAACCTTAAACTGTAAACCCTATACCCCAAACCCTAAACCCTAAACCATAACCCTAAACCCTAAAAACCTAAAAACCTAAACCTAAACTAAATAAAATATAAAAATAAAATAAGTAAAAAAATTTAAACCTAAATAAAATTAAAAAATAAAATAAAATAAAAACTTAAACTAAAACCTAAACCTAAACCTAAACCTAAAAATAAAATATGATAAAAAAATAAAAACTAAACTAAAATAAAATAAATAAAAACCTAAACTAAACCATAAAAAAATAACATTAAAATAAAAACCTAAATAAAATAAAAATAATAAAAACCTAAAATTAAAACAAAATAAATACCTAAACTTAAAAAATAAACCTAAAAATAAAACCTAAAAATAAATAAAAAAATAAAACATAAGCCCTAAACTAAAAAAATCAAAACCAAAAATAAAATAAAATAAAATAAATACAAAAATATACTAAAGAAACCAAAACCTACGAGTTTACTTAATTTTAAAAAAAATAATAAATAAAACCCTAACCCTAAACCTTGAACCCTAAAACTAACCCTAAACCCTTAACCCTAAACCCTAAACCCTAAACTAACCCTAAAACCTAAACCCCAAACCATAAACCCTAAACCCTAAACCCTAAACCAAAAACCCAAAACCCTAAAACCCTAAACTAACCCTAAACCATATACCCAATAAATCTAAAGTAAAGTCTAAAGTAAACTTAAACCTTAAACCTAAACCTAAATCCAACTATAAACTAACTAACCTAAATGTAAACTTAAACCCTAAACCCTAACCCTAACCCTAACCTTAACCTTAGACCTTAAACCTAAACATTAACCCTAAACCTTAAACCCTAAAAACCCTAAACCCTAAACCCTAAATCCTAAACCCTAAACCAACCTTAAACCTTAAAACCCCTAAGCCATAAAGCCTAAAACTTAAATCTTAAACCCTAAACTATAAACAAACCCTAAACCCTAAGCTAACCCTAAACCCTAAACCCTAAACCCCAAACCCTAAAAACCATAAACCCTAAAGCCTAAACACTAAACCCTAAACCTAAAACCCTAAATGCTCCTAAACCCTAAAGCCTAAAACCCTAAACCCTAAAACCCTAAATCCTAAACACTAAACCCTAAAACCTAAACCCTAAAAACCTAAAAAACCTAAACCTAAACTAATTAAAGCCTCAAAATAAAATATATAAAAAAAACCTAAACTCAAAAAAATAAAATAATAAAATAAAATAAAAATATAAAATAAAACCTAAATCTAAACCTAAAAATAAAATAAAATAAACTAATAAAAATAAACTAAAATAAAGTAAATAAAAATCTTAACTAGACTAAAAAATAAAAATAAACCTAAGAATAAAAAACCTAATTGAAATGAAAACTAAACGTAAAATAAAAATAAAATAAACCTAAAATAAACCTAAAATAAAATAAAATAAAAACTAAATAAAAATCTAAACCTAAAAAATAAAACCAAAAATAAATAAAAAATAAAACCTAAACCCTAAACTAGAAAAAAAAAACCTAAACCTAAAATAAAAATATAATAAACAAATTAAAATAAACTTAAACATATACTAAAATAACTAAACTATAATAAATAAAACCTAAACCTAAACCTAAAATAAAGTAAACTTAAACCTAAATCTAATCTAAATAAAATAAACTAAACAAAAAATAAACCTAAACCCAAAATAAATAAAATAAAATAAACTAAAAAAAACCTAAAGCTAAACTAAAAATTAAAACTTAAAAATAAACCAAAAATAAAAACCTAAAACCTAAACCTAAAAAACTAAATAAAAACCTAACCCCAAGAATAAAACGTAAAACCTAATTCTAAAAAAATAAAAAAAAAATAAAACTCAACTAAAAAATAAACTTAAACCTAAATCTAAATCTAAAAAATAAACTAAAATAAAAAAACCTAAACCACAATAATTAAACTAAACTAAATAAAAATAAGAAATAAATCGAAATAAAAATAAAAAATAAAACAAATAAAATAAATAAACCTAAACATACCAGTTTACTTTATTTAAAAAAAACCCATAAACCCTAAATCCTAAACACTAAACCCTAAACCCTAAACTCTAAACCCTAAACCTACAACCCTAAACCCTAAAAGCATAAAATCTAAGCATAAACCTAAAATAAACTAAACCTAAACCCTAAACTAAATAAAATAAAATAAGTTAAAAATAAATCTAAACCTAAACTAAAAAATAAAACCTAAAAATAAACCTAAAATAAATACTTAAAACATAAACATAAATAAATAAATAAAAACCTAAACCTAAAACTAAAAATAATAAATAAAACCTAAACCTTAAAAATAAAATAAAATAAAACTCAACTAAAAATAAGACTAAACCAAAAAATTTAACTAAAATAAAAAACCTAAACTAAATAAACTAAAATAAATTTTAAAAATTTAAATTAAACTAAAATAAAAATAACAAAATAAAATAAACTGAAATAAATAAAGAATAAACTAAAAAAACTTAAAAATCCTAAACCTACCAGTTTACTTAATTTAAAAAAAACTCGTAAACCCTAAATCCTATACCGTAAACCCTAAACCCTAAACCTACAACCCTAAATGCTAAACCCTAAACCCTAAACCCTGAAAAACTTGAAACCCTAAACCTTAAACCCTAACACTAAACCATAAACCATAAACCTTAAACCCTAAAAGCCTTTCCCCTAAAACCCTTAACCCTAAAACCCTAAACCCTAGCAAAAACCATAAACCCTAAACCTAAACCTAAAGTAAATAAACAAATTAAAAAATAAACTTAAACCCTAAAATGTAATAAACATAACCCACAACCTAAACCCTAAGAATAGGCAGAACCTTGAAAAAAGGAACATCACCATCAACCAGCTCAGATCCGGCAAGGGAGGCTAAGAAGGTTATCATAATGGTGGTTAGGGATTTGGAGGTGTTGGTTGAATGGAGGTGGTGGTCGGAGCAGTGGTGGTTATGGAGGTGGGAGGAGCAATGGAGGTTACAACCATGGGGGTGGCAGAGGGAGAGATCGGGGATATGATGGTGGATCCTACTACCGAGATGGTGGTTACAGGAACTGAGAAACTATGAACAAACATCCGACCGCCGCTTATGAACTGTCTTTATAGTAAAGACAGTTCTAGTTATCTAGGGTTTTTGATTTACTCTATGCATGCTCATTTTTTATTTATGTCATCGCTTGTGTATTAGAAAAGTTGGTGTGTTAATTGGTTAATGAAATTGAAGTAAAGTAATGTTCAATATAAATTTGTTCTCTATTAAAAAAAACTAAAAACCTTAGACATTAAACTAAAACTTGAACCCTAACCTTAAAACCTAAACCATAAACACTCAACCCTAAACCCTAAAAATCCTAAACCATAAACCCTAAACCCTAAACCCTAAAATCCTAAATATTAAACATTAAACCCTAAACCCTAAAACCTAAACCCTAAACCCTAAACATTAATCCCTAAACCTAAAACATTAAACCCAAAAAAAACCCCAAAACACTAAAAAAACTCTGAACCTTAAACTCCAAACCTTAAACTCTAAACCCTTAACCCTAAACCCTAAACCCTAAACTCTTAACCTATAACCCTAAACCCTATTGACCTCATTTTTAAGATGAGCTCTCAACCCCTCCATCTTAGACATAGGACTCCTCTTAGACTTTAAGAGCTCCTTAATCTTAAGACACATCTAGTGATTAGTGAGACCTCTCAAAGACTTAAGAGTTAGCCATAGGAATAAGTAATGCCTTAGGGGTGTTAGGAAATTTTCCTACCCTTAGCTTAAACCATTCCTCACTTTCCTTCTTTCAAGTCAAACCCCAAATTAATTCTATTTGATTTTGTCCAAACTCAAATCAATTCCAAGATTGAAATCCATGATTGAAATCTATGATTGAAACCCATGATCAAAATCCATCAGAATTCTTAAGCTCAAATTTTCCCAAGTCCTTGATCTAAGCCAAATTGATTCTAATTGATGGCTCATGTTCATTCCAAATCACTTGTTGAACTTGACCAAAGCCTCAATTGGCCAACTAGAACTAACTTAGCCAAATTGACCTTAGACCCATCTGACCTAAAGGGGTCATGTTGAGCCAAATTTGAACTTAACCAGAATTGATTGGAAATAAAGATACCAATCCATTCCATATGACTAACATAACTTGAACCTACCCTTGACCTACCTCAAATAGGTCAAATTGGTCAAATAGGTCAACTTGACCCATTTGACCTAAATGAAGTCATATGAGCCAAATTCAAAACTATACCAAATTGAATAAAACCAAAGCCACCAACACATTTCAAATAGTCATATGAACTTGACCCAACCCTTGGTTTGACCCAATTTGACCATTTGGCCAACTTGACCGAAGTTGACCCATTTTGACCTAAATGGGTCAACATGAGCCAAACCTTATGAAATGAATTCCAAATCTCTTAAAACTTGGCCAAACGTAGTTTCTCCCCATACCCAACATATCCAATTTGAAAAATTAGCAAAATGATAATCCTACCCCTAGGCCATAGAATAAATTATGGCTTAATCCATGTGTAATTTGGTCATACCCTCTTCATATCCACTTGTTGCTTTCCTAATAGCTCAAGGGGACCTAATGAAGAGTGGTGCACCCAACCCAATGGGTTTGGATTAGCCCAATTGGCCCCAAGGCTAAACCCGACCCTCACCCCATGGGTCAAAATGGCAAATTCAAAATCCCTCTTCCACTCAATTTCAGGCACATGAGAGGTTGGCAATCCACTCAAGGCCTCAAACTGACCATGTACAAACATCTAACGGATCAAATAACCTTCGCATTGTGAGCAATTGGATCAAAATGGCAAGATAGCTTATGGCCATTCGATCCTTCAAGGGTGAGATATACTCCCCCTAATTGAATTCAAAACTATCATTCCTCAATTTGATTGAACCTAAGGAAGTCAGAGAAGCAATTCCTTAGCCTCCTCAAGCTTTCTAGAGTGAAATCAAACTTCATCTTCTCGGGTTTGCATAGTGTGAAAACAGGGGAGCTCACTTGAAGTCCTAACTTTCTCCACATTGAAAACCATCCCAATTCCTCTTGCACACTTCTTCTAAGGACCAATCCGAGCACACCCAAGCTTCCATTAGAGTTCCCATAGAAAGTAGAGGAGAAATTGGATCAAAGCCGCAAGGAGCATCAAGTGGTGTTGGTCCATAAAGCAAGTCACTCAACCCCAAGGCCTAAGAATTTCAATAGGGCTTCATCTCTATTAGAAGAAGCTACCTCATTGATCTCGAGTGCCGGTGATCACCTCCGATGATGTATGGAATTTTTTGACCACTTAGCTTAGGAGGTGTTGGTCTTTTGTGAAAGCAATTTTCATGGCATGAGAAATCACTGCTGGATAGGTTTGTAATTAGCTTTAGATTGTGTGGGTACAATCTCATTCTAATCCAAGCTCAATCGAGCCTAGATCTTCCCTCAGATCATGGACAACCTCTACTGAGCCTCAGGGAATAACTAGGGCGATCCTAGCCATCCATCCACATATTTTGGATGGATTGTTGAGATTAATCCCACGTTTTAGAAATTATTTATAATTTTAGAAACTGTGAGATGATCCTTGGCCATTCGATCCTTGATGAACGATGAGGATCAAACTGCATCTCACCGCCGTGTCACCACCCTGATGTGATATTTAAGTAATCCCCTCACCATGCGATGCATGTAAAGCGCACTGACCACTGCCGCTGCATGTCATGCTATGAGCGAAGGGGATTAGTTAGGGATTTAATTAATTTTAATTAATCTCTTAACCTTTAAAAATTCATATCCCCCTTAATAAAATCCAAAAAATATGAGGTAAATTTTTATGGAAACATAATACAACCTAGAATATTTTAAAAATGATTTCAATGGATTTTAAATTATAATTTTCTCTAATTTTGGGTTTTATTGGAAATATCATTTTTCTAATTACTTCTTAATTATTCCTCTAATTAATCCCAAACTTCTGGGGTATGTTTTAAGGGATGACCTCCCCTAATTTTCTTTGGATTTATTTAAGGCTTAATTAGGGGAATTGCAAATGTGTTTCTTAATTACTCCCTTAATCTAATTATGGATAATTAAGGTTGGATTAGTGTTTTAATCCATTATTAAGGTTGATTAAGGTTAGATCTAGTGAATAGGAGGCTTAAGGAATAACTTTGGGGTATTTCCCCTAAGCTATTCCCTAAACCCCTTTTTCTTTCCTTAATCCTCTCTTAATTAGGGTTAATTCATTAATTACTCTCTTAATTAATTTCTAAAGATTTTAAAACTTCTAGAACTTAATTAATCTACTTTGGGTGGATGCTTGGGTGTTCAAGAGCCTAAGTTCAATTAAAGAAATCACAACCCAATTCATATGTGTGAAGGGGTATTTTGAAATTACTTAAGTTAAATCCCTTAGCTTAATTAACCATTAATCATGAGCCAAATTGCATTAGGACCTTTTCTTCCTAGGTGCATTACAAGTTTAAATTCCTTGTGAGTTTTTATGACATCTCAGTGGCTCATAATTACTTAGTTAACTATGTTAAGGTGGGGTAGGTAATGCTTAATTCATACCTTAACATAATTAATACATAAAAATGAATCTAATCATCTAAAAATTAAATAAATATATCAAACACATGTGGGAATGGGTTAGGAATAGCAAACCAACTCACATTTTCAAAATTAAATCAAACATAAGATCAAACAAAAATCACTTTGAATAAACTTTGATTTATTTTAAGCCTTCTTATTTCATAAGAATGCCTTTAGGATTTAATTAAAGTGAATGTGTTTACATGCTTTCTCTGCTTTGATTCTTTCCCTAACATGTTAAATGTGTATGTCATATGGTCTCATGCATCCATATTTTTCAAATTCAAATTCAAAATGAAATTATTTACTTTATGTCAAATTTTCATGTGTTGGCTAAAGTAGAAATATGAATGGCTATTATCACTACTAAATTCAAATTATTTTCAAAACATATAAATCAATTATCAAATCTGAAAGTGTGCTACTTATCTTTTAATTCTAATCTTGCATGTGAAGAAAATATAAGGATGTGCATAACATAGGCTTCCCTTCTCTTTTGTGTTAGTATAGTTTTGAATAGGAGTTGACAAGATGTATCGTTCATTTGAAAAGAACCTAACACTTGCCTAATTCCATATTCTTTTCATTCCTATGTTATCATTTAAGAAGGGTTACCTATACTTGCACACATAAATTACATAAATAAAATGAATTAACTAATATAACTTTTGCATTCTTTCTTTCCAATTTATTTCTTTTGTACAAATGTTTGTATTTAAGGAAAGTGGTATATTAGTCTGGACAACCTCAAGGTTGTGAGGCTTTAAGTAGCCCTAAGTAGGTCTTGTACCTTACACCTCTGGTTAACAATGGCGCTATACTCACTTATGCCTTTCTTACTTTCGTGTGTGCATGTGAAAAATTGGATAATGAAACCCTTTTCTACTTAAGAAAAAAAATCATGCATAGTAAACTTCCAAATTTTCCTTAAACTAATCACTTAGAATGCATCATAAAGTGTGTTAAATATTCTCATTTGTTTGTATAGATATGCGTAGGATTCATTCATATGCATGTTATACATGTTGGGAAAGAAATGAAGTGATGTGTGTTTTGTGAATTTAGTTCATTTTACTTAATCTTAAAATGTCTTTCTTTTTGAATAGGTTTGTTTAGAGTTCATCTAAACTTAGGATTAATTAAAATACTTAATCAAAACATTCACTAAACAAAACTAAAATGTGAATCCACTTTAGAAATTACTTAGGTTAGGGACAGAAAAAGAAGTTCTCTTCTCTTTCCCTCTCTTTTTAACTTAGTAATTAATTGTAGGTTTTACTTGAACCTAATCAAAACATGAATTCAAATCAACCCAAAACAATTAAAACAACTTGAATAAAACTCTCCTCTATGTTGAACATGCTTTACACTTAGAAAATTCTAACTGAAAGCCATAATAGCTAAGCATACCACACAAACCTTTAAAGCACACACATTAGCCTAAGTCACCACCTCTAGCTTTAGGTTAGGGTGGTACATGGTTTGATGTTTGTTTTATTTTGTGAAATATGTTTTAGACTGGATGTTCGGATGTATGCTCATAGAATGAATGGTAGGATGCTCTTAGTCTAACCATTATTTTCTGCAGGGGATTGTGCTTAAGGAGCGTTATCATAAATAAAAAAAATATAAAATACTTTTGCTTGTAAGTGCTTATACCCCTAAGCATAATCCAATAGGCTAGGTGGACTTAGTCACCCATGTGTGGGGTGATAAATCCAATATACATGCATGAGATTTGTGTGGTTTGTTTAGCTAACCTTTATTTTGTAGGTGTTAGCTAGATTAACTTTTCCTTTTCATGTAAATTTATTCAATTAGGATTTTGGAATGATTGTTATGGAGATTAGGATCAGCATTGGTCATAAGATCTTATCTTATGCACCTTGTGAAGCCTTAGAGCATCCACCTTCCAACCATCCAAAAGTAAGAAGAAAAGAAGAAAGAATAAAAGAAAAAGAAAGAAGAAAAAATGAAAGATGAAATGAAGCTTGAAGACCCCCATAACAATGAATTCCTTGCTTAATTGTAATTTAATTCATTTGTCAACCAGGTTGTATAAGGGTAGAACTTGACTATCCAATTTGTTATTTTCGGGTTTGTACGGTGGTGCCTGACCACAATGACCTCTTATGATTAGCTTTATAAATTGATTGATGATTGTTTAGCTTTTGCATTAAGTGGAATTATTTTCCTAATTTCTTCCTTGCTCTATGTATGGCTTGGATGTGGATTAGGCTCTTAGGGAAAAATAAATCCTTTACCAAATCTAGCAACTCAAAATTAAAAATAAAGAACTCGTAACCTCACCTAAAGCTTAGGTTTTAAATCAAGATAAAAGAATTAGCAACCTCTTAGCTTGGTAAGTATTTCTTTTACAATATCATGCACAACACCACCTTATTTCACTCTTGATTAGAGGGCTTCCACCTTTGCCAGAGAAACTTAGCTTGACCTTTGAGAGCCATTGTGGAAACACACCTCCTCCCTTCTCACTGATTTTGGCCAATAACTTTATTTCTCATGCATTAGGCATATGAATCCTATTAGCCTGAGTCAAAATAATTTTCCAAAAATCAAAATAAAATGAAATTTAAATTGCATTAGATTTAGTTCATTTGAAGCATGTCCCTACATGATCTAGTCTCTTTAGGGAGTGAGTTTAAGGACTTAGTCTCTTTCTAAACAAATAACAGCCTAGCTATCTTGCATAAGCATATGACTTGCTTACAAGTATTTAAAATCGAAGGAGGAATTAGTTGGCGGCCACCCCAAAGCGGTTGTAAGTCCAAGTAGTCAGGTGGTTTGTCCTCTCTTATGGTGGAGAATAAAAACCCCTTTCCACTTTAGATTTAGATTGTGCTTTCAGCCTTCGCCAAAGCTCCCTAGACTTAGGTTTTGAAGTTGCTTTTCCCCTTTATGGGTCATAAGCTTAATTCCTCACCTCTTAAGCATTTCCTTGATCTTGTGTTATGGAATCATATGTCTTAAATTTCTAATGAAAAATGTAACTCAAAGAAAGTAAATCAATTTCAAAAATGTAAAGCCCAACTGTAGGATAGTTTGAGATGCTCATTAGGTTTCCTAGCATCGTGGGCATCTACTACTTATCTTTCTTTTGGCTTAGACAATAACACTCTCTCTTTGATCAATCCCATTTGATCTTTAAAAATGAGCCAATCAATTGATAGTCTGTACCTATTGAAATCTTTGAAAATAATGATCATTTACTTTAATCAAGAGTATTCCTAAGGGATCTCATCCCTTAGGATGTAATTAACTATGGGGTCTTTCCCATGTAGGGAACTTAACGAACCCGATTTAAAATAAACCCTGCTTTACTTTTCCATGTAAAGTAGGGGAAGAATCTCTGGTACATATGTAGACCCATCATCCTTAGGAGTCCTTATTGAGCTGATTAAGTCCATTAAAGTGAAGTGACTTCTATCTTTTGAGATAGTACACTATTCCTTGATGACGTACACGATCACCTAAATAAGCACATCTATGGATCTGTGTGATGTCCTAAAAAGATGAATTTCTATATGCTTGCCTCTTTTCCCCATAGATTTGAAGGCAACCATATAGAAATTTTTTACCACAGATATTTCTAGCGACCCTACTGAGGATGGTTCCTCTCTCTATTTTTGGTAAATGATCGTTGTCTTTGAGTATCGATAATGGGTTTGTACTTTGGTATGAATCTGAGACTATCTTTCTTTTCGTTGGCACTTAGCTCACTTCATCCTTAAGTTGAGTTAGCCAACATCTTTAGGTTTTAGGACTGCATTCTTTGTTCATCTTAAAACCCCCATTGGGTTCTCCAATGGGTAAAAATAAAAAGATCTAAATGAAAAGAAAAATCTTATAGACTTCCTCCTTATCATTTTTATGATAAGGAAATGTTCATTCTAAAATGATAAAAATAAAAATAAATCTTCCATAAGAACTTTGCTTTTCAAAAAGCACCTTTTGAAAAATGCACTTAATAAAATATTTTCCACAAAATTTTATCACCCTCATTCTAATAAAATTTTCCAAAAAATCATAAATGAACATCTTCTTTCAATTCACTTTGATGAAATTTCATTTTTCAAATGAAATGAACAATCATCTTTCCAATAATCAAAATCATAATCATAAAGTTTTCAAAAAGCACACATGGATCTTTCTATTCAATGCACTCACACTTATTGAATGGAAGTTTCATTTGTAAAAACAATTATACTTTTCAAAAATACACATGAACACCTTCATTTAATATACTCAAATTTATTAAATGAAGATTTCATTCCCAATTAAAGTAAATATCATTTAGGAAATCCCACTTAAACATATCTCACATATGATTAAGTTGGAATTCCTCTCTTTCAAAAAGCAATAAATCACATAGAAACTAAAATTCTCATATTTCAAAAATAAGATTGATCTCCATTCTACATACCTAAATTTGTTGAATGGAAGTCCCCTTTTCAAAAATTAAAACTTAAATAATCATATTCTTAAAATTCAAGCAACATTTTGGAATTTCACTTAACATACCCAAATTTGTTAAGTCGAGTCTCCAAATCCAAAATCCAAAAATTTTCAAACACATTTTTGGAACTTCATTTAACATACCCAAATTTGTAAAGTGAAGTCTCAAAATTAAAAATTCAAAATTTTCAAACACATTTTTGGAACCTCATTTAACATGCTCAAATTTGCTAAGTAAAAGTTTCCATATTCCAAAATCAAAATTTTCAAACACAATTTTGGAAACTTCATTTAACATAACTAAATTTGTTAAGTGAAGTCTCCATATTTAAAATTCAAAATTTTCAAACAAAATTTTGGAAACTACATTTTTAACATATCCAAATTTTTTAAGTGAAGTCTCGAAATCCAAAATTCAAAATTTTCAAACATATTTGGAACCTCAATTAACATACCCAAATTTTTTAAGTGAAGTCTCCAAATTCAAAATCCAAAAATTTTCAAACATATATTTTGAACTTCATTTAGCATAATCAAATTTGCTAAGTGAAGTTTCCAAGTCTAAAATCAAAAATCAACAATCATATTTCAATTTTTTTTCAAAATAGACCTTGGAACTTCATTTAGCATACTCAAACTTGCTAAGTGAAGTTTCCAAATCCAAATTAAAAAAAAAATTCAACAATCATATTTCAAAATTTTTCAAACAACTCTTTAGAACCTCATTTAGCATACTTAAATTTGCTAAGAGAAGTTTCTAAAGTCAAAACCAAAATTCTCAAACACCATTGGGACTTCTTTCCTTAGCTTACCAAATTTGCTAAGGAGAAGTTTCCATTTTCAAAACCAAAACAAATCAAAAAATAATTGAGCACATCCTTTGGAATTTCGTTTAGCATACTCAAATTTGCTAAGTGAAATTTCCATTTCACAAAACTAAGTGGTACTTCATCTTTAGCATACCAAATTTTCTAAAGTAAAGTCTCCACTTTCAATCAAATCAAAACTAATAGATGTGGATTCAAATTTTCAAATTCAAAATTCAAAAATCTATAGAGACAGAAGTCTGATACAAATTCATTTATCATTGTAGATTCTTAGAGTCAGTGCAGTAGCAGTTCAATTTCAGTCTCTTACAGTTATTGAAATGGCTAGTTCTTAGAAGTTCATTTTTTCCTTCCCCAATGGTTTGGACCTAGCTTTGGATCAAGCCGACTTGTCCCGTATGGACCATACACATCTGATTCACTTTGGCTGGGGATTTGAGGGAGCCAATATTACTTGTGAGGGCACTCCCCTCACTATAGCTAGTAGAACCACGATGACCAGGCAGAAGCCAGTCATCAAGATTAACTTACCCTCTAACTCTGATGTCTCCTCACTGAAGAGCAAAGCCATGGCAATACCACAGGCTTCAGTTATATTAGTGCCAGTAATGTCGACAATACTAGCCTTGATTACAGTGCACACCAGAGTTTCTCATGTTGCCCCAGTGAGGACTAGTACCATCTCATCTGTATCCTCTAACGGTAAGGCTCCCCTGGTCTCAGGGCTTGCCTCCCCTACATTTGAGTATGGGTCTGGCTCGTACTCTTCCCATACTACCCATACATAGTGTAGGAATATGAACCGCATGATCAAGCAGTACCACACCAGGATCGCTTGGGAGCTAGAGGAAGCAGCCTGTTCAGCCGTGGATGAGTTCCCCATTGTTACTTCACCATTGGTTATAGAAAACTAGTTCCATCCTCTCTTTAGATCAGATAGAGAGGATGTTAGGAGGATCTGCTCATTACTTTCTCCAGTGGTGCATTTTCAACCAGCAGTTTCCAAAAGCAGGAGGTCATACACTGGCCTTCGATATGTTTTATGCTAGGTAGGCGGAGCATACAGATGCATAGAGTTTGAAATGCAGTTTGATCTATGATCCATCATCACCCACAGCATGGGGAAGCCGATTCGCCAGCAGAGGGCCCGAGAGTCCCATACAGCCCACATTACTAGCTGGGAGAGATGGAGGTTCAGCCGTCAGTCATCCGCTTCTGCTTTGATTGATTTTCCAATGTGGCACGCTACCCGTGATGATCATACTGATAGTATCCTTATTTATGGGATTGGCCACCACATGAGGACAGTTCTTGTGCATAGAGATTCGGTGTTGTCTCCACCCCACTGCTCTACCCCTAGTCTATCATTGCTAGTTTAGGTTACAGCATCTCCTGTTCCATCTAAGGCCATGAAGGTCACATCCGGGGAAAGGTGCATCCCGTTGGTGATCTGGCTATGGCCAAGGGATCCTACCCCTTCTACACCACCCATTATGGTAGGGCCGAGCTCTCTTGCTTGACCTTCTACCCTAGTGGTGGTGCGGAAGGAGTGGCAACCCTGAAGCATCGTGGTCATCCCTTCACCAACTCGGCCTACATCCAGATGAGGAGATGATGACAATTATTTTAAATATTCCAGATGACAGTCCAGCTGTACCAGTGGTAATGGAACATCCTAGGAATGTTACCCCTCTCATAGCCAATAGTAGTCAGGAGTTTCTTTCAGCCAGTGAGTATAGTCCACACAAGATTGACTCTCCAGTGATAAGCGAGGTCTGATGCCTCTCAGTGCATGATAGTGATCACACTGATCAGCCTAGACTATTTGTACCTACTCAGATGGATCATTCCTTAGATGAGATAGTGGTCCATTATTTCATGGAGAAGAATGAAATCTTGGGTAATGATTGGTTGGATGAAGAGAAAGTCAGCTTCGACCCCAACAGAGATGACTTCTTGAGAGACTTAGCTGGAGTCTACATGGTTGACACTAGAGGATTTTTTCTTAGGGAACAATAAGCTATGGAAAGTGATGAGGTTGATCAAGAAGATATCATAGAATCAGTCCAACACCTCTGACGTCAGTTAATGTAGAAGGATGAGTAGATTGATAGGATGGCATGATAGTTACATGACTTGTTAGTAGCAGCTTCAGTGCTTCAGAAACAAGCCCCTTCAGTTCATCCAATAACAGTCGACATCAGTCAGCCTGAGTTAGTGCATGTCTTGGACCCAACCAAGACTATACCTCCCATTGATCAAGGTATCACTAGCCTATATAAGAAGGTAGTGGAAAGTACCTCCATACAAGAAAAGAACATAAAATTCATGGTTGAATAGCAGGTGAAGGAAGATTTGGCTCAAGCCCCGGGAGGATCATCGGTTCCAAAGGGTAGACCTTACCCAGAGGAATTCAATGTTATCCAATATCCTAAGGGTTTCATGCCTCCTTCCTTCAAAAGCTTTGATGATAGTAGAATCCCAAGGCAGCACATAGCACATTTCAGGGCTAGTTATTGTAACACAGGCGACAGCGATGCTCTACTTTTTTTTCTTTTCATTTGTATCCTAGCAGGTATTGCTTTTGATTAGTATGTTGAACTGCCCAACAGTTTAGTAAAGACATTTGCTGAGTTAGAATAACTCTTCATCAAGAGATTTGCTGGAGCTCAGTAAAGGGTTACTGTAGGTGACCTCATTGTAGCACAACAACAGCTCAGTGAGTCCCTTGTTGATTATATTCTTTGATGGCATAACTTGAGTATGAAGTGTGAACCGCAGCTATCTGAACAGCGTGCCATTGAGTTTCTCTTGAAGAATATCCATGCCTGGTCACCTTCATGCTTAAGGGCTTCACTATCAAGACATTTAAGAAGCTAATCAACAAGGTGGCTAGTACATAAGGAGAGGCCAAACAGTTGCCTTTTCAAGATTAGTTGCCTAAGTAGAAGCTACAGATGGTCTACAAGAAGAAACCTGGAGCAGTAGGAGTGGTTGACAAGGGGAAACAGCCAGCTAGAGATCAGTCTGAAAGACCATGACCTCAGCATCCTCCACCTCCTTTGCTACCACCGAGGCAGCCATACCAGCCTCCACCATAGCCTCCACGGCCAGCACAGCCATCGCCTCAGCCATACCACCACCACAAGTGCCATGCATATCCATAGCCAAGTAACTATGGTCCACCTACTCTTTTAGATAAGTTAAACAAACCTTATTCTTTTAAGAGGGAGGTAATCAAGAAAATCTTTAATAATCTCTTAAAGAAATCTGATTTTTAGCTACCTGAGTCCAGGAGAATGGAGGAAGAATGAAAAATTCATGATCCAGACTTTTTCCCTTACCACCATAGGCTAGGCCATGTTTTGGAGGATTGCATCAGATTCAAGGACTGACTTGAACACAGTTTCAATACCGATGATGTAGTTATCCCAAAGGAATACCTTGTGGAATAACCTTCCAGTTCCATTAGGGTAATCCTTAGGGATACATGTAATCCTACCAAAACCAAAGAAGGTTGTGACGTTTCTCTGTCCAAAATCTCTAAGAAGATCATTCAAAAGATCAAGAAGCTTTCCTTGCAGGTGCCTGAGTTAGCTCAAACCTCCAACCCCAAGGAAGGTTTGCAAGTTGCCAGTGCCAACTCTAGAAAAAAAGGAACTTAGCAACAGCAGTAGCAACATGTGTCGGCCTAGGATAGCCCTTTAGCTCAGCCACCAACTGTGTCCTACCTCCAGCCTATAGTTATAGCTTCCACACTGATGACTTCTTCCATTTCAGCTAGTTCTACTCTTTCTTCTACTAGTAGAACTCTTCTATCAGCAGATAAGGGCATCAAACCCCTTACTCCACTCACTTTACTTGACTTCTACTTTGTACCTCTAAATAATTCCCAAAAATTGAAGAATAAAGCTAGTTTGAATTACATCTATGCCACTTTTGATGAGTTTTCTTCTTTTATTCCTAATGATAACTCTTCAAGTCTAAATAACTATTAATTTTGATCTTCCTCTGTTTGATTCAGAGTTGGACTTCCCAACTCTGAATACTTTGGGTTCACCTCTTAAGATAGATTTGGATTCATCCAATTCAGAGGGTCCCATAGGAGAAACTATAGGTGAGCCTGATGTGCAAGTAGAACCTTCCATTACCCTGCCACAAGAGATCATTGAAGTCAACCTCCATAGTGGCAAGGTTCTACCCCCTAGGGCAGCATCTCAAGATAGAGGGAAATAAGTCATTTCTATTGAAGATTGAGAAGCCCTTCCGTAGGATGCTCCACCCTTGGATATGCTTGTGGAAGACCAGCCAAAGGTGGACTACAATGTCCTTTCTCATCTAAGAAAGTTGTCATCTTAGCTAAGCATATATGATGCCCTTGTCTTATCCAAGGAGATGAGGGAATCACTAATCAAGGCCCTCTTTGATCCTGAATATGCTTAGCTCAGTTGATTGTTATAGGTGGGGAAGCACATTATGCTAAAGAAGCCCAAGGGATCACCTTCACAGATGAAGACCTTCTTTTAGGGAACTTGGAGCACAACCGTCCCCTCTACATCACAGTTGACATGGACAGGTTGAGACTCACTAAGTGTTCTCGTGGATTCAGGTGCATCGGTAAACATTATGAGTCTAAAGACCCTTACCTACTTGAAGATTGACATCTCTATACTCCGAGGAAATATGATGATGTTTAGAGGATTCAATGATCAAGGTGAGCGGGCTTTAGGTTCCATAGTGTTACCTTTGGAGATAGGTGACTAGAAGATTGAAACCAAGTTCTACATCATTGATTCAAGTACTTCATTGACTACTTCGCTTGGTAGGCCTTGGATACCTCAGAACCAGATTGTTCTATCCTCCCTTCATGAGTGCATCAAGTTCAAAAAAGATGGAATTGAATATCATGTCAATGAAGATGAAAAATCATTTTCAGTTAGGGAGATTAAGATTTATGAGGATGCAACTTACTATCTTCCTCAAAACACTCTTTCTTGTGAACTTGGACAAAATTCAAATGCAAATACAAGAGAAAAAAAATGAAGCAAAAGAAAAGATAAAAGAAAATGAAAAGAAAAATAAAAGTCCAAGTACACAAGAAAGGGAAATTGAAGAAGAAGTAGATCCGCATATCACATCCCACCCACAGTTCATTCCATCATATGGACATGTGAGTAGGATGGCTCAATCTCCACCAGGCAAAGGTAGATGTCAAAATAGAGGTAACTCCAGAGGTGGGAGACCCCCTAGTTGGCCTTCAGCCAAAAGAGGTCATGTTCCAGTTCATAGGAGTACCCCTACTATTCACATAAACTTGGAATCCAGGTTAGAGGTTGAGTCTAATGTGGTTAGTATACCATCCAACTCCTCTCAGCATGTTCCATTGGAGGTGACTTTTGATCCAGACAGAGATGAAGACCAGGCCTCTACACAAAGCAAAGTATTCAAATATGGTTTATGTGAAACTATTAGGCAACAGTTGAGAACCTTAGCTCTTACCTTGCTTACATCTCAGAAAGTTGAAGGTTTAGTAGTTAAGGAAGTCCCTAAGTCTTCTAGTGACATGAAGCAAAAGATGTTCTTTTTGGGATCATCATCCTCAACCCTGAAGTTGAGCTTAAGGAGGATACTTTTAAAGAATTAATGGAATTTCCTTTTGACATTTACTCGCCTTATGTTCAAAATCATATGCAAAAAGGTTTGGTTCCTCACACATGGTCCAAGCACAGGTTAGAATACTTTGAAAAGCTATGGGATAATATAGGCAAGGAAGCACAATCAAGAGCAGGACTAGGATTCGATACAGTGGGTCCAATCAATGATAAAGATTATTGCCTAGTTGTTACCAACCATTTGGAGTCTGATAGTTTCTTCTCACACATCCCCAACTCTTATGAGAATGTGTGTTTAGAAACCTCAGATGATCTAGATGATCTCCAAGTAAAAGAGGCAACGCTAGAATTTGAAGAAGAGATTCATTCAACAATCGACAAGCTTAAAGAAATCAACCTCGGGATAGAAGAATATCCACACCCGACATACATCAGTTCATTGCTGAACAAAGAAGAAACCAATGACTTAGTTAGGCTATTGACTATGTTTAAAGACTGGTTCACATGGAGTTATGAAGAAATGCCTAAATTATCTCCTAACGTAGTAGTCGACAAGCTAGCAATAGACCCTAACATTACCCCTATTAAGCAAGCTACTAAACGCATGCGATTAGAAATTGAACAACAGGTCATTTTCGAAGTCAAGAAACTAATCGATGCTAGTTTCATTATGGATGAAAAATTTCCTACCTGGTTAGCTAGTGTCGTCTCAGTTAAGAAGAAGAATGGACAAATTCGCATTTGCATCAATTTTAGGGACTTAAACAAGGCATGTCCTGAGGATGAGTTTCCTCTTCCTATACCTGAGTTAATGGTGGGCATCGCCTCATCTCATGCAGTCTACTCTTTCATGGATGGGTCATCTGGCTATAACTAAATCAAGATATCTCTTAAAGATGAAAGAAAAACTTCTTTTCGAATCTCGATCGAAATCTTCTGTTATAGGGTCATGCATTTCGACCTTAAAAATACTGGTGCTACATACCAACGGGCCATGACTCAGATCTTCAATGAACTCATCCATCATCAAGTTGAGTGATATGATGATGATCTAGTAGTAAAGAGTAAAGAAAAAGAAAACCATATCTTTGACTTGAGAGTAGTTTTCAAATGGTTAAGACAATATAACCTCAAAATGAATCCTCTGAAGTGTGCATTCAGAGTAGCTTCAGGGAAATTCTGTGGGTTTGTTGTTTAACACTGGGGAATAGAAATAGATACTGAAAAGATCAAAGATTTATTAGAAATGCCACCACCTAAGAGTTTAACTGAACTCAGATCCTTTCAAGGATGATTGGGATATCTAAGATGCTTTTTCTCAAACCTATCGTGGAGATGCAAACCATTTTCAACACTTGGCAAAAAGAATACCAAGTTCAAGTGGGATGATAAGTGTCAGCATGCTTTTGAAGATATCAAAGAGTACTTGGTGAAGCCGTCAGTTCTAGCAGCCCCTATCTCGGGTAGGCCTCTCATCCTTTATACGGCTGCATTGGATGACTCTCTCGATACTCTGTTAGCCCAAGCCAATCATAATGGGAAGGAGAGCGCAGTTTACTACCGCAACCATCAACTGATTCTCACTAAAACAAACTATCCACCTATTGAGAAACATTGCCCAGCTTTGATCTTTGCTTCCCAAAAGCTACGACACTACATGCTTTCTCATAAATTGAACTTGATCTCCCAAACCAATCCACTGTGGTATCTCATGACATGACCAATGCTATTCAGATGTTTGGTTGGATGGTTGATGATATTGTCATAGTTTGATTTCACATTCGTACCCCTCCGTGTGATAAAAGGATAGACACTAGCAGATTTCGTAGCAGCACACCCACTTCATGTTGATTCTCTGCTTAGTGACGATCTCCCCGATGAACAAATCATGAACTTAGGGGAAGCTAGCAACCGTCAATGGGAGATGTATTTTGATGGTGCTGCTTCTTTTCGTAAAGGTGAAGCACCATGATCTATTCTCCCGTGAAAGGAGGAATAGTTCTTCTAACTCCAAACCGCGATGTGATGAGATTCACATACTATCTTTCCAACCCCTACACCAACAATGAAGTAGTGTGAGGCTTTTGATGCAGTTAGCCATCACTATCAATTTCAAGAGCATCAATAACTTCGGGGATTCTCAGTTGGTCATCAACCAGATTGTTGGGTCTTACCAGGTCCCCAAACCAAAACTTCATCATTACTATGAGTATACCATGAAGTTATTGGCCCAAATTCCCGAAGTCACCATCTAAAAGGTTCCCCGAGCAGAGACCATAGTAGCAAATGCCTTGGCCAAACTAGCCAAAGAATTGACATGTCCGGAAGATGAGCCCATTTCAATAAGGGTGGTCCAAAATAGACAAGTCTTATCCCTTATTGATTCTAAACTCATCGAGAGACTTTCTCAAATGGACAAGGAGCTAGATTGGAGGCAATCATTCTTAGATTACTTGAACACCGGCAAACAATCTCAAGAAAGGTCATAAGCCCATCAGGTGAAACAAAGAGCTCTCTCCTATGCTCTTATTGATGGCACTCTATACCGCCGGTCCTTTGACCATATGTGGTTACATTGTTTGGATAAACATGAAGCCCATGGCATTATAACCAAAGTACATTCAAGTCTATGTGGCGCACATTAATCCGGTCTAAAGATGAAGATGACGATCAAGCGACTTGGATACTACTGACTGTCGATGATTACAGACTGCATGGATGTAGCTAGGAGATGCCATCAATGTCAGGTACACAGTGTGGTTCTCCACCAACCACCCAACATTCTACACCCTACTTTAGCCTCATGGCCATTTGAGTGTTGGGGTACCGACATTGTAGGTCTGATCAATCCTACTTCTTCCAAGGGGCATCAATTCATCTTACCTACCACCGACTACTTTTCCAAGTGGGCAGAAGCCATCCCACTCAGAGAGGTCATAGCTCAGCATGTGCTTTAGTTTTACAAGAACCATATCGTATATAGGTTCGAGGTGCCTCGATGAATTATATCTGATAATGGTACTGTATTCAAAAGCACGAAGATCAATAGCTTCGCCAGAAGACACGTTATAGATTAGAGATACTCCATCATCTACTACCCCAGAGCTAAGGGCTTAGCAGAAGCATTCAACAAAACTCTCATCTAGATACTAAAGAAGACTCTTGATGACAACAAACAATAGCAGAACGAGCAGTTGGTTGAATCTTTGTGGGCCTACTGCACCACATACCAAACTCCGACTCAGTCTACCCCATTTTCCTTAGTGTATGAGTCCGAACCTATTCTCCCTTTAGAAGTTCAACTCCCAATCACTAAGGATAGCATTGGGTAACAAGATCACTATAGAGCAGAATGTAAAGTTTTGGTTAGAAGAGCTCAAAGGTTTGGAGGAGAGTCGCCTATGGGTGTGCTAGAACCTCGAGTTGTACAAGGCCAAAATGATTCAAGCTCACAATAAGTTGGTCCACCCTAGGTCTTTCTAAGTAGGAGAACTTGTGTTAGTCCTAAGGAGACCAATTTTTGCCCGTCAAAAGATAGGAGGCAAGTTTGAACCCACTTGGGAAGGCCCTTATGTCATAGAGAAGGCGTACCAAGGAGGATCTTGTCAGCTTATTGATTGTAAAGGGGAACACCCGATGCTTCCAATTAATGGGCTCTATCTAATTAAATATTACCCATGAAACAAATCATGTTTGAAAAAAATCATTAATAAAAAGAAAAAAATTTGATTCCATTCATCAAATCTTCTCTTCTTTTAAAGTGTTGTTTTCTTATCTTATAAATCCACCATGACGTGTCTAGGGTAGGTGTAAGAGTCCCCCCAGTGGCATCCTATCCCTCTTTCACAACACAAACACAATCCCCCAATGCTATTAGAATAGGTGTAAGAGAATTTGAGAGGCATCATATTTCGATTAGCATAACTAAGTTTGGTGTGAGAGAACCCAAGCGACATCCTTTCTTAACGGGGATCCCGATTACCATCCGTGGCACCATTTCATCAGAACCCCTAGTGCTTTTAAGATGGGTGTGAGAGTCCCCCTGAGGCGTCCTATTCCTTTTAACACATGCACAACAACAAACATAAATCAATTGTCTCAAGATACTTTGATGTGGGAGCAAGCCCCTTGTGGCACTCACTCATTAGCTCCCCCTGAGGCATCCTAGTATGTCACCCAAGTGGTTCTTTGATTGGAAGATGTTAGTCTACTACGCTTTCTTCCTAATTTGACTATTGCAAACCAATGAGCTCCTTGTTAGTGTGGTAGGCTTCAGTGCCCAACCAGTAAGCTACCTCATGATTAGCTTTATTTAAGAAAATATGAATCCCCGTGCTTTCTTCTTGAACTAGCCATCATGTTCTAACTAGGTTGAGTATATTTGAGGTTTAGGGTAAGTCCCCCGGAGGCTCCTTTCCTCTTGACTACTTTTGAGTTAATCTAAATCTCCTAGTGGAATTCAATCGATAGTTGCCCTAGGTTGGATAACACCTGTCGAGCTGAAGATAGACTATCCCAGCATTCAGTTCCGCTATAAGAGGATGTGAGTCCCCGAGCTTTCTTCCTAGGCTTATTGTTGCAAACTAATAGGCACCTTAGATTGGTTGATGTATGCTATTCTAATAGCGACTGACCCGATGAGTACACCACTTTTGGCAGATGTGAGTCCCCAAGATTTCTCCTTGAGTTGGACACCAAATACCTATTAGATATATGACTAGCCATATCATCTTCTCCAGTGTGTTGAATTAAGCCCTTAGCGATCCCATCCCCTGTAGCACTCTATTTAGATCATGTCCTTCGTGACCCCATTTAGGCACTACCCTGGTTACTTTTGGATTGGACAGTTCTCCTTTCCTAGTAGCAACCCCTGTGGTTGGAAAATTTGTTCAGTAGATGCACAAGTTCTCCCTTTATTTAGTAAATCTAAGATAAGTCTAGGTTGATATAAGCTCCTTCTCAGTTTAATCCCTCATAAACTAACAAGGTCCAAACTAAAACAAACCAAACAAACAAATAAACAAAATTAATTCGCTTGTGGATTAAGTATTCAAGTCCCCAAAGGGCCCCTTTTCCCAAGCAGGCATCATATCTTTAGAGCAGTGTCAGCAGGACTCCCTATAGGAATTTCCTGACTACATGAGTTGAGATAAATCCCCAGGTCAGTACTCACTCTGTAGTCGCCCTTAGGTCAGGTTCAATCTATTTTTCCACAAGCAGGTTACCCCGTCAATCATTTTTATTTGAAAGATATAAGACTATGATGCATTCTTTCTAGCATGATTGTCACAAATTGACAGGCAGCTATAGGTTAGGTTCAAATTATTGCCCAAAGCAACCGATCACCCCAGCGATCTTTTCTAGTGGAAGATGTGAGTCCCTGAGATTTCTTCCTTTCAACTGATCATTGCAAACTGAAAGGCACTCCTTTGGTCGGATAGCTCTCCCATTGATCGGGAAGCTAATCTCTTTGTTTCAGTAAATTTGAGATAGGTCTAAGCTTCTATAAGCTCCTTCTCAATGTGATCCATCACAAACCAATGAAATCAATAAAAAAATTAAAAATGAGAACTAATCATTGACTATCTTTGAGTGGATCTAAGTCCCCCAGTGACATTCACTCAATAGTCAGCCTCAGGTCGTGTTCGATTTGTTGCCCAAAGCAACCAATCACCCCGATGGTTCCTTGTTGTGGAAGATGTGAGTCCCCGCGCTTTCTTCCTAACTTGACCATTGTATACCAAAAGGCATCTCCACTTGGTTGGATAGTTCTACCTTATGGTTAGTACACTACTTCCTTTGAATTGATAAATCTGGGTTAGGTCTAGGCCTCCATGGGCACTACCCAGTGAAGTTCATTGCTGGGATCCATCATAATCAAAATAAACAAATATAAAAATGAAATTAACATTGACTATCTTTGAGTTGATCTAATTCCCCAGTGACATTCACTCAATAATTAGCCCTAGGTTAAGTTTAATCTATTACCTTGCCAATAGATTATCCCAGCAATTAGTTCCCTACTTTAGAGGATGTAAGTCTACTACACTTTCTTCGTAGTACAACTACTGCATATCGAAAGGCATCCCTTCGGTTGGCTAGTCCTACTATGTGTTTAGTAGACTACACCTTTGGATTGGTAAATCTGAGTTAAGTCTTAGCCTCCATGGTTCCTACTCAGTGTGACCCATCACAAGCCAATTGGGTTCATCTAAATATTCAAACCTAACAAAAACTGAAACAAAATCAACCCTCTTCTCCAACGGAACAAATCAAATCTTTTTCTTCTCAGTGAGATTCAATCAAATCAAACCCCTCATCCCTTTGTGGATGACTTGAACCTGCTTCCCTAGTGGAAGGGTCACACTCTATCCCTTAGTGGATATTTCCCTCTCTCTTATGTCTTGGACATAAGTAGAGCCACATTACACTAAGCTCTGGATTTTTCTTTTCCTTGGGTTAAGGATAGATTGATTCTATTAGTGCTTGTGATCATTTGGTGTTGTTGATCATTTCGATCAATTCCAATACGTGTGGTGTTCCTTGTCAATCACACCACACCTATTGGGCACCCTTTGTTGACCTCATTTTTTAGGATGAGCTCTCAACCCCTTCATCTTAGACATAGGACTCCTCTTAGACTTTAATAGTTCATTAGTCTTAAGACACATTTAGTGATTAGGTGGACACTCAACCTAGCCCTAGAGACTTAGAAGAGTTAGCCATAGGAATAAGTCATGCCTTAGGGGTGTTAGGAAATTTTCCTACCCTTAGCTTAAACCAATCCTCACTTTCCTTCTTTCAAGTCAAACTCCAAATCAATTCTATTTGATTTTCTCCAAACTCAAATCAATTCCATGATTGAAATCCATGATTGAAATCTATGATTGAAACTCATGATCAAAATCCATCAAAATTCTTAAGCTCAAATTTTCCCAAGTCCTTAATCTTCTCTTAAGGGTTTAACCAATTCAAATCTTTTAGATCTTCTCATAATTCATTTATATTCTCATTTATATTCACATATATAAATGAAATGTAAATTCAAATCAATCAAACTAAACTCAAAATTCCAACTCAATTCATGAAATATTTCTTATGTCCTTAATTTTCCATTAATGGACTTAGCCTAAATCATGATCAAAGCAATTGAAACTCATGGGATTTTATCATAATTCATTTATATCTTCATTTATATTGACATATATAAATGATGTATAAATATGAACCAATCAAATCAAATTCAAAAATTCAAACTCCAAACTCCAAGATTTTCTTAAGTCCTTTAAATCCTTCTTAATGGACTTAGCTTAAATCATGATTCAACCACTTCAAATCCTTAAAATTTTCTCATGATAAATTTATATTCTCATTTATATTCACATATATAAATGAAATATAAATTCAAACAATCAAAACAAATTCCAAAAATCAAACTCAAATCCACTCAAAATCCAACCTAAGCCTTTCAAGTCAAAATCTTGAACTTAGCCAAATCGACTTCAAATCAAACCAAACTCTTGATTTTCTCTCATGATTCAATCATCCGTACAATCATGAGTCCAAATAAAAATACAAAATTGAATCACCAAATCAAAAATCAATTCAAAAAATGAAAGCCAAAATCCTTTCATATTCACCCTTTGAATATGAAATAGACAAATAGATCAAAACCCATTTGACTTCAAACCACTCGTAAATGGATTTATATGTCAATCATAAGTCCATATACAAGTTCAATGAAACTCAAATCAAGCTTTGACCAAGCCATTTGACCCACTTAGCCTCACTTGATCCAAAGTGACCTAAAGTGCCCTTAAGAGCCAAATTCTAATCCTAACCAAATTGGATTGAACCAAACTCATATATAGCTCTCATCATGATCAACAATCATCGGGGGATGATCAATCAATCAAATTTGGTCAAACCAAGTCAAACCTAAGGGTTGATTGAGTCAACACTTAGCCCAAAATGAAGCCTAACATAGATAAATTGCACCAATAGGCCAAATTGATTGAAACCATTGATCTAAGTTTACTCATAACCTATGTTTGAACTTGACCAAGATAACATTTGAGCCTAACTGAGCCCAATTGGCCACTTGACCTAAGTTGACCCAACTTGACATAAAAAGCCAAAATTTGTCAAAACTTGATCTAAGAGAAATTGATTCAAACCAATGGGTCAAGTTCATTCTAAATCACTTGTTGAATTTGACCAAAGCCTCAATTGGCCAACTAGACCTAACTTAGCCCAATTGACCTTACACCCAACATGACCTAAAGGGGTCATTTTGAGGCAAATTTGAACTTAACCAAAATTGATTGGAAAAAAAGATACCAATCCACTCCATATGGCTAACCTAACCTAAACCTACCCTTGACCTACCTCAAATCAGTCAAATGGGTCAAATAGGTCAACTTGATCCATTTAACCTAAATGAAGTCATATGAGCCAAATTCAAAACTATACCAAATTGAATCAAACCACCACCAAAACATTTCAAATGGTCACATGAACTTGACCCAACCCTTGGTTTGACCCAATTTGGCCAATTGGTCAACTTGACCCAAGTTGACCCATTTTGACCTAAATGGGTCAACTTGAGCCAAACTTTATCAAATGAATTCCAAATCTCTTGAAACTTGGCCAAACCTAGTTTCTCCCCATACCCAACATATTCAAATTTAAAAATCAGTAAAATGACCAGCCTACCCTGGGACATAGAACAAATTTTGGCTTAATCCATGGTAATTTGGTCATACCCTCTTCATATCCACTTGATGCTTTCCTAATAGCTCAAGGGGACCTAATGAAGAGTGGTGTTAGCTAGGGAAATCATGGCCATCCATCCGCACATTTTGGATGGACGGTTGAGATTAATCCCACGGTTTAGAAATGATTTATCCTTTTAGAAACTGCGGGACGATTCCTGGCCGTTCGATCCTTGATCGAACGGTCGAGATCAAACCGAGTCTCGCCACCGTGCCGCTACCATGATGTGATGTTTAAGTAATCCACTCACCATGCGACGTGTGTAAAGCGCGCTGGCCGCCGCTGCCATGTGTCGCACTGTGAGCTGAGGGGATTATTTAGGGATTTAATTAATTATAATTAATCTCCTGACTTTCAAAAATTTATGTCACCCTCAATAATATTCAGAAAAATATGAGGTAAATTTTTATGGAAATATAATTCAACCCATAACATTTAAAAAATGATTTCAATGGATTTTGAAATATACTTTTCTCTAATTTTGGGTTTTATTAGAAATATCATTTTCATAATTACTTCTCAATTAATCTTCTGATTAATCCCAAACATCTTGGGTATGTTTTAGGGGATGACCTCTGCCTCCCCTAATTTTCTTAGGATTTATTTAAGGCTTAATTAGGAGAAAATGTGTTTCGTAATTACTCCCTTAATCTAATTAAGAATAATTAAGGTTGGATTAGTGTTTTAATCAATTATTAAGATTGATTAAGGTTAGATCCAGTGAATAGGAGGCTTAAGGAATATCTTTGGGGTATTTCCCCTAAGCTATTCCCTAAACCCCTTTTCTTTCCTTAATCCTCTCTTAATTAAGGATTAATTAAATAATTACTCACTTAATTAATTTAGAAAAATTCTAAAAACTTCTAGAACTTAATAAATCTACTTTGGGAAGATGTTTGGGTGTTTAAGAGCCTAAGTTTGATTAAGAAAATCAAAACTAAATTTATATGTGTGAAGGGGTATTTTGAAATTACTTAAGTTAAACCCCTTAGCTTAATTAACCATTAATCATGAGCTAAATTCAATTAGGCCCTTTTCTTCCTAGGTGCATTGCAAGTTTAAATTCCTTCTGAGTTTTTATGTCATCTCATTGACTCATAATTACTTGGTTAACTATGCTACGGTGGTGTAAGTAAGGGTTAATTAGCTTGCTTAATCCATACCTTAACCTAATTAATACTTAAAAATGAATCTAATCATCTAAAAATTAAAGAAAAATATCAAACACATGTGGGAATGGGTTAGGAACAACAAACTTAACTCACATTTTCAAGATTAAATCAAACTTAAGATCAAACAAAAATCACATTGAATAAACTTTGATTTATTTTAAGCCTTCTTATTTCATACGAATGACTTTAGGATTTAATTAAAGTGAATGTGTTTACATGCTTTAATTGCTTTGATTCTTTCCCCAACATGTTAAATGTGTATGTCATATGGTCTCATGCATCCATATTTTTCAAAATTAAATTCAAAATGAAATCATTTACATTATTTCAAATTTGCATGTGTTGGCTAAAGTAGAAATATGAATGGATATTATCACTACTAAATTCAAATAATTTACAAAACTTATAAATCAATTATCAAATCTGAAAGTGTGCTACTTATATTTAATTATAAGCTTGCATGTGAAGAAAATATAAAGATGTGCTTAGCATAGGTTTTCCTTCTCTTTTATGTCAGTATAGTTTTGAATAGAAGTTGGTAAGATGTATGGTTCAATTGAAAAGAACCTAACACTTACCTAATTCCATATCCTATTTATTCCTATGTTATCACTTAAGAAGGGTTACCTATACTTGCACACATAAATTGCATAAACAAAATGAATCAACTAATACAACTTTTGCATTCTTTCTTTCCAATTTATTTCTTTTGTACACATGTTTGTATTTAAAGAAAGTGGTATATTAGTCTGGACAATCCTGAGGTCACGAGGCTTTAAGTAGCTCTAAGTAGGTCTTGTACCTTACAACTATGGTTAACAATGGTGATGTACTAACTTATGCCTTTCTTACTTTTATGTGTGCATGTGAAAAATTGGATAAAGAAACCCTTTTCTACGTATGAAAAAAAATCATGCATAGTAAACTTCATAATTTTCCTTAAACAAATCACTTAGCATGCATCATAAAGTGTGTTAAATATTCTCATTTGTGTGTATACATATGCTTAGTATTCATTCATATGCATGTTATACATGTTGGGAAAGAAATGAAGTGATGTGTGTTTTGTGAATTTAGTTCATTTTATTTAATCTTAAAATGCCTTCCTTTTTGAATAGGTTTGTTTAGAGTTCATCTAAACATAGGATTAATTAAAACACTTAATGAAAACATTCACTAAACAAAACAAAAATGTGAATACACTTTAGAAATTACTTAGGTTAGAGAAGGAAAGAGAAGTTCTCTTCTCTTTCACTCTTTTTATAACTTAGTAATTAATTGTAGGATTCACTTGAACCTAAAAAAACATGAAATAAAACCAACCCAAAATAATTAAAAGAACTTATATGAAACCATCCTCTAGGTTGAACATGTTTTTCACTTAGAAAATTCTAACTTAAAGCCATAGCTAAGCATACCACACAAACTGTCAAAGCACACACATTAGCCTAAGTCACCACTTCTAGCTTTAGGTTAGGGTTGTGTGTGGTTTGATGTTTGTTTTATTTTATGATATATGTTTTAGACTGGATGTTAGGATATATGTTTGTAGAATGAATGGTAGGATGCTGTTAGTCTAACCATTATTTTTTGCAGGGGATTGTGCTTAAGGGGCGCTATCATAAATAAAAAAATATAAAATTCTTTTGCTTGGAGGTGCTTATACCACTAAGCATAATCCAATAGGCCAGGTGGACTTAGTCACCCATGTGTGGGGTGATAAGTCCAACATACATGCTTGAGATTTGTGTGGTTTGTTTAGCTAACCTTTATTTTGCAGGAGTTAGCTAGATTTACTTTTGCTTTTCATGTAAATTTATGCAATTAGGATTTTGGAATGATTATTATGGGGATTAGGATGAGCATTGGTCATAAGATCCTATCTTATGCACCATGTGAAGCCTTAGTGCATCCACATTCCAACCATCCAAAAGAAGGAAGAAAAGAAGAAAGAAGAAAAGGAAAAGAAAGAAGAAAAGAAGAAAGAAGAAATGAAGCTTGAAGACCCCCATAACAATGAATTCCTTGCTTAATTATAGTTTAATTTATTTGTAATCCGGGTTGTATAAGGGTATAGCTCGACTACCCAATTTATTATTTTCGGGTTTGTCCGGTGGTGCCCAACCACAACGACCACTTATTCTTTTTGCAATTAGCTTTATAAATTGATTGATGATTTGTTTAGCTTTTGCATTAAGTGGCATCATTTTTCCAGTTTCTTCCTTGCTCTATGTATGGCCTAGATGTGGATTAGACTCTTAAGGAAAAATAAATAGTTTACCAAATATAACAACTCAAAATTAAAAATAAAGAACACATAACCTCACCTAAAGCTTAAGTTTAAAATCATGATAAAAGAATTAGCAACCCCTTAGCTGGATGAGTATTTCTTTTACAATATCATGCACAACATCTTATTTCACTCTTAATTAGAAGGCTTCCACCTTTGCCAGAGAAACTTGGCTTGACCTTTGAGAGCCATGGTGGAAACACACCTCCTCCCTTCTCGCTGATTTTGGCCAATAACTTTATTTCTCATGCATTAATCCTATTAGCCTGAGTCAAAATAATTGTTCAAAAATGAAAATAAAATGAAATTTGAATTGCATTAAATTTAGGTCATTTGAAGCATGCCCCTACATGATCTAGTCTCTTTAGGGAGGGAGTTTAAGGACTTAGTCTCTTTCTAAACAAGTAATAGCCTAGCTATCTTGCATAAGCATATGACTTGCCTACATGTATTTAAAATCGTAGGAGGTATTAGTTGGTGACCACCCTAAGGCGGTTGTAAGTCCAAGCAGTCGGGTGATTTGTCCTCTCTTATGGAGGAAAACCAAATACCCCTTTTCATCTTATATTTAAGTTATGCTTTTGGCCCTCGCCAAAGCTCCCTAAACTTAGGTTCTGAGGTTGCTTCTCCCCTTTGTGGGCCATAAGCTTAATTCCTCACCTCTTAGGCATTTCTTTGATCATGTGTTATGGAATCATAAGTCCTAAATTTCTAATGAAAAATGCAACTCAAATAAATTAAATCAATTTGAAAATTGTAAAGCCCAACCATAGGATAGTTTGAGATGCTCGCTAGGTTACCTAGCATCATGGGCATCTCCTACTTATCTTTCTTTTGGACTCGATAATAACTCCCTCTCTTTGATCAATCCCATTTGATATTCAAAAATGAACCAATCGATTGATAGTCCTTACCTATTGAAATCTTTGAAGACAATGATCATTTACTTTAATCGAGAGTATTCCTAAGGGATCCCATCCCTTAGGATGTAATTAACTATGGGGGCTTGCCCTTGTAGGAAACTTAATAAACTCGGTTTAAAATAAATCCTGCTTTACTTTTCCATGTAAAGTAGGGGAAGAATCACTGGTACATATGCAGACCCATCGTCCTTAGGAGTCTTTATTGAGGTGATTAGGTCCATTAAAGTGTAGTGACTTCTATCTTTCGAGATAGTAAACTATTCCTTGATAATGTACCCGATCACTTGAAAAAGCACATCTACGGATCTGCATGGCATCCTAAAAAGATGAATTTTTATATGCTTGCCACTTTTCCCCCACAGATTTGAAGGCGACCATATAGAAATTCTTCATAACAAACCCTAAACCTGAAATGTTAAACCCTAAACCATAAACCATAAACCCTAATGACCCTTAACCCTAAACCCTATAACCCTAAACCCTAAACACTAAACCTTAAACCCTAAATCCACACCACTTGCCCCCACTGGCAGGTACCCAAAAACCCTAAAATCCTAAATAATAAACCCCACCCCTAATTCTAAAACTAAACCTAAACTAAAATAAACCTAAACTAAAATAAAATAAAATAATTAAAATAAATTAAAATAAAATAAACTAAACTAAAATAAAATTTAATTAAAACCTAAATAAAAAAAATAAAATAAAATAAAATAAATATAAATAAAATAAAATAAAACTATAAAAAAATAAACCTAAAATAAAATAAAACTAAATAAAACATAAAAAAAAAAATAAAATAAACCTAAAATAAAAAACTAAACTAAATAAAATAAAATAAACTAAACTAAAACTAAAATAAAACCTAAACCTAAATCTAAAATATACTAAACCTAAACCTAAAATAAATAAAATAAAATAAATTAAAAGGAAACTTAAACCTAAGCTAAAAAATAAAACCTAAAAAAAACCTAAAATAAAAACCCAAACCTAAAAAAAGAAAATAAATACCTAAACCTAAACCTAAAAATAAAAAGTAAAACCTAGGGTCTTTGATGGGAACTGGAGAAACTAAACGGCGGCCGATCCGAGCTGTTGCTTATGGAACTATGTCTTTATAGTAGAGACAGTTCTAGTTATCTAGGTTTTTGATTTGCTCTATGCGTGCTCATTTTTGATCTATGTCGTCGCTTGTGTCATAGAAAACTTGGTGTGTTACTTTGGTGGATGAAATCAAAAAGAAGAAATGTTGAAACTAAAATTGTTCTTTGTTAAAAAATAAAAATAAAACCCTAAACCTTAAACTAAAACTTGAACCCTAAACCTAAACCTTAAACCCCACCACTAAAACTAAAGCCACCCTACCCCTAAACCACCCCCAAACCCTAAACCCACTAAATCCACTAAATCCTAAAACCTAAACCCTGGCCACAAACATAAACCTATACCTACCTAAACCCTGCCCAAAAACCCTAAATCCTAAATAAAAAAAACATGCTGAGAGACCTTGACTATGACCTAGGCTTGAACTCCACTGACCACTGACCCTAAGCGGATCCTACCCAGGCCTAGCTGGGCCATAGCAAAGCTAAACTAGGCTAAAGCTAAATGCACAAGATAAAATGGATAATGAAAGGAGATAGATAAAGATAAAATAGATAGATAAACTAAGATAAATAAATAAAACCTAAACTAAACTAAAATAAAATAAACATAAAGAATAAAAAAAAAAATTAAACTAATGAAAAATAAAATAAACCAAAGATAAAATAAAATCAAACTAAGATAAAAGATAATAAATCTAAACTAAACTATAATAAACTAAAAGATAAAATAAATGACCCTAAACTAAAGATAAATAAAACCTAGGCTAAACTAAATATAAAATAAACTAGATTAAACATGTATAAACTAAAAATAATAAAATAAACTTAAAATAAAACCTAAACCTAATCCTAAAAATAAAAAATAAACCTAAGACATAAAATAAAAAAACTAAATTCTAAAAAAATAAATAAAAATAAACTAAGGTAAAATAAACATAAACCTAAAATAAACATAAATAAAATAAAAAACCTAAACTAAAATAAATTAACCATAGATTAAATAAAAATAAAAATTAATCCTAAATAAAAATATAAAATAAAATAAACTAAAATAAAGAATAAATAAACTAAATAAACTAAAAAAACTAAAACTCATGATTTGCTTAATTTTAAAACCCAAAGCATTAGCCTAGGCCACTGAGCCTAGATCCTGAGCCCAAGACCCTAGGCCAGCCAGTGACCCTGAGCCCAGTCATGAGCCAGCCCCAGCCTGGGACCCTGGGACCCTAGGCCTAAGAGCCTAGATCCAGAATACAAGGCAGAGGCCTGAGCTCACAGGCTGAGCCCCAGGCCACTGAGCCTGGCCTGAGCCCACTGGCCAAGGCCCAGCTGCAGGGAGTCATGAGTCCACAGGCCATGAAGGCCTGAGCCACTGGGCTGAGGCTGAGGCGGACCCACAGAACTAAGAGTGTGAGCCCACAGGCTTGGGCCAGCTTGAGCCACTGGGACCCCCGGACTGAGGCTCACAGGCCAGCCAAGATCCAAGACCACGAGCATGGACTAGCCACTGATCAGGTGAGCCCTGACACGGACCATAGGCCCCTGGGCCACCAGATCAAGACCATGAGCCCTGGGCCCTGGGCCAGGAGGCTGGGTGAATCCTGGGCTTTAAACACAGGTATGAGCTGAGTAAGTAAGACCAAAATAAATGTAAGGAAAACTTAAATAAGATAAAAGATCAGTTTAGTTATGGCTAAAGGCCTAAACCTAAGTAAAGATAAAATGATAAATATAAAATACACAAAATAAAATAAATAAAACCTAAACTAAAAAAAAAAATAAAAAAATAAGGGATAAAACCTAAATAAAATAGAACTAAATGTAAAATAAAATAAACCTAAAATAAAATAAAATAACTAAATGTAAAACCTAAAATAAAACTAAAAATAAAACCCCAATAAATTTAAAGAAACACAAACCCTAAACAAGAAATAAAACTTAACTAAAGATAATTAAAATGTCCAAAATATTAAATTTAAACTAAACTAAAGATAAACAGACTAAATAAATACTAAACCTAAACCCTAAAATACAAAGATAAAAAAAAACTAAAATAAAAAAACCTAAACTAAAATAAAACCTAAAAAACCTAAAATAAATACACAAAACTTGGACACGAGAAACTAAAATAAAGAAGCTAAAACCAAAATAAAATAAATGACTTAATGGATAAATAAATAAATAAACTAAACTAAAATAAAATAAAAATGAAATAAAATAAAAACATACCTAAACTGAGCTACAAAAAGATGAAATACTAAAACTAAAGATAAAATAAAATAAATAAAACTCAAACTAATCAAATAATTAAAATAAGATAAAAACCTAAATAATAAAATAATCCTAAAATAAAATAAAATAAAACTAAATAAACACAAACCTAAAATAATGCACAAAATAAATAATAAATAAAACCTAAACCTAGCTTTAAAAAAACCTAAAATAAAATAAAATAAACTTAAACTGACTAAAATAAATAAAACCTATACTAAACCACTAAACTCTAAACTAAACTAAATAAAATAAAATAATCTAAAAATAAACTTAAGCTAAAAGATGCCTTAAAATAAACATAAAATAAGATCCTAAAACTAAACTAAAAATAAAATAAAACATAAAAAAACCAAAAATAGATATAAGACCTTAACCTAAAAGGTTAAATAAAATAAAATTAAACTAAAATAAAACCAAAACTTAAACATAAACTTAAAATAAACTAAGATAAATAAACCTAAAATAAGATAAATATAATAAAATAAAATAAATGACAAAATATAAAATAAATTAAGCTCAGAATAAATAAAAATTAACTAAAATATTCTAAATGAAGCCTACCTACCGGTTTGCTTAATTTAAAATAAAATTATAAATAAAGATGCTTAAAAGGACCACTGGACCCCTAGCTACAGGCTCACAGGCCACAAAACCTGAGCTGAGCCACAGGCCACTGAGCCACAGGCCTGTGACCTGAGCCAACCTGAGCCCCTGACCACAGGGCCCAAGCCAGGCCAGGCCTAGATACAAACCCTACAAGCTGAGCTAAAGCTATACACAATGGATAAATAAAACTGAGCTAAAAAAATAAAATAAATAAGAGTAGGCATAAACCTAAATCTAAATCTACTAAAAATAAAATAAAAGATAAATGCTACTAAAAGATAAAATAAATAAAACATAAAACTAAGCTAAAGAATAAAGACCTAAATTATAAAATAAACCTAAAATAAAATAAATTAAACTAAAATAAAATAAAATAATAACTAAATAAAACCTAAACCTAAAAGAAACCTAAAATGAAACTAAAAAAAATAAATGATAAAACCTAAACTAAAATAAAATAATAAAAACTGGCCCTAACTATAAGCTAAAATAAATAAATCATATACAACGGACAGCAAATAAAATAAAATAAACTAAGATTAAACTAATCATATCTTAAAGTAAAACCTAAAATAAACTTAAAATAAAATCTAAAATGTTAACCTATAAATTAAAATTAAGATTGAAACCTAAACCTAAATAAAAAAAAATAAAACCTAAACCTAAAAAATAAAATAAAAATAAAAAACTAAAAAAAATAAACCTAAACACAAAATAAATAAACTAAAAAAATAAAACTATAATAAATAAAACTAAAATAAATATAAACCAAATAAAATAAAAGAAAATGAAATGAAAATAAAATAAACTATAATAAATGAAAATATACTAAATAAACATAAACTGTCGGTTTGCTTAATTAAAAAAAAATAAAATAATAAAACAAATAAAAACTCTAACCCTAAACCTAAACCTACTAACCTGAAACCCTGAGCCACGGACCACTGAACCTACCAGCCTAAAATACTAAAAACCACTACCTAGGCCACCCTGAAACTTTAAAGCTGACCCCAAGCCCTAGGCCTGAGCAAACCTAAAAAACTTACTGAGCTAAATGGAGCTAAAGATAATAAAAAAAACTGACTATAAGATAAAATAAAAATAATTAAGATGGATTAAAGAAAACTAATAAATATAAAATAAAATAGGAATAAAAAAGATAAAATAAAGAGTAAGATAAAATAAACCTAAGATAAAATAAACTAAATAAAATATAAAATAAACCTAAATAAATAAAATAACTAAATCCTAAAGATAAAAAATAAACCCTAGGCTAAATACTGAAACAGCTAAGGTTGTGACTAGGCCCTAGGCTAAAATAGGCCAAACCAAAATAAGATAAAGATATAATAAATAAAAAAATAAACTTAAACTAAACATAAACTAAAAAATAAAACCTAAAAATAAAAATAAAAGCCCTAAAACCTAGAGCCAAAGAAAAAATAAACCTAAGCCTAAAAATAAAATAAACTAAATACAAAATAAAATAAAGATAAAATAAGATTAAACTATACTGACTAAAAAATAAAACATAAAATAAACTTAAAATAAAACCTAAATCTAAAGATAAAATAAAACTAAGCCAAACATAAAATAAAAGAAAAAAAGATTCTAAAAAAATAAAATAAAATATAAACTAAAGTAAAATAAACATAAACCTAAAGAAACCTAAAAATAATAGCTAAAATAAAAGCCTAGCTAAGATAAAATTAACCATAATAAAATAAAGTAAATCTGAAATAAAAGTATAAAATAAAATAAACTAGATAAATAAATGAGCTAGATAGGCTAAAGGCTAAGACTCAGTTTGCTTAGTTTAAAAAAGGCCAAGGCATTGAGCCACTGAGCCCTAGGCCACTGGGCCAAAGACCACTGGGCCTGAGTCATAAAAGTGAAGACCACGGACCACTGGGCCTGGGACCCTGGGCCTGACCATGAGGCCTGGAGTCAGGCCCTGAGCAGGAAGACTGAGGCCTGGAGCCCTGGGCCACAGGCCTGAGCCTGAGGCCCAGACCCCAGACTGACCCCAGGAGGCACGGGAGTCACTGAGCCCCTGTGGGCCACTGACCTGACAGGCTGGCCCAGACTGAGGCTGGCTGGCCAGAGCCACTGAGCCACCAGGCTGAGGCTGACCCCCAGGCTGGCTGCTCCACAAAATCCAAGAACTGAATGGGCCACTGATCAGGTGAGCCACTGGCACGGAGCCATAGGCTGAGACCCACACTGAAGACCATGGGCCACTAGGCCACTGCCCTGGAGCCCTGAGCCAGCCTGAGGCAACAAGAGCCTGAGCCACAAATGGACCAAAGATGGAATGGAAGTAAGAGAGCTTGAAACTGGAAGCAGATAAAAGATCAGTTTAGGATTAGGCCTAAACTGAAGCCACTAAAGCCTGGCGTAAAAAGATAAGATGAAGATGTAAAGAAATGCACAAAGATAAAGATAAAGAGCCAAGCTAAACTAAAAAAATAAAATAAACATAAGGATAAAAAACCTAAATAAAATAGAAACTAATTGTAAAAATAAAATAAACCTAAAATAAAATAAAATAAAAACTTAATGTAAAAACCTAAAAATAAAACTAAAAAATAAAACCTAAAAATAAATATAAAAGAAAACACAAACCCTAAACAAAAAATAAAAACTTAACCTAAAATAAAATTAAAATGTCCAAAATAAATTAAATTTAAAACTAAACTAAAATAAACAAAACTAAAATAAATAAACCCTAAACCTAAACCTAAACCCTAAACAAAATAAAAAAAATTAAACTAAAAATAAACCTAAACCTAAACTAAAAATAAAACCTAAAAATAAACCTAAAATAAATACCTAAAACCTGAACGTGAAACCCTAAACCCTAAAAAGCTAAAAACCAAAACCAAAACTAAATAAAACTTAATAGATAAATAAATAAATAAACCTAAACTAAAATAAAATAAAAAATGAAATAAAATAAAAACATAGCTACAACCTAAACTTAAACCTAAACCTAAAAACAAAATGAAATAAAAACTAAAAACTAAAATAAAATAAAATAAATAAAAACCTAAACTAATCAAAATAATTAAAAACCTAAATAAGATAAAAACTAAACCTAAATAATAATAAAATAATCCTAAAATAAAATAAAATAAAAACTAAATAAAAACCTAAACCTAAAAATAATACCTAAAAATAAATAATAAATAAAACCTAAACCCTAAACTTTAAAAAAAAAGAACCTAAACCTAAAATAAAAATAAAATAAACTTAAACCTAAACTAAAATAAACTAAACTAAAATAAATAAAACCTAAACCTAATATAAACTAAACCAAAACCTAAACCTAAACCTAAACTAAATAAAATAAAATAATCTAAAAATAAACTTAAGCCTAAAAAAGATACCTTAAAATAAACATAAAATAAAATCCTAAAACCTAAACCTAAAAAAATAAAATAAAAACATAAACCAAAACCCAAAAATAAAATATAAGACCTTAACCTAAAAAGTTAAATAAAAATAAAATTAAACTAAAAATAAACCAAAACTTAAACATAAACTTAAAAAATAAACTAAAATAAATAAACCTAAAATAAATAAACTAAACTAAATATAAATAAAAATAAACGCAAACAAAAATATAAAATAAATTAAGCTCAAATAAATAAAAAATTAACTAAACATACTAAATAAACCTAAACCTACCAGTTTACTTAATTTAAAAAAATAAAAATTATAAATAAATAAAGATTCTTAAAAAACCCTAGACCCTAAACCCTAAACCCTAAACTCTAAACCCTAAAACACAAAAGCCTAAACCCTAAACCCTAAACCCTAAAACCTACAACCCTAAACCTTAAACCCTAAACCCCTAACCCTAAACCCAAAACCCAAAACCTTAAACCCTAAACCCTAAACCCTACAAACCTAAAAACCTAAACCTAAACTAAATATAACCTAAAAATAAGATAAATAAAAAACCTAAACCTAAAAAAAATAAAATAAAAACCTAAACTAAAACTAAACATAAACCTAAATCTAAATCTAAACCTAAAAAAAATAAAATAAAAAATAAATACTAAACTAAAATAAAATAAATAAAAACATAAACTAAGCTAAAAATAAAAGACCTAAATAAAATAAAAAATAAACCTAAAATAAAAATAAATTAAACTAAAATAAAATAAAATAATAACTAAATAAAAACCTAAACCTAAAAAAGAAACCTAAAAATGAAACTAAAAAAATAAATAAATGATAAAACCTAAACCTAAAATAAAAATAAAATAAACCTAAACCTAAACTAAGAAAACTAAACTAAAATAAATAAATCATATACCTCCGAACCCTAAATAAAATAAAATAAACTAAAAGTAAACCTAATCATATACTAAAAAGTAAAACCTAAAAATAAACTTAAAATAAAAATCTAAAATGTTAACCTATAAAATTAAAATAAAATTGAAACCTATACCTAAAAATAAAAAAAATAAAACCTAAACCTAAAAAATAAAATTAAAATAAAACTAAACTAAAAAATAAACCTAAACCTAAACCTACAAAATAAACTAAACTAAAAAACCTAAACTATAATAAATAAAACTAAAATAAATAAACTAAACTAAATAAAAATAAAAAGAAAATGAAATGAAAATAAAAATAAAATAAAATAAATAGAAACTAAATAAACATAAACCTATCGGTTTACTTAATTAAAAAAATAAAATAATAAAAACAAATAAAAAAAACTCTAACCCTAAACCTTAAACCCTAAAACTAACCCTAAACCCTAAACCCTGAACCCTAAACCTACAACCCTAAACCCTAAACCTAATAACCCTAAACCCTAAGCTAACCCTAAACTTTAAAGCCTAAACCCCAAAAACCCTAAACCCTAAGCCCTAAACCCTAAAAACCTAAAAACTTAAACCTAAACTAAATGAAACATAAAAATAAAATAAACAAAAAAACCTAAACCTAAATAAAATAAAATAAAAATAAAGTAAAATAAATTAAAGAAAAACCTAAACTAAATAAATAAAATAAAATAAACCTAAGAATAAAAAAACTTAATAAAATAAAAATTGAATGTAAAATAAAAAAATAAACCTAAAATAAAATAAAATAAAACTAAATAAAAATATAAACCTAAAAAATAAACCTAAAAATAAGTAAAAAATAAAACCTAAATCCTAAAATAAAAAAATAAACCTAAACCTAAAATAAACCTAAACCTAAACTAAAATTAGTAAAACCTAAACCTAAACTTAAAATAAACTAAACCTAAACCTAAACAAAATAAAATATAATAAACTAAAAATAAACTTAAACCTAAACATAAACTAAAAAATAAAACCTAAAAATAAACCTAAAATAAAAGCCTAAAACTTAAGCCAAAAAAGTAAAATAAAAACCTAAGCCTAAACCTAAAAATAAAAAATAAAACCAAAAAAATAAACTAAAATAATAAACCTTAACTAAAATAAATAAACCAAAAATAAATAAACTAAATTAAATGAAAATAAAAGTTAAATTTAAATAAAAATAAAAAATAAAATAAACTAAAATAAATAAAAAATAAACTAATCATATCACTTAATATTTTTCTTAAAAAAAAACTCTAATCCCTAAACCATAAAATTAACCTTAAACCCTAAACCCTAAACTTTCAACACTAAACCTACAACCTAAATCCTAAACCTTAAACCTAAACCCCAAACCCAAACCCTAAACCTTAAACCCTAAAAGCGTAAACCCTAAACCCTAAAACCTAAAACCCAAAACCCAGAACCCTAAACCATAAATCCTAAACCCTAACCCTAAACCCTAAACTTAAATGTAAAGTAAATAAATAAATTAAAAAATAAACCTAAACCCTAAAACCTAATAAACCTAAACCTAAACCCTAAGAATGGGTAGAACCTTGATGGTAGGAACATCACCGTCAACCAAGCTAAGTCTAGTTCTAGTGGTGGAGGCGAAGGTGGAGTCGGCGATTATTACAATGGTGGTGGGGGATCCAGAGGTGCTGTGGATATGAAGGTGGTGGTCAGAGTAGGGGTGATTTTGGAGGTGGAAGGAGCGACGGAGGTTACAGCCATGGTGGTGGCAAAGGGAGAGATCAGGGATATGATTGTGGATCCTGCTACTCGAGAGGCCAGAGAAACTAAAGAATGGTCGATCCGATCTGCTGCTTATGGAACTATGTCTTTGGTTTTGCTCTATGTGCGCCCATTTTGTATTTATGTCACCGCTTTTGTCTTAGAAAACTTGGAGTGTTACTTGGTTGGTGAATTCCAAAAGAAGCAATGTTCAACTAGAATTTGTTCTCTATTAAAATAAAATAAATAAAATAAAAACCTTAAACCCTAAATAAAAAACTAAACCCTAGACCTAAAACCTAAACCATGAACTCTAAACCCTAAACACTAAACCCTAAACCCTAAAATCCTAAACCCTAAACCCTAAACACTAAACCCTAAACCCTAAAATCCTAAACCCTAAACCCTAAACCCTAAACATAAACCCTAACCCTAAACTTAAACCCTAAACCCTAAACCCTAAACCCTAAACCCTAAAACCTTAAACGCTAAAACCTAAACCCTAAACCCTAAACCCTAAACCATAAACCCTAAACCCTAAACTCGCAACTAACGCTAAACCCTAAATCCTAAACCCTAAAAAGCTAAAAACCTAAACCAAAACCAAATAAAACCAAAAAATAAAATAAAAAAACTAAACAAAAATATAATAAAAATATAAAATAAAAAAAACCTAAACTAAAACCTAAACCTAAACATAAACCTAAAGCTAAAAAAAAATAAAAAAATAAAAACTAAATTAAAATAAAATAAATAAAAACCTAAACTAAATTAAAAAATAAAAAACCTAAATTAAAAAAACTAAACCTAAAATAAAATCAAATAAAAACTAAATAAAACATAACCTTAAAAAATAAACCTAAAAATAAATAAACAACAAAACCTAAACCCCAAACTAAAAAAAACCTAAACCTAAAATAAAATAATAAAATAAACGTAAACCTAAACTAAAATATACAAAATAAAATAAATAAAACCTAAACCTAAACCTAAAATAAACTAAACCTAAACCTAAACCTAAACCTTAAATAAAATAAAATAAACTAAAAATAAACCTAAACCTAAACTAAAATATAAAACCTAAAAACCAAAAGAATTAAAACCTAAACATAAACCTAAAAATAAAAAAATAAAACCTAAACATAAATCTAAACCTAACAAATAAACTGAAATAAAAAACCTAAACTAAACTAAATAAACCTAAAATAATTAAACTATACTAAATAAAAATAAAACTAAACCTAAATAAAAAAATTTAAAATAAACTAAAATAATTAAAATTAAACTAAATAAACCTAAACCTACTAATTTACTTAATTTAAAAATGATAATAAATAAAATAAAAAAAACCTTAACCCAAAGCTCTAAACCCTAAACCCTAAACCCTAAACCCTAAACCCTAAACCTTTAACCCTAAACTTTAGACACTAAACCTTAAAACCCTAAACCCTAAACCCTAAACCTTAAACATTAAACCCTAAACCCTAAACTCTAAAACCCTAAACCCTAATACCTACAACCCTAAACACTAAACGCTGAACTCCAAACCCTAAAAACTAAAGCCTAAACCCTGAAAATCTAAATACATATACTTAAACTAAATAAAACCTAAAAATTAAATAAATTAAAGAACCTAAACCTAACTAAAATAAATAAATAAAATAAAAACCTAAACCTAAACTTAAACCTATACTTAAAGGTCGATATAAAATAAAATAAAAAATAAAAATAAACTAAAATAAAATAAATAAAAGCTTAAACTAAACTGAAAAATAAAATAAACCAAAAAGTAAAAAACATAAATAAAATAAAACCTAAATGTAAAGTAATATAAAAAAAACTATATAAAAACCTAAACCTAAAAAATAAACCTAAAAAAATAAAAAATAAAACATAAATCCTAAACTTAAAAAAACCTTAATCTAAAATAAACACAATAAAATAAACCTAAACTTAAACTAAAATAAATAAAACCTAAACCTAAACCTAAAATTAACTACACCTAAACCCTAAACTAAATAAAATAAAATAAACTAAAAGTAAACCCAAACCTAAACTAAAAAATAAAACCTAAAAATAAACCTAAAGTAAAACCTTAAAACCTAAACCTAAAATAAAAAATAAAACCCCAAACCTAGTCCTAAAAATTAAAAGTAAAAAAAATAAAATAAAAAATAAAATAAAAAATAAACATAGACCTAAACCTAAATTGAAAAAATAAAAAAAATAAAAAAAAATCTAAACTAAAACAAATAAACCTAAAAAAAATAAACCAAACTAAATAAAAATAAAAATAAACCTAAATAAAAAGAAAAATAAAATAAATAAAAATAAATAAAAAATAAACTATATGAACTAAATAAACCTAAACCTACCCGTTTACTTAATTCAAAAAATAATAAAAATCCTAAACCCTAAACCTTAGACCTTAAATCTTAAACCATAAATCCTAAACCCTAAATCTAAAACCCTAACCCCAAAACTAACCTTAAACCCAAAACCCTAAACGAACAACCCGAAACCTACAACCTTAAACCCTAAACCCTAAATCCTAGACCCTAAAACTTAAAAAACCCTAAGAATTAAATCCTAAACCCTAGATCCTAAACCCTAAACTAACCCTAAATAATAAACCCACCCTAAACCCTAACCCTAACCCTAAACCATAAACCCTAAACCCTAAAACCTTAAACTCTAAACCCTAAACCCTAAACCATAAAAACCCAAAACCCAAAACCCTAAAACATAAACCCTAACCGCACAACTAACCCTAAACCTAACTAAAAACCTAAACCTAAACTAAATAAAACCTAAAAATAAAATAAATAAAAAAACCTAAACCAAAATATAATAAAAAAATAAAATAAAGAAAATTAAAACTAAAACCTAAACTTAATCATAAAACTAAAGCTAAAAAAGTAAATAAAATAAAAAATAAAAACTAAATGAAAATAAAATAAATAAAACCTAAACTAAAGTCAAAAACAAAAAGCCTAAATAATAAAAACTAAACCTAAAATAAAAAAACTTTAAATAGAATAAAATAAAAACTAAATAAAAACCTAAACTTAAAAAATAAAGCTAAAAATAAATAAACAACAAAACCTAAACCTAAATATAAAATAAAAATAAAATAAACCTAAACCTAAACTAAAATAAAGAAAACTAAAATAAATAAAACCTAAACCTTAACTTAAAATAAACTAAAACTAAACTTAAACATAAACCCTAAATAAAATAAACTAAACTAAAAATAAACCTAAACCTAAATTAAAAAATAAAAATTAAAAGTAAACCTAAATTGAAACCTAAAATCGAAATGAAAAAAAGATAAAAACCTAAACATAAACCTAAAAATAAAAAAGTAAAACCTAAACATAAAAAAAATATATAAATGGAATTAAACTAAAAACTAAACCTAAACATAAATCTAAACCTAAAAAATAAATTGAAATACAAAACCTAAACTAGAATAAATAAAACTAAAACAAATATACTAAACTAAATAAAAATAAAACTAAACCTAAATAAAAATAAAAATTAAAATAAACTAAAATAAATAAAAAATAAACTAAATAAACCAAAACTTACTAGTTTACTTAAATTAAAATAATAAATAAAATAAAAAAACCCTAACCCAAAGCTCTAAACCCTAAACCTATAACCCTAAACCCTATACTCTAAACCATAAAACCCTAAACCCTAAACCCTAAACCTTAAACCCTAAACCCTATACTCTAAACCCTAAGCCCAAAACCCTAAACCCTAATACCTACAACCCTAAACCCTAAACCCCTAACCCAAAAAACTAATGCCTAAACCCTAAAAACCTAAATACCTATACCTAAACTAAAATAAATAAATTAAAGAACCTAAACCTAACTAAAATAAATAAATAAAATAAAAACCTAAACCCAAATCTAAACCTAAACCTATACCAAAATGTCAAAATAAAATAAAATAAAAAATAAAAACTAAACAAAAATAAAATAAATGAAAACCTAAACTAAACTGAAAAATAAAATAAACCAAAAAAAATAAAAAAAACCAAAATAAAATAAAAGCTAAATGTAAAATACTATAAAATAAAAACTAAATAAAAACCTAAACCTAAAAAATTAAAAATAAAATAGAAACCCTAAACTAAAAAAAAAACCTAAGTCTAAAACAAACTAAAATAAATAAAACCTAAACCTAAACCTAAAATAAACTACACCTAAACCCTAAACTAAAAAAATAAAATAAACTAAAAATAAACCCAAACCTAAACTAAAAAATAAAACCTAAAATTAAAATTAAAATTAAAATTAAAATTAACTAAAAAATAAACATAGACCTAAACCTAAATTGAAAAAATAAAATAAAATAAAAAATTTAAACTAAAAGAAGTAAACCTAAAAAAATAAACTAAACTAAATAAAAAGAAAAAATAAAATAAACTAAAATAAATAAAAAATAAACTAAATAAATTAAATAAACCTAAACCTACGAGTTTACTTAATTTAGATAAAAATAAAAAATCCTAAACCCTAAACCCTAAACCCTAAACCCTAAAACTAAAAAAAAAAAAAAAACAAACCCTAAACTTAAACCATAAACCCTAAACCCTAGACCTAACTCTAAACCATAAACCCTAAACCCTAAAACCCTAAACACTAAACCATAAACCCCAAACCATAAAAACCCAAACCCTAAATTAACCCTAAACCCTAAACCCTAAACCCTAAAGCCTAAACACTAAACCCTAAATCCTAAACCCAAAACCCTAACCCTAAACCCTAAACCCCAAAATCCTAAACCATAAAACCCTAAACCATAAATCCTATACCCTAAACCCTAAACCCTAAATCCTATACCCTAAAAACTGAAAAACCTAAACCTAATCTAAATAAAATCTAAAAAGAAATTAAATAAAAAAGCCTAAACCTAAATAAAATAAAATAGAAACCTAAACTAAAACCTAAACCTAAACCTCAAAATAAAACAAAAAAATAAAAATAAATGAAAATAAAATAAATAAAAACCTAAACTGAACTAAAAAATAAAGTAAACCTAAGAATAAGAAAACCTAAATAAAAAAAACTAAAAAAAATACACCTAAAATTAAATAAAATAAATAAATAAAACACCTAAACCTTAAACTAAAAACAACCTAAACTTAAAATAAAATTAAAATAAACAAAATAAAATAAACCTAAACCTAAACTAAAATAAACTAAACTAAAATAAATATAACCTAAACCTAAAATAAGCTAAACCTAAATATAAACCTAAACTAAATAAAATAAAATAAACTAAAAATAAACCTAAGCCTAAAATAAAAAAATAAAATCTAAAAATATACTTAAAATAAAAACCTAAAACTTAAACCTAAGAAAATAAAATAAAAACCTAAATCTAAACCTAAAAATAAAAAATAAAACCTAAACCAAAAAAATAAAATAAAAATAAAACTCAACTAAAAAGTAAACCAAAACCTAAGAAAATATAATAAAAAACCTAAAAAAAAATTAACCTAAAATAAATAAAAATAAAAAATAAACCTAAATAAAAATAAAAAATGAAATAAACTCAGATAAATAAAAAATGAATTAAATTAAGCTAAACCTATAGGTTTACATAATTTTAAAAAAAATACCCTGAACCCAAATTCCTAAACCCTAAACCCTAAACCCTAAAACCCTAAACTCTAAAACCTAAACCCTAAACCCTAAATCCTAAACCCTAAACCCGAAACCCTAAACTCAAAACCCTAAAACCTACAACCTTAAACCCTAAACCCCAAACCGTAAACCTAAAGTAACCCTAAACCGTAATAATGGGTAAAACCTTGACGGTAGCAACATCACTTCAACGGCCTCTAGATCTGGGAGGTGGGCGGGAGGCATGATTATCACGCTGGTGGTGGGGATCTAGAGATGTTGGTGGATATGGAAGTGGTGGTCAGAGCAGTGGTGGCTATGGAGACTGGAGGATCGACGGAGGTTATAGCCATGGTGGTGGCGGAGGGAGAGATCAGGGATATGATGGCGAATCCTGCTACTCGAGCGGCGGGGGTGGTTTTAATGGGAATTAGAGAAACTAAAGAACGATCGATCAGATCTACTGCTTATGGAACTGTGTCTTTATAGTAGAGACGATTCTAATTATCTAGGGTTTTTGATTTGCTCGATGGGTACTCATTTTTTATCTATGTTTTCACTTATCTCTTTATAAAATTGATTCATACTATGTGATATGGTTGTGTTGCTTAGCATATTCTCTCTCTTCAAAAAGATATTTTACCAATCAAGTAATGGTTGGCTTCCTCCTTTCCCACTCTGAATCACATAGAAATTTTCAAACTGATTGATCGGAACAATCTCAAATTGGCCTTGAATTTTGAATGAATAAGGTAAAAAGAATCTAAAAAAAATGGACTGCTTGCCTTAATGCCTGCTTGAAAAGGGTGTCAACTCAATCCCTTTCTTTACTTCAGACTGACTGTATGAAGAAATTTTTACACTTGTCCCCTGTTGTAGACAAACTGGCTAAAATACAAGGGTAAGATCGTTCACTCGTGTAACAAGATTACTAAAAGTGAAGTCAAAACTCAGGTTGGAAGGCTGGCTGAGAAAATCTTTAAGTTGATGACATAAAGGTGAGTATCCAATCTCTCTAATAAGAAAGATATACATGCTTCTTCTCATACAAGAATTCACCTAACCTTGCCCAGCCGAAGGACACTCTCACTTCAAGATACTCTAAAAGAGGCATTTCATATCCATCTCTCATGCTAATAGAAGCAAAGTATAGTTTCTCATCATACAATGTCAATAAGTATCAATGAAAAGGTGTATTGATGCTATGGTCCTACTGAAGTTCCCTACAGGATTGGTAGTGGAAATTCATCTTTTGGACATGCCCTATTTAAATTAATAAAATCAACACATTGGTAAATTTGGCAATTCATTTTCTTAACTGGGATGACACTAGCTAACCAGGTAGGGTATTTTCTTCCCAGATGAAGCCAACATCGATCAATTTCTTGACTTAAGAAGTGACCAATTGTTCTATGTCTAATCCCATGCATCTAAGAGCTTGCTTTATAGAGTTAGTAGCAGGCTCTATTGCTAGTTTATGCATCATTACATCAGCAGCCAATCCAAGCATCGTTTCATAACTCCATGCAAAACAGTCCTTAAACTTAGTCAATAGCTTAACTAAGTCATTTGTTTCAATTTCATTCAACAAAGAACTGATGTATGTCGAGCGTTGATCTTCTTCAATTCATAAGTTAATTTCCTTGAGCTCATCGATGGTTGACTTAATCTCTTCTTTGAACTTAACGGTGCATCTTTGACTTCAAAATCATCCAGATCATCTGAAGTCTCTAAGAATAGCTCCTCATATGAGTTCATGTGATTTGAAAAGAACTTATCAAATTCCATATGATTGGTGATGACTAAGAAGTAATCATCTTGATTGACAGGACCAACTGTTCTGAATCCTAGTCCCGATCTTGATTAAGAGCTTTTGTATTTGTTCTTCCATATTCTTTCAAAGTTGTCTGACTTGTGCTTTGACCAAGTATGTGGGATTAACCTTTTCTTTGCTGAATTATGAACATAAGGCAAGTACCAATCAAAAGGTAATTCTATTAAATCTTTATATAAATCATCCTCAAGTTCTATATCAACTTCTTGACTTGAGGATGATGCTCCTAGAAAGAATCTGAGCATCTTCACACCTGTGGATGACTTAGGGGCTTCCTTAAATACCGAACCCTTAGATTTTTGAGAGAAAAGTGAGGTTAGAGCTAAGGTTCCCAAATGATGCCTAACTCTTTCACATATAGACTTGGGATACACTTATGCTTTATTTTGGAGCTCGAGCTTCATCGCTATTTGGCTCAAGAGTCACCTCCAAGAGAATCTACTACTGAGAAGAGCTGGTTGGTGTGCTAACCATATAAGACATATCCTATGAACTAGATTCTTAGTCTATATGGATAGCAGGTGTTCTCTTGGTAGCAGGGACATATCTTCTATTGGGTGGATAATAATGAGGTTTTCCACCCCTAGGACTGCCTCCAAACTAGCCTTTTCTCACTGTTGGAGGTCGTCTACCCATATGTTCGAATAATGGTGGTATGGTGGAATCTAATGTCAGGCTCCACTTCCTCCTCCAAGTCTACTTCTGCTCCCTTTTATTTTTTTTTCATTTTCTATTTTCTTTTCTTTTTCTTTTTATTTTTCTTTTTCTTTTTCTATTTTTTTAAATTTTTTAACTTTGGCCAAGTTCGCGAGAATATACTTGTTGATTTTGAGGGAGGTAGTAAGCAACATCCTCATATATGCCGACCTCTTGAACTACAAATGGTTTGAGATCTCCTTTGACACAGTAGACAATCCCACCTCTCAAAAACTTCATACACTAATGTGGAGAGGATGGAACTATGTTGTTCTCATGTATCCATGGTCTCCCAAGCAAAGCATTGAAAGATGTATCCTAGTCTAAAATGTGAAACTTGGCTTCAATCTTCCAATCTCCTATCTCCAAGGGAAACACTATGGAGCCTAATGCCTGTTGACCTTAATTTTGGACTGCGGATTCAATCTTTTGATCTTAAACATAGGAGTCTTCTAGACACTAAGACTTCCTTAGTCATAAGACACTTCTAACAATTAGGTAAGCACTTAACCTAAGCCTAAAGACTTAGAAGGGTTAATCATATGATTAGGTTATTCCTTAGGGATTAGGATAATTCACCTACCCTACAACCCAAATCCAATCCATGTTCACCTTCTCAAACCAAACCTCAAGTTCAAACATCAAATCCAATTCCACCGAAATTCTAAAACTAAATGATTGAAGCCCATGATCAAATCCAAACTAGAATCCCTTCCTAAGCTATATGACCTATCCCATGGACTTAGCTAAATCTTAATCCAAATCAAGTCAAACTTAATTAACATTCTCACAAATCAATCCTATTTTCAATCATCTTTACAAATTTAAATGAAATATATATTTAATTCATCAAAACTAAATCAAAATAAATCAAAATCAAAACCTAAACCACATGACCCAACTCCATGGAGTTAGCCAAATTCCTTCATTCCAAAACCCAAATTCAATTGATTTTCTCATGAATCAATCATACCTTCAATCATATTCACAAATATAAATGAAATCTACAATCATCAAGCCAAACCAAAATCAACCCAAGTCAAACCCAACTTAACCCTTTTGACTTGAAATGTTCAAATGAACCCAAACCCATTTGAACCCAAGCCAATTGCAACTGAATATATATACCAAGCCAAAATCTATATATAAACTCAACTAAATAAAACTCAACCCAAAATAAGGCCAACTAAACCCAATTAGTTCACTTAACCCAAAGTGGCCAATTTGACTTATTTCAGCCAAATTTTAATCCTACCTAAATTGGATTGAACCAAGCCCATCAAAACCTCCCATCATGATTATTGATCACCCTAGGTTGGTCAATTATCACAAATTGGGTCAAACCAAGTCAACTTGCCAAATTGCTACCTAAGACAAATCCCTTGAAACCAATGAATCATTCCAAATCAAAATCAATATTTTAATATGACTTGGCCTTCAATTGAGTGAAACCTAACCTAATTGGCCCACTTGACCCAAGTTGACCCAAATTGACCTAAAAGGCCAAATTTGGTCAAATCAAAATATAAACCAAATTGATTACAACCAATAGCTCATGTTCATTCCAAATTGATTGTTGACTTGACCAAAGCCATGATTTGATCCAATTTAACCCAATTGACCTACTTAGCCCAAATTGACTTAAAGGTTCAAGTTGGCCTAAATCAAAACCAAATCCAATTTATTTGAAAGCAAAGCTTACAATCATCTTCAAATGGTCAAGTAAACCCAAACCAACACCAAACCCATGCCAATTTGCCTAATTTGGTCAAATTAGTCAACTTAACCCATTTGACCCAAATGAATTCAAATGAGTTTAGGTTTGACCAAACCAATTAAACCAAAACATCTGAAAAACCCTAAACCCTAAAAGCATAAACTTTGAAACCCTAAACCCTAACCTAACCCAAAACCTTAAGCTAGACCTAAACACTACACACTAAAAACCCTAAACCTTAAAGCCTAAACACTAAACCCTAAACCCTAAGCCCTAAACCCTAACCCAAATCCTGAACCCTAAAACCCTAAATCGTAAAATATTAAACCCTTAAACCTAAACCAAACCCCAAAACCAAAACCTAAACCAAAACTTAATAAAACCAAAATAAATAAATAAACCTATACCTAAATAAAATAAAAAAAGATAAAAAAATAAAAATAAAAACCTAATCTAAATCCTAAACATAAACTTTAAAAGAAAATAAAATAGAAAATTTTAAAAAATTAAAATAAAATAACCCCTAAACTAAACAAAAAAAATAAAATAAACCTACAAATAAAAAGCCTAAACAAAATAAAAACAATGTAAAATAAAAATACAATATACCTAAAATAAATTAAAATATAAACTAAATACAAACCTAAATCTAAAAAATAAATTTAAAAATAATCCTAAACCCAAAGCTAAAAAAGAACCTAAACCTAAAATAAAAAAACATAAACCTAAACTAAAACAAGTTAAGCCTAAACCTAAACTTAAAATAAACAAAACCTAAACCTTTACCTAAACTAAATAAAATAAAATAAACTAAAAATAAACCAAAATTTAAACTAAAAAAAAAACCTAAAAAGTAGGCCTAATATAAAAACCTAAAACCTAAACCTATAAAAATAAATTAAAAACATAAACCTAAACCAAAAAAAAACCTAAATCTAAAAAATAAAATAAAAATAAAACTAAACTAAAAAATAAACCTAAACCTAAAACATACTAAAATAAAAACCTAAACTAAAATAAATAAACGTAAATAAATAAAGTAAACTGAATAAAAAATAAACCTAAATATAATTAAATAATAAAATAAACTAAAATAAAGAAAATATAACTCAATAAACGTAAACCTACCAATCTAATCCAATAACCCTAAACCCGAAACCCTAAACCCTATAACCCTAAACCATAAACCCTAAACCCTAAACTTAAAATAAAAAAAATAGAATTAACCATATCCTAAACTAACATAAATTAAACTAAAATAAATAAAACCTAAACCTAAAATAAACTAAACCTAGACCTTAAACTAAATAAAATAAAATAAATAAAAAATAAACCTAAACCTAAGCTAAAAAATAAAAACACAAAATAAACTTAAAATTAAAACCTAAAACTTAAACTTAAAAAAATAAAATAAAAACCTAAACCTAAACCTAAAACAAAAAAAATTAAACCTACAAAATAAAATAAAAATAAAATATAATAAAAAACTTAAACTAAAATAAATAAACCTATAATAAATAAACAAAACAAAATAAAAATGAAAACTAAACCTAAATAAAAAATATAAAATAAAATAAACTAAAATAAATAAACTTAATAAACCTAAACCCACCTGTTTATTTAAATTTGAAAAAAACCCTAAACATACAACCTAACCTTAAAAACCCCAAACTCCCAGGCCCTCCAGGTGAGGCTAAACCTAAACTCCATACTAAACTAACATAATCCTAAACTCTAAATCCTAAACCTCTAAACTAAACTAAACCCTACCCTAATACCTAAACCCAAACCCTTTCCTAAACTACCCTATAAAACTAACCTTAAACTAAACTAAACCTAAAAAACACTACCCAAAAACCACTAAAGCCTCCCTACTGACCCACCCAAAACATAAACCCACCTCAACCCTGATCTAGCACTTTAAACCTAACCTACCAAATCCTGAAAACTAAACCCCAAACTGACCTACGGACCACTGAGGCCACCCCTAAATCTTAAACACCTAAACTTAATCTACCCTAACTATACCTAAATTAAAACTTAAACCCTACCCTCTAACTAAAACCAAAAACCATAAACTCTAACTATGACTACTCACCAACCATTACTAACTACCCTCCTAAACCCTACCTAAACCTAAACTAACTTAAACCTATACCACCCTCCCAACTACCCCTAAATCTCCCCTAAATAAACTAAACTCTAAACCCAAACCTAACCCACTCTAAACCCTAAACCTCTAAAAAAACCTAAAACTTCCTCTCCATACCTAAGCCATCCTAAACTAAACATAATTCTAAACACCTAAATGGTTATAACTAAACCTAAACCCCAACCCTAAACCACAACCTAAAACCTTAAAACCTAAACCAAACCCTAAATAAACCTCTCTATCTCATTAGGTAAGTTTTGGCTTTGGTTCCTTTATCTATGCTTCTTGTAATGATGAACATCCTTTGAATCACTTAAGAACCTTCGCCTCCTCGGTTAACCTTCCCTAGTTGGTTGGGGGTGATTTGAACACTATCATTGCTTCTCAAAACCCACACCTCCTTCCTCTCGGCTGCGCTCCCTCTCTGGCAATTTTGTGTTCCCGTGCAATTTTCTGTAGTTTTGCTGCATTTCGGGCTACCCGATCGTGATCGCTATTTTATTGCTTGGTTGCATTCCTCTCTCGGCTTGGTTGCTTATGTGACTCTCACTGGATCGTTCAATGGCGAGGCATCGCTGTCTACAAAACTGAGCGCGTCGCTCCTGGATGTGCCGGCTTTGCCCTCTGATCCTAAAGGTACTTTGGATTCAATTTCATCCGTTAATGTGCCTACTTTCAAGTCCTTTAAGGACACTCTTTCTGGTAAGAACCCTTGCTGTAATGCCTCGGTTAACTTAATTTCAACCTCATTTTGTGGATTGCCGGCTGTCATGTGTTCTGACCAGGATGCGGAGAAATTAGCTAAGCCTTTTGAGTTCTCTTTGGTTGGTAAATTCTCTCTACAGCGCCCTACTCTCGATAATATCCAATCTTTATTCCATAGCTTAAAGCTTTCGGGAGTCTTCACTATTGGGCTGATTGATCCTCGACATATCCTTATTCAATTATCAAATGATTTAGATTATTCTTGAGTCTTTGCTCGTCACTCTTGTTTTGTGTATAATTGTCAAATGCGGCTCTTGAAATGGTCACCCCTTTTTGATGTCAAAGAGGAATCCCCTATAGTTCCATTATGGCTTGCTTTTCCCAACATGAGAATTCACTATGTTACTCACCAAGTTCTGTTTGCGATTAGGGCTCTATTTGGTAGACCCCTTCAAATTGATCAAGCCACTGTCACTTGATCTTGACCATCTGTTTCACGTATCTTGGTTGAGATTGACATTACCAATAAATACCCCAAAGAAGTTTGGATCGATTCAAAAAAATTCAGATATAACCAGAAAGTAGAATTTTAAAATTTTCCCATCTATTGCACTCACTGTAAGATCCATGGTCATGATCATTCTGAATGATTTGTGTTACACCCTAACCTCAAAAAGAATATATCATAGGATACTAATACCTCTCTTGGAATTGGGAAAACCAATAAGCTAGTTTATGTTCCTAAAGCTACTCATAATGGAATCATCCTCCCCTACCCCTTTATTACCTCTTGATTTGTCTAATGAAAAATATTACGCTTGGTATAAATACTACTATTGAGGTGTGTAATGATAACCTACCTAGCACTCTACTTGTAATAATTTGGCTCTCATGACAATCCTTTGCTCATTTGAATCTTAATGACAATGTGAATGAGAATCTTATATTGGATCAAAATAATGTTAATCCTTTGGTGTCGGACCAAAATGATATACATCATGGCAATGAGAATGATATTTGTACTATTAATGGTGCAAGAACCTCCCCTTCTATTTCTCTACAGAGTGATACTCAGGCAATCCCAATTTCTCATTCTTACTCTGATACTGAAGAAGGAGAAATCACCACTACTAAAACATTGAGATCTTGCTCCATTATTCCAAAACCAATCCCTTTCAGATGGAGATACTTTGGATGCTGATAGACCCTTCCAAACTATTATTAAAGAAAATCTTATAAAGCCAAAATGACTAATAATAACTTCACTAGAACCACCCGTTCTTCTTTAACACCTCACAAATAATTATGTCCTCCTCTCTTTCTTTTTCCATTTCTTTTTTTTTACCTTTTCCTTTTTGGATTTTTTATGATTAATTTTCTTATTTGGAATATATGGGGTTGTGGGACTCTCCCTGTCCACAACCGTGTTAGGAGCCTCTGTCGCGCCCATAACATCTAATTGCTTGTTATTATTGAGCCTTTCATTAACTCTTCCAAGATTGCCCATGTTGCTAGATCGCTTGGATTTCAAAATTTCCTCTTCAATCTTAATAATAAAATTTGGTGTTTTTGGAATAATTCCATCACCATTTCCACCATTGATGATCTTGATCAATTGGTTAATGTCAAAATCTCATTAGGTGAGTTTTCGGCTTTTGGTTCCTTTATCTATGCTTCTTGTAATAGAGCTGGTAGGAACATCCTTTGGAATCACTTAAGAACCTTCGCCTCCTCGGTTAACCTTCGCTAGTTGGTTGGGGGTGATTTCAACACTATCATTGCTTCTTCATAAAGGAGGGGAGGATGTTCTCCTAATCTCCATTCCATGGAAGACTTCTCTAATATGATCCTAGATTGAATTTTAATGACATTGGTTTTTCTGGGTCTGATTACACGTGGCATAACTCTATACTTTGGTAGCATCTTAACAGGACCCTCTTTAATTCTCTTTGGATCAATCAATGGCCTCTTTCCTCTGTTGAGCATTTGAGCAGAACTTTGTCTGATCATGCTCCTCTCTTGATCTCTATCAAAACTCCCCCCTTTAACCCTTCTACTCCCTCACCTTTTAGATTCCAAAATATGTGGACCCAACATGGCAATTTCATTAATGTTGTTTTCACTAATTGGATGGCTCCTGTTCACCCGGATAATTCTGTTAAAGGCATGATTCAGCTTTGGCTTAAGCTCAAAAGACTTAAACAAAACCTCAATTGGTGGAACAAGCATATATTTAAAATCTTTTTACCAATCTTAAAGCTATGGAACAAGTTATTTGCTCTCTTGAAGAGGCGCCAGCGATCCCAATAAGCTTGATGAGTTGAGCATTGCCAAAGATAACTTGATTAATTACCAAAATATGGAGAAATATTGGCATCAAAAGCCGCTAGCAAACATATTTTGATGGCTGCTAAACACAAGGTATTTCCATGATATTTGCAATAAACGAAAATCTTTAAACTTGATTAAGAAAATTAAGAACTCTAATGGTGGTTGGATAACTGATAACAATGAAATTAAGGATTCTGTCATACATCACTTTCAAAATTTATTAAATTCTAATCCTTTGTTAGAAACTCCCTCCAACACCCATCTAATCCCTTCAATGATTAAATGAGGATAACCATTTGCTCATGCATCCCTGAGTGGAGATTAGTAGTACTCTCAATAGCATGAACACGATTCTATTCTTTGGCCACGATGGCTATCGACTCATTTCTTTCAGCATTGTTGGCCTTTTATTAAATCTGATCTTGTTGATGATGTTATTGATTTTTTTGATGGCAGTTCTATTCCCAGATCTTTTTCATGTACTTCTATTATCCTTATTCCCAAACCAACAATCCTGAATCTTGGTGCAATTTTAGACCTATTAGTCTTTGCACCTTTTTCCAAAAACTCATTGCTAAATTAATTAATAATAGGATTAGCCCTCTCCTACCTAAAATCATCTCCCCTAACCAAACTGGCTTCATTAAAAATAGAGCCATATCTGATAATATTCTTCTCGCTCAAGAGCTGGTTCATGACATTGATGTTCTTCCATAGGTAATATCCTCTTCAAAGCGGACATCTCTAAAGCCTTTGACAACCTCTCATGGGATTTCCTCTTTCAAATCTTACATTTATTTGGTTTCTCTGATAATTTTATCTGGCTTATAAAAGTTGTATCACTAATGTCTGGTTTTCTGTTATCATGAATGGTGAGTCCCTTGGTTTCTTTACTTTGAGTCATGGTTTGCGACAAGGTGATCCTCTTTCTCCTTCTCTTTTTATCATTGCTGTAGAATATCTTTCGAGGAGCCTCAATGATCTTTTCATTAAAAATCCTAACATGTTTTTTAAAACTCATGGTGGTTTCCCTGTTTCTCATCTTAGCTTTGCTGATGATTTTATAATCTTCTGCAATGCCTCTCTTCAACATGTTAAAACTATTAAGAATCTCTTAAATGATTTTGGCAAAGTTAGTGGTCTCTTTCTCAATGAAAGAAAATGCTATTTTATTCCCTCAGCTAAGATTCCTACCAATAGACTAAATCAAATCTCCAGAATTACTAATTTTAAGCAAAATCAACTTCCCATTAATTATCTGGCTCCGCTTTTAAAGGCGAGAAAAGATCTCATCTTTTGATGACCTTATTCAAAATATCTAATAAAATTTCGGTTTGGGAATTTCATTTACTCTCTTTTCGTGGTACTCCTTGATTAAGAGTACTCTTAATTCCATCCTTTATATCTCATCAAACCATTATGCCGACCATTTCTATCATCAGCGATTGGCGTCTCTAAACAAAATTTTCTAGGGCTCCAATACCTCCTCTAAAAGAATGCACTTTGGACCTCTTGGTTTAAAAGTTGTGGCACTTTTGTGAAGGTGGCGGTTGTAAATCCATAAAAGAAGCTATCAATGCTTTTCCTATAAACTCTGGAGGAATTTTAGGAGTAATCATAGTCTTTGGGCTAATTTCATGACTACTAAATATTGCGGTAAGCACCCCTCATTTGTCCCTTTAAACGGTGATTCTCTGTGGAAAAGACTTTGTTACAAATGGGATGCAGAATCCTTAATTTTTTGGGGCATTAACTATGGCGCTTCTTTCTTTTGGCAAGATAACTAGAGTGGATGTGGATCCATTGATGACTTACTCTCCACCCATTCCACTGCCGCTATTAGAGTAAACTCTTTCTGGCATAACAATAAGTGGAACAATAGTAAGCTGGCTGATTTTATCCCTTTTACTTTCTTGAATATGATTTCTACTATTCCTATCACTCCTAACAATCAAGACCAGATTCTCTTTAAGCTCTCACATAATGGTGATTTCAACCTCAAAAATGTGTGGCTCCACATTAAAGATACTCATGATTCCTCCTATGTGTTCTCCAAACTTTGGAATAACAATATCCCTACTACTTATTCTATTCTTACTTGACGTATTCTGAAAATTTTTATCCCTGTTGATTCCTTGCTGTGGGGTAAAGGGTTTCATTTACCCTCTAAATGTCGATGTTGTTTCCATATAAAGAATGTTAATCATGTTTTTGTTAATGGGGCCATTGCTTCTAAGCTTTGGATTTGGTATGATAATTCATTACAATTATCCTGAAATTTGTGCCAATAAAGCAGGCTTTAACCGGACCAACTATGTCAAAATGACAAGATTATTTATTGGAAACCACTTGACCATATTATTAAAATTAATCGATGGCTCTGTCTCTCATAATGGCTCGTTGTGGTGGCATTTTCGGAACTCTAAGGGTATAGAATTATGTGTTTTTGCTTATCCCCTTATTTCCTGCACTATCCCATTTACTGAGCTTATGGCAGTCTACAAAGCTCTTGAGATTTTCCTCCAAAATGGCTGGCTCAATATTTGGATTGAGGTGGATGCTCTTCTGTTGATTGATCTTTTGACTTCCACCAAAATGAGCAGCACTAAATTGTACTACCTCCTCAAGCAAACTAGAGCTCTTCTTTCCCAATTGAATTTTAACATCACTCATGTTTGGCGTGAAGGAAATGCTTGTGCTGACTACCTTTCTAATCTGGGTGCTAGATCAGATGGTATCATCTTCTTTGATCAACTCACCTTACTCAAACACTTGCATGGGCTGGTTAACCTGGACAATTCTAGGTTTTCTTATGTCAGAACTTAATCTAACCTTTTGATGTATACTGTTCATTCATCTTTTAACTGTATACATCTTTATTTTATGGCCTTCTATTTCTTCTTATGTCTTTTGTGGATGCTTCACATGGATATTACTTGCTGTTTTGATCTCTGTGCCATGATTTGGTGTTTTAATAGCTTCTCTTTTATTTGGAGGCTCTCTGCTTTTGGCATTTACAGGATAAAAGTTGTTGAGCTATGTGCATACTAATACCACATTAGAATTTTGTTGAGCTATGTGTACTATTGGTTTTATAACACCACTCTATTTGGGATTTTAATATCAATCGCCATTAATTTTTACTGGAGCTTCTCAAAGATATTCTTGCTTGGAGCATCTTAGTTATTACGTTGTTTCTATGCATTGTATTAGTGTTCATTATGCTGGTTGCAATATTTATTTTTGATTCTTGTTAGGTTGTTGGATTTTAGCTAATAATGACTGGTGGCTGGCTTTTGACATGATGCTTGTCTCCCCTATTAGATCTTGGGTTTCTGCTGATATTCTCTTTGACTCTAGCTTTGAGCTGACATTTTCCTTTTATTTTTGGGGGTTATCTTTTATTTTATTTTTCTGCATGAAGAGGTTTTTTGGCCTTTTTGCTGATATTTATCTTATGGGCTATTGTCTATACTGGAATCTGGACCCCATTCAGCCTGCTCTCTTTGGAAACCATTTTCTGATTCAGCAGGGTCCCTTTGGTGGGATCTTCTTGTGGGAGGTTTTTTTCTTTTCTTCCACCTGCCAAGGTTGTTTTTTGTAGGTTTTCTTACAAGCTGCTGCTGACCTCCTTACCCCTTCTAGCAGACTTATTATTGTGCAGAACTTTGATACTACTTCTTGGATATCTTTTTATGCTTCTTTTACTTTGCCTGGGTGGATTCTTTGGCATTCTGTTGTTTCTTTCTGCACTATTTATTTTTTGAACTGGATGGAGTTTCTTCAGATTGATTCTGGCTATTTTGTTCAGTAGATCCTTTTTGTGAAGGATGTTTCTGAGATTGGGGCTTTGGTCAATCTCTGTGACTTGTGCTATCAATCTCTGGTTCCTTGGAATTTATTGATGCATCATTATAGTATTTCTTCTTTGGTCCTTTCTTTGGCATTATTGTTGGTTTAATTATCCCAACCTTGTTTGGGGTCTTGTTATTTCTGGCTCTCCTATGCTCCATAACTTACCTTCACAACCTATAAAAATAATAGATGCAACATCCTGGTTATAACTCTTTCTCTGCAGATTTGGAATTATTTCCTGACTTCCAATTTTCGATGTGGGTCTAGCTTCTTGGTTGTTTCTTTGTGTTCCTTTGCTCTTTAATGGTTTATCCTATGTGGATGCAACATCTATGTTATGCTTATGTTTGTTGGACTTTTGGTCCTTTTGTCCAGCAGGATGCAATTGGAGTTGGTTTAATGTATTTGCTAAATACCATTACTAACCCTAGTTTGCATACATGTAAGGAAAGCATCTTCAATACCCTTGTTATTATTAATGTTTCTTTGCAGGTTTGGAATTATTTAATAACTTCCATTCAGTATGATTTCTTTGAGGATGATAGTTCTGCTGCTAACCTGCTCTTCTTTAACCTAAAGGATCTCATTGATGAGACTCTTTCTCTATCCTGCAGGCTGTTGGAACATCTGCCCCTATATAATGTTTGTGTTGCTAACATTTGGGATGATCTTTGTCTTTCGCTATTTTTTACTTCGGTTATTTAATTGGCGGACCACTTCCTTAACTATCTGGGAATTTACTTATGCATTGTATAATTTGAATGGTTGGTTTTATGGCAACTTACTGTTATTTTCTTTCTTGGTTGTTAGATGGTCTGGATACTATCATATATCCAATAAGCTGCTTTTAGGGTTGTTTTTTTGGTTCAGCAGGCTGATTTTGGTGTTATTTTGCTGATTGTCTTTGACAACCTCTTATTCCCAACCTGCCATGTGAGATTTTGTAATTTCCTGTTCAATTTTATTATTTCCTTGCAGGTTTGGATTTCCTTAATGGCTTTTCTATTATCCTTTTCTATGGTTGTGGGTTTAACTGATAGCCTGATCAGCTTTATCTGGAAGGTTTTTTCTATTTATTATCCTTTGATCCCTTTTGCTACCATTATTGGCTTTTGGATTTTAGGTTCCTTTGTCTAGCTGGTAGACTTTGTGGTTATTATCTGTTCCCTATTTTTTTATTCTATTTTTTTCTTTGTTAACAATTGGACTATTTTCTCCTACTTCTATTTTATCCCACTTGGTTCTATTAACATTGTGCAGATCCCTGTGATTATCCATCTGATTATTTGGATCTTTACATATGCTTTTGGGTGGACTCTTGGCCAGCTTGTTGGTATTAACTGCCTTGGTTGTTGGTAGGATTAATACTCTACATCTTGTCTGGGGTTTTGGTTTGTTTTGTTAGAAGTCTCTATTGAACTTGTTGATTGCTTGGTGGATTTTGCTTTGAACCCCCTTATTGGTTTATTATATGCATATCATCTGAATTCATTGGTCTACCTTATCTGCTTCTATTTTCTCCATCTTCTTTCAATTAAACTTGTATCTATTGCACTGTTTGTCCTGGATGGGTGGCTTTATGGCAAGCTAGTTTGTTTTTATTGTCTTGGTTGTTTCTTGTATTGGATCTTTGCTGTCTTGGTTTTTTAGGACTCCTATGTTGGCTCCATCTTTGTTGGTTGTAGGACTTGAGGTCCTATGTTCAAAAGCTTTTGACATTCTTTGTTACGATGGTTTTGGTGATTCTTTATGCAGGTTGCTACCTTCCAGATACCTATTTTTATGCTCTATCTATTTGGTTATTAACTATTTCAATGTCTACTCTGATTGAGAGGTTTTATGGCCAACTTTCTATCCCTTCCTGTCTTGGATGTTGATGTCTTAATTGTTGCAGTCTTGACTGGTTTTTGCCTTAGTTATCTGATGTCTTGCTTTTTGTGGATTCTAATGTTGATACTCATTTGAATCCTCTTTTTTATTTTCTTTTGGTGGGTTCCAATGTTGCATTAGTTGTTTTACTGTTGGGGTTGGCTTTGTGAATGCCCATGCTATTTATGTCTGGGCTGTTGTTCATCTCCTGATTGTTGTGATCTACATTATCTGTTGTTGTCTCTATTCCCATCTTGCTTTCGGTTAGGTTTGTGCGATGCATTATGCTATCTACGAATGGGTATTATGATTCTTTGCCTTTTATTTGTCTTGCTCTCTTGGTTGTTTGTTGATCACGGATTATCAATTTTTGGTCTGAATCTTTCTTTGGGCTAGCTCTTGTCTTTGGTGCTATTTTTGGTAGGTTGCAGTCTATTTCTTATGTTGGGCTATGCTGCCTTCCTTTACAATTGCTTTTTCCCAATTACTGATATGGATATTAATAAGGGGGCTGTTTCTTGGCCTGAAAGATTCATATATATATATATATATATATATCATACGTTTGGGATGGTGTTAATTATAGGCTCATTGACTTGATTAGCAAGATTTCAGCAAGTTATCTCCTCTGCTGTTATCTTGTGGAGGGATTATATGCTGGCTTTTTTCTCTTCTTGGATATGACTTTTCATGAGGTTCTAGCAAAGATGGATCATTCTCATATGTTTATGTATTCTCATGTCAGGGTGACTATATTGATGATACTTTTCTTGAATGGGACACCATATCCTTCAGCTCTTTGCAATTTCCTATCTATATTAGATATGGTTTTGTTTAGGTTTGTAGGTAATAAAGCTCACAAGACTATCAACAATTGGCTGTTATCTCCTCACAGGTTTGTTGGCTATGATGGCTGTGATGATCTCACTCCCTTTTGGTTTGGTAGTAGCTCTTGTGATGTAACCCTTACATTGAAGTGGATGCTCATATTTGCCCCAACTTGGTGTGACTAAGCCTGAGCCTTCTCTATCACAATTCCTTACTATCATTCTCAGATTATGTTCTTTTCATTTATCTTTTTGTCTGTATTACATTAACTGTTCTAATCTCTTTCTTATTACAATTTTGCAGGTGATTCTCTCTTATCCTCTTGCAGGTTTGCTCCATATTGTCATGCATTCTCACGTCCTCAGGTTGGCCCTAATCTTCCTTTGGCTTATTATGTTAATCAACTTGTATCTTTTGATTGCTTTAATGTCTTCTTTTTTCTTTTGGATGTACTTAGATAGGGATTTACTCCTTAGGGTGTAGCTCTTTGAGCGATAGTTCTAGAGTTTATCACCTTTAAGGACCTTTTCTTTTGTGGCAATAAAATACCCCTACATGGGGTTTCCCTAAAAATAAAAAAAATAAAAAAAACAAAGAAAAAAACCTTAAACCTTAAAAAGCTATAAACCTAAACCTATAAATAAAATAAATGAAAAAACTAAACCAAAATAAAATAAATAAAATAAAATAAAATAAAAACATAAACTAAAACCTAAACCTAAATCTAAAAATAAAATAAAAATAAAAATTTATAATAAACAAAGATAAAATAAATAAAACCAAAACTAAACTAAAAAATAAAATAAACCTAAACAAAATATAGTAAAAGCCTAAATAAAATAAAAATTAAAGTAAAATAAAAGTAAAATAAACCTAAAATAAATTAAAATAGAAACATAAACTTTAAAAATAAAAATAAAAATAAATAAATAAAAACCTAAACCCTAAACTAAAAAAAAACTAAACCTAAAATAAATAAAATAAAATAAACCTAATCCTAAACAAAAATAAATTAAACTAAAATAAATAAAACCTAAACCTAAACCTAAAATAAACTAAACCTAGACTCTAAACTAAATAAAATAAAATAAATAAATAAAATAAACCTAAACCTAAACTAAAAAATAAAACCTAAAAATAAAATTAAAATAATAACCTAAACCTAAAAAAAATAATAAAAAAAATAAAAAAAATATCTAAAATAAAATCTAAAATAAATGCATACTATAATAAATAAACTAAATAATAAACTAAATAAAAATATATATAAATAAACTTAAATAAATAAAATAAAAATAAACTTACCTGCTGTTTGTTTAATTAAAACCTGATCTCTAAACCCTAAAATAAACCCTCCAGATCATAGGCTTAAACTTGACAGCAGGCACTTTACCCATGACACTGAGCCCTACTAGTCATGAGGCTAAAATACTGAGCCTGCATGAGGCTGGGTGGGCCCCCAGGCCACCAACTGACCCTACACTGGGCTCTAACCCTAAATCCTGGGCTGGCCACAGGCCCTAAAAGGGCTCTGGGCTGACTGGGGCCTGCATGACCCCAGAGACCACAGACTAGGCCACTGAGCCCACTGGGCTAAAGGCTCAGAGGCCCTAGCCATGACTGACCTGGGCTGATCTGACCCTGGGCCACTGAAATGACCCTGGCCTGGGCTAAAACTGGGCCGCACTGAGATCTGGCCTTATCTGAGCCCTAAACTAAAGCTGACCTGGGCTAATGCTAAAGGAAACTGACTGATCACTGATACTGGGCCCTGCTGGGCCCTGGGCCCTATCATGGATATGACCTGGGCCACTGATCATGGGCCCTGGGCTTTAGGCTGGGACCTAGCTACAACCTTAGTCTTATGACCACAAGATCCTGGGCCCTGGGCCATGGGTGGGCCCTGGGCCCAGGCTAGATCCTGAGGACTGACCACTGGGCACTGTGCAGGCCCAAAGAAGGCTGGCCACCATGGACTGGGCCACTCATCTGGAAGTCCTGAAATGATCAGGCTGCAGCCTAAGACCCACAAGACTGGCCCCAAACTGATCCAGGCTTTTCAAAGGCCCTGGATCCTGGGCCTGACACTAGGCCCTATAGATCCTGGGCCATGACACTGAGCCCTAGGCTAGGCTAAACTGCATAAAATACTTAAAGCAAACAAGCCCAGGCCAACCTACCAGTGTGACCCAAAACCATGGGCCAGCAAAAACTACCTTAAAATCAAAAACTAAACCTAAACTTAGTAAAACCTAAAAATAAAATAAATAAATAAACCTAAACCCAAATAAATAAATAAAATAAAATAAAATAAAACATAAACTAAAACCTAAACCAAAACTTAAAATTAAAATTAAAATAAAAAGTTAAAATAAACTAAAATAAAATAAATAAAAACCTAAAGTAAACTATGAAATAAAATAAACATAAACTAAATATAATAAATAAAATAAGTAAACTAAAATAAATTAAAATAAAAACTAAATAAGAACTTGAACTTAAAAAATAAACCTTAAAATAAATAAAAAATGAAACCTAAACCCTAACCTAAAAAAACCTAAACCTAAAATAAAAATAAAATAAATAAATAAAATAAACCTAAACCTAAACTAAAATGAACTAAACTAAAATAAATAAATCCTAAACCTAAACCTAAACTTAAACTAAACAAAATAAAATAAAGTAAAAAAATAAAGCTAAACCTAAAATAAAAAATAGAACCTAAAAACAAACCTAAAATAAAAATCTAAAACCTAAACCTAAAAAAATAAAATAAAAACTTAAACCTAAACCAAAAAATTAAAAATGAAACCTATACCTTAAAAATAAATTAAAAATTAAACTCAACTAAAAATAAACCTACCTATAAAATAAACTTAAAACCTAAACTAAAATGAATTAACCTAAAATAAATAAACTAAATTTAATAAAATAAAAGTAAAGTAAATAAAATAAAATAAAGTAAACTAAAATAAATAGAATAAATATAGTAAAAAACCTATGGGTTTGCTTAATTTTTTTAAAAAATCTTAAACCCTAAATCTTAAACCTAAACCATAAACTAAACCCTAAACTAAACCACACTAAACCTTAAACCCCTACACACAAACTAAACTAAACTCTGACCCTCTAAACCACAAAAGCTAAACCTAAAATATAAACCTAAACCACACCCTGCTAAACCTAAACCCTAAGCACTAAACCCTAAATCCTAACCCTGAACCCTAAACCCCAAACCCCAAACCCTAAATCTAAACCTAAAGTAACTAAATAAATTAAAAAGTAAACCTAAACCTTAAAACCTAATAAACCTAAAATTAAACCTAAACCCTAAGAATGTTGAATGTGATGATACAAACATCACATATGCTCAATCTAGCGGTGGTGGGTGGTGTGATTGTATGGTGGTTATGGGAGGAGAGATTCATTTCTGGTGGTGGTGGCGGAGGGTGAGATCTGGGATATGATGGTGGATCCTTTTACTCGAGGGGCCGGGGTGGTTCTGATGGGAACTGGAGAAATTAAAGAATGGCCAATCTGATCTACTGGTTATGGAACTATCTCTTTATTGTACAGATGTTTCTAATTACCTAGGTTTTTTAATTTTCTCAAGGAGTGCTCATTTTTTATCTAAGTCATCACTTATGTCTTAAAGTGGTGTTTATCTGTTGAAGAAAATCATAAACCATCCAAAACTAAAACTTGAAACCTAAACCCTAAACTTAAACCAAACCCCTAAAACCAAAAAAACCTAAACCTAAATCCTAAACCACTAAACCTAAACCCTAAAACCTAAACCTTATACCCTAAACCCAAAAAAAATTAGAAAAAACCCTAAAACCAAAACCCTAAACCTTAAACACTAAACCCTAAAAAGTAAAAATAAACTAAATTAAAATAAATAAAAACTAAAACTAAATGAAAAAATAAAATAAATCTAAGAATAAAAAACCAAAATAAACTAAAAACTAAACATAAAATAAAAATAAAAAGAAATTAAAACTAAATAAAAATCTAAACCTAAATAATAAAAATAATTAAAAAAAATAAAACCTAAAAATAATTAAAAAAAATAAAACCTAATCCCTAAACTAAAAAAACCTAAACCATAAATAAAAATAAAATTAACAAAATAAAATAAACTAAACTAAAATAAATAATGCTAAGCCTAAACCTAAAATAAACCAAACCTAAACTAAATAAAATAAAATAAACCAAAATTAAACTTAAACATAAACTAAAAAATAAAACCTAAAAATAAACCCAAAGAAAACCAAAAACTTAAACCTAAAAAAAGAACCTAAACCTAAACCTGAAAAAAAACCTAAATAGAAAAAATAAAATAAAAATAAAACTCAACTAAAAAAAACTAAACCTAAACTTGAACCTAGTAAAATAAAAAATCTAAACTAAAATAAATAAACCTAAAATAAATAAAATAAACTTAATAAAAATAAAAATAACCTAAACAAAAATTTTTAAAAAACTAAATATACTAAATAAACCTAAACCTACAGGTTTACTAAATTTAAAAAGAAAACTTTAAACCCTAAATCCTAAACCCTAAACTCCAAAAAACCTTAAACCCTAAAACTTCGGACTTAAACCTAAACTAAATAAAACCTAAAAATAAAATAAAATAAAAAACTAAAATTAAACTAAAATAAAATAAATAAAAACCTAAATTAAACTAAAAAATAAAATAAACCTAAAAATGAAAAACCTAAATAAAAAACATAAACATAAAATAAAAATAAAATAAACCTAAAATAAAATCAAATAAAAACCTTAACCTAAATAATTAACCTAAAAATAAAAAAAATAAAACCTTAACCAGAAATTAAAAAATAAAACCTAATCCTAAAATAAATAAAATAAAATAAACCTAAACCTAACTAAAATAAACTAAACTAAAATAAATAAAACCTAAACTTAAAATAAACTAAACCTAAACCCTAAACTAAATAAAATAAAATAAATTAAAATAAACCAAAACATAAACTAAAAAATAAAACTAAAAAGTAAACCTAAAATAAAACCTAAACTTAAACCTAAATAAATAAAATAAAACCTAAACCTAAAAAAATAAAAACCTAAACCTAAAAAAATAAAATATAAAAAAAGTAAACTTAAAACATAAATGTAAACCTAAACCTAGAAATAAACTAAAATAAAAACCTAAGATAAGATAAACCTAAAATAAATAAACTAAACTAAATAAAAAATAAATTAAAATAAATAAAATAAACTAAGGAAACCTAAACCCTGGGGTTTGCTTAACTTTAAAACCCAACCCTAAACCCTAAACCCTGAATCCTAAACCCTAAACCTCTAAACCCTAAAGCCTAAAATTAACCCTAAACCCTAAACCTTAAACATACAACTTGTAACCCTAAACTCTAAAAAACCCTAAACCCTAAACCTAAAAATAAAAACCTAAACCTAAACCTAAAAATAAAAAATAATACCTAAACATAAAATATAAAATAAAAATAAAACTCTACTAAAACTAAACCTAAACCTTAACCTAAACCTAAAGAATAAACTAAAATAAAAAATTGAAACTAAAATAAATAAACCTAAAATAAATTAACTAACCTTAATTAAAAATTAACCTAAATAAAAATAAAAAATAAAGTAAACTAAAATAAATAATAAATATACTAAATATACTAAATACCACTGGGTTTACTTAAAAAAACTTAAACCCTAAATCTTAAACCTAAACCCTAAATCTAACCCTAAACTCTAAACCCTAAAAGCATAAACCCTAAAATCACTAAACCTAAACCTCTACACACCCTGCCCTAAACCCCAAACCCTAAACCTAAACCTAAATTAATTAAATAAATTAAAAAAGAAAAGTAAACCCTAAAACCTAATCAACCTAAACCTAAACCTAAACCATAAGAATGGGTGGAACCTTGATGGTAGGAACATCATCGTCAACTAGGCTTAGTCTAGATCTAATAGTGGAGGTGAAGGCAGAGGTGGTGGATATCGTAGTGATGGTGGGGGATTTGGAGGTCTTGGATGGATAGGGTAGTGGTTATGTGGAGGAGATAGAGGTTACAACCATGGTGATGGTGGAGGAGAGATCGAGATATGATGGTGGATCCTGATGTCGAGAGAGGTGGTTCTTATGGAACTAGAGAAGCGAAGAGCGTCTATCGGATCTTTGCTTATGGAGCTGTGTTTCTGGTAAAGATTGCCTAGGGTTTTTGATTTGCTCAAAGCGTGCTCATTTCTGATCTATGTCATCATTTGTGTCTTAGAAAACTTGGTGTGTTACTTGGTTGACGAAATCAAAAAGAAGAAATGTTGAATCTGAATTTTTCTCTGTTAAAATAAAAAAAAACCAAAAACCTAAAATAATCCTGAACCCTAAACCTAAAACCTAAACCCTAAACACTTAACCCTAAACCATAACAAGCCAAAACCTTAAACTTTAAACCCTAAACCCTAAAACACTAAACCCTAAACTTTAAAAACCTAGAAACCTAAACCTAAACTTAATAAAACATAAAAATAAAATAAATAAAAAGCCCTAACCTAAATAAAATAAAATAAAAGAGAATCCACTTTAGGTTTTGTGATGTGAGTTTTGTGAATTTAGTTAATTTTATTTAATCTTAAAATGCCTTCCTTTTTGAATAGGTTTGTTTAGAGTTCATCTAAACTTAGGATTAATTAAAACACTTAATGAAAACATTCACTAAACAAAACAAAAATGTGAATCAAATTTAGAAATTACTTAGGTTGGGAAGGAAACTCTCTTTATAACTTAGTAATTAATTGTAGGATTCACTTGAACCTAATCAAAACATGAAATAAAATCAACCCAAAATAATTAAAACAACTTATGTGAAACCATCCTCTACGTTGAACATGTTTTTCACTTAAAAAATTCTAACTTAAAGCCATAGCTAAGCATACCACACAAATCATCAAAGCACACACATTAGCCTAAGTCACCACTTCTAGCTTTAAGTTAGGGCGGTGCATGGTTTGCTATTTTTTTTTGATATATATTTTAGACTGGATGTTAGGATGTATTCTTGTAGAATGAATGGTAGGATGCTGTTAGTCTAACCATTATTTTTTGCAGGGGATTGTGCTTAAGGGGCGCTATCATAAATAAACAATATAAAATACTTTTGTTTGGAGGTGCTTATACCCCTAAGCATAATCCAATAGGCCAGGTGGACTTAGTCACCCATGTGTGGGGTGATAAGTCCAATATACATGCTTGAGATTTGTGTGGTTTGTTTAGTTAACCTTTATTTTGCAGGTGTTAGCTAGATTTACTTTTTCTTTTCATGTAAATCTATGTAATTAGGATTTTGGAATGATTATTATGGGGATTAGGATGAGCATTAGTCATAAGATCCTATCTTATGCACCATGTGAAGCCTTAGAGCATCCACATTCCAACCATCCAAAAGAAGGAAGAAAAGAAGAAAGAAGAAAAGGAAAACAAAAGAAGCTTGAAGATCCCATATTGAATTCCTTAATTGTAATTTAATTTATTTGTAATCCGGGTTGTATAACGGCATAGCTCGGCTACCCAATTTGTTATTTTCAGGTTTGTGTGGTGGTGCCCAACCGCAACGACCACTTATTCTTTTTGCTATTAGCTTTATAAATTGATTGATGATTTGTTTAGCTTTTGTATTAAGTGGCATCATTTTCCCAGTTTCTTCCTTGCTCTATGTATGGCCTGGATGTGGATTAGACTCTTAGGGAAAAATAAATAGTTTACCAAATATAACAACTCAAAATTAAAAATAAAGAACACATAACCTCACCTAAAGCTTAGGTTTAAAATCAAGATAAAAGAATTAGCAACCCCTTAGCAGGATGAGTATTTCTTTTACAATATCATGCACAACAACATCTTATTTCACTCTTAATTAGAGGGCTTCCACCTTTGCCAGAGAAACTTGGCTTGACCTTTGAGAGCCATGGTGGAAACACACCTCCTCCCTTCTCGCTGATTTTGGCCAATAACTTTATTTCTCATGCATTAAGCATATGAATCCTATTAGCCTGAGTCAAAATAATTATTCAAAAATGAAAATAAAATGAAATTTGAATTGCATTAAATTTAGGTCATTTGAAGCATGTCCCTACATGATCTAGTCTCTTTAGGGAGGGAGTTTAAAGACTTAGTCTCTTTTTAAACAAGTAATAGCCTAGCTATCTTGCATAAACATATGACTTGCCTACATGTATTTAAAATCATAGAAGGTATTAGTTGGTGACCACCCCGAGGAGGTTGTAAGTCCAAGAAGTTGGGTGGTTTGTACTCTCTTGTGGAGGCAAACCAAATACCCCTTTTCATCTTATATTTAAGTTATGCTTTTGGCCCTCGCCAAAGCTCCCTAGACTTAGGTTCTTAGGTTGCTTCTCCCCTTTGTGGGCCATAAGCTAAATTCCTCACCTCTTAGGCATTTCTTTGATCATGTGTTTTGGAATCATAAGTCCTAAATTTCTAATGAAAAATACAACTCAAATAAATTAAATCAATTTGAAAAATGTAAAGCCCAACCATAGGATAGTTTGAGATGCTCGCTATATTACCTAGCATCATGGGCATCTCCTATTTATCTTTCTTTTGGCTTCGATAATAACTCCCTCTCTTTGATCAATCCCATTTGATCTTCAAAAATGAACCAATCGATTGATAGTCCTTACCTATTGAAATCTTTGAAGACGATGATCATTTACTTTAATCAAGAGTATTCCTAAGGGATCCCATCCCTTAGGATGTAATTAAAAATGGGGGCTTGCCCTTGTAGGGAACTTAATAAACTCAATTTAAAATAATCCCTGCTTTACTTTTCCAAGTAAAGTAGGGGAAGAATCACAGGTACATATGAAGACCCATCATCCTTAGGAGTCTTTATTGAGGTGATTAGGTCCATTAAAGTGTAGTGACTTCTATCTTTCAAGATAGTAAACTATTACTTGATGATGTACCCGATCACTTGAAAAAGCACATCTACGGATCTGCATGGCATCCTAAAAAGATGAATTTCTATGTATGCCCCACATTTGAAGGACCATATGAGATTTTCACCACAAACCCTAAACATGAAATGTTAAACCCTAAACCATAAACCCTAAACCCTAATGACCCTTAACCCTAAACCCTATAACCCTAAACCCTAAACACTAAACCTTAAACCCTAAATCCTAAACCCTTACTTTAAACCCTAAATCGTAAAACCCTAAACCCTAAAACCCTAAACAATAAATCCTAAACCCTAAACCATAAACCCTAAACCCTAAAAACCTAAAAACCTAAACTAAAAAATAAACCTAAACTTAAAATAAAATAAAATAAAAAATTAAAATAAATTAAAATAAAATAAACTAAACTAAAAAAATAAAATTAACCTAAGAATTAAAAACCTAAATAAAATAAAAAGTAAACATAAAATAAAAATAAAATAAACCTAAAATAAAATAAAATAAAAACTAAATAAAAACATAAACCTAAAATAAATAAAATAAACTAAACTAAAAAAATAAACCTAAATAAAATAAAATAATCCTAACTGAACTAAAATAAATAAACTAAACCTAAATCTAAAATATATCTAAACTAAAAAAATAAATAAAACCTAAAATAAAACCCAAACCTAAAAAAACCTAAAATAAAACCTAAACCTAAACCTAAATAAAATAAAAATAAAACTAGGGTCAGGTGCTTATGGGTATCAGTTGGGAGGTTCTGGGTTTTAGGGTTTTGATTTTTTGATCTATGTCATCGCTTGTGTTATAGAAAACTTGGTGTGTTACTTTCGTTGATGAAATCAAAAAGAAGAAATGTTGAAACTAAAATTGTTCTTTGTTAAAAAATAAAAAATAAAACCCTAAACCTTAAACTAAAACTTGAACCCTAAACTTAAACCTAAACTAAACTAAACCTAAAACCCAAAGCTAAACCATTAACCCTAAACCACCTAAACCAAAAAAAATCCTAAACCCTAAAACAAACCCTAAACCCTAAACTCCATAAACCCAAATAAACCTAAATCCTAAAAAACCTAAATCCTAAATAAAAAATAAAAAAATAAAAAAACCAAAAACCCTAAACTAGAAACCCTAGAAACCAACCTAACCCTAAACCTTCCCTAAACCTAACTGATCCACTCCAAAACCACCATAAACCTAAAACTAAACTAAATAAAACCTAAAAATAAAATAAATAAGTAAAACTAAACCAAAATAAAATAATAAAAAATAAAAATAAAATAAAAATTAAACTAAAATAAATAAATAAAAACCTAAACTAAACTAAAAAAATAAAATAAACATAAAAATAAAAAACCTAAATAAAATTAAAACTAAACGAAGAATAAAAATAAAATAAACCTAAAATAAAATAAAATCAAAACTAAAATAAAATAAATCTAAACCTAAACTATAATAATCTAAACTAAAATAAAAAAACATAAACCTAAACCTAAACCCTAAACTAAATAAAATAAAATAAACCTAAACCCTAAACTAAATAAAATAAAATAAACTAAAACTAAACCTAAACCGAAACTAAAAAATAAAACATAAAAATAAACCTAAAATAAAAACCTAAAACCTAATCCTAAAAAAATAAAATAAAAACCTAAGGCAAAACATAAAAAAAAAAACAAAACATAATCCTAAAAAATAAAATAAAAATAAAACTAAACTAAAAAATAAACATAAACCTAAAGCTAAACCTAAAAAATAAACTAAAATAAAAAACCTAAACTAAATTAAATTAACCATAAATTAAATAAAAATAACTAAATAAAAATAAAAATAATCCTAAATAAAAATATAAAATAAAATAAACTAAAATAAAGAATAAATAAACTAAATAAACTAAAAAAACTGAAACTCACCAATTTTCTTAATTTAAAAAAATACCCTGCCTAAACCTAAACCACTGATCCTAAACCCTACCTCCACAGACTAACCCTTAAACTATTATAACCACTAACAACCTGGGACCCTCACTCCATGACCTAAATCCAGACCCTTGACTACTCTAAACACCCTGGGCCACTGGGCCCTGACCCTGACCTAAAGACCTCAACAGTCTGACACCACTAACACTAAAGCCTGTGGGCCCAGGCTGAGGCGGACCACCCTAACTATATGAGTAAGGCCCCAGGCCTCAGACCACTCCCTAGTGACCCCAAACTCTCTGGGCCCTAAATCCTAAACCCTGAGTTAAGATGACTACGTGAAACTGAAACCCTGGATCCTGAGTGGGCCCTGACTCCCCTAAATCCTAAGACCCTAAACCCCAGGCCCTAAACCCCTGGGTCACAGATCTTAAAACACTAAATGCTAAACCTAGTAAATAATAAAATAAAATAAATAAGAAAACTTAAACCTAAATAAAATAAAAAAAATCAATTTAAATTAAAACCTAAACATAAAAAATAAAACTAAAAAATAAAACCTAAAAATAAATATAAAAGAAAACACAAACCCTAAACAAAAAATAAAAACTTAACCTAAAATAAAAATAAAATGTCCAAAATAAATTAAATTTAAACCTAAACTAAAATAAACAAAACTAAAATAAATAAAACCTAAACCTAAACGTAAACCCTAAACAAAATAAAATAAACTAAACTAAAAATAAACCTAAACCTAAACTAAAAAATAAAACCTAAAAATATACTAAAATAAATACTAAACCACAGAAACCTAAACCCTAAACCAAAACCAAACTAAATAAAACCTAAATAAATAAATAAATAAATAAACCTAAACTAAAATAAAATAAAAAATGAAATAAAATAAAAACATAGCTAAAACCTAAACCTAAAAACAAAATAAAATAAAAACTAAAAACTAAAATAAAATAAAATAAATAAAAACCTAAACTAAATAAAACAATTAAAAACCTAAACAATATAAAAACTAAACCTAAATAATAATAAAATAAACATAAAATAAAATAAAATAAAAACTAAATAAAAACCTAAACCTAAAAATAATACTTAAAAATAAATAATAAATAAAACCTAAACAATAAACGTAAAAAAAAACCTAAACCTAAAATAAAAATAAAATAAACTTAAACCTAAACTAAAATAAACTAAACTAAAATAAATAAAACCTAAACCTAATATAAACTAAACCAAAACCATAACCTAAACCTAAACTAAATAAAATAAAATAATCTAAAAATAAACTAAAGCCTAAAAAAATACCTTAAAATAAACTTAAAATAAAAACCTAAAACCTAAACCTAAAAAAATAAAATAAAACATAAAAACCCAAAATAAAATATAAGACCTTAACCTAAAAATTAAATAAAATAAAACTAAACTAAAACATAAACCAAAACTTAAACATAAACCTAAAAATAAACTAAAATAAATAAACCTAAAATAAATAAAATAAATAAAAATAAAGTAAAAAAAAAATATAAAATAAAATAAGATAAATAAAAATTAATTTATACTAAATAAACCTACCTTGGGTTTTAATTTAAAAAATAAAAATATAAATAAAGAGATAATTAAAACACTGGACCTACCTACCCACCCTAAAACTAACCCAGGCCTAAAGCACTAAACCTAAACTAAATCCACAAAACCTGATCCCTAAAACTAAACCCCTCCACACCCTGAGCCTTACTTCACCCACCCTGACCACTGACCACACCCACTAAAAAACCCTCTAACCTAAACTAAATATATAACCTAAAATAAGATAAATCAAAACCTAAACCTAAATAAAATAAAATAAAACCTAAACACATAAACTTAAAGCTAAATCTAAACCTAAAAAATAAAATAAAATAAATGCTAAACAAAATAAAATAAATAATAAAACATAAGCTAAAATGAAATAAATAAAATAAAAATAAACCTAAAATAAAATAAAATAAACTAAAATAAAATAAAATAATAACTAAAAGTAAACCTAATAAAAGTGAACCTAAATAAACTTAAAATAAAATCTAAACCTTTATATTAAAATAAAATTGAAACCTAAACCTAAAAATAAAAAAATAAAACCTAAACCTAAAAATAAATAAATATAAAAATAAACTAAACTAAAATAAAAAATAAACTTAAAAACCTAAACTAAAATAATAAATAAAATAAATAAACTAAACCAAATAAAATAAAAGAAAAGAAATAAAATAAAATAAACTAAAATAAATAAAATAAACTAAATAAACATAAACCTATCGGTTAACAATTAAAAATAAAATAATAAAATAAATTAAAACTCTAAAACCCTGACCCACCCTAAAACTAACCCTAAACCTACCCACTACCCCTAAACTACCATAAACCATAAACCCTAAACCCTAAATCCAAAGTTAACCCTAAAAAAGCTAAACCCCAAACCTAAACCCTAAACCCTAAACCCTAAAAACCTAAAAACTTAAACTTAAATGAAATAAAACCTAAAAATAAAATAAATAAAAAAACCTAAACCTAAATAAAATAAATAAAATAAAATACAAAAAAACATAAACTAAAGCCTAAACCTAAACTAAAAAATAAAATAAAATAAAATAAAAATAAAGTAAAATAAATTAAAGGAAAACCTAAACTAAATAAATAAAATAAAATAAACCTTAGAATAAAACAACTTCATAAAATAAAAACTAAATGTAAAATAAAAAAAACCTAAAATAAAATAAAATAAAAACTAAATAAAAACATAAACCTAAAAATAAATAAATAAAATAAAACTTAAATCTTAAACTAAAAAATAAACCTAAACCTAATAAACTAAATAAAAACTAAATTAAACCTAAACTAAAATAAACTAAACTAAACCTAAACAAAATAAAATATAACTAAAACTTAAACCTAAACATAAACTAAAAATAAAACCTAAAATAAACAAAAATAAAACTAAAACTAAGTAAAAATAAAGTAAAATAAAATAAAAAAATAAAAAATAAAACCAAAAAAATAAACTAAAATACTAAACCTTAACTAAAATAAATAAACCAAAAATAAATAAACTAAACTAAATGAAAATAAAAGTTAAATTTAAATAAAAAAAAAATAAAATAAACTAAAATAAATAAAATAAATAATCATACATCTTAATTTTTTTTAAAAAAAACTCAAATCCATAAACCATAAACCTTAAACCCTAAACCTAAACTAACACCTGACCCTACCCCTAAACCAAACCCTAAACCTTAACCCAAACCTAAACCCTAAAACCCCAAACCTATAAACCTAAAACCCAACAAACCCTAAAACCATAAATCCACACTAACCCTAAACCCACTAAACTAAACAAATAAATTAAATTAAAATAAACTTAAACCCTAAAACCTAAAACCTAAATCCTAAGAATGGGCGTAATGGTGGGGCATCATCATCAAGGTAAGTCTAGATCAGTGGTGGAGGCGAAGGTGGAGTGGGTGATTATTGCTGAATGGTGGTGGGGATCCAGTGGTGGATATGGAGGTGGTGGTGGTCAGTAGGGGTGATTTTGGAGGTGGAAGAACAGCATTCTGACCATGGTGGTGGAAAAGGGAGAGATCAGGAATATGATTGTGGATCCTGCTACTCAAGAGGCCGGAGAAACTAAAGAACATTTGATCCGATCTGCTGCTTATGGAACTATGTCTTCGGTTTTGCTCTATGCATGCCCATTTTTTATATATGTCATCGCTTTTGTCTTAGAAAACTTAGAGTGTTACTTGGTTGGTGATTTCCAAAAGAAGTAATGTTAAACCATAATTTGTTCTCTATTAAAATAAAATAAAAAAATAAAAACCTTAAACCCTAAATAAAAAACTATACCTTAGACCTAAAACCTAAACCATAAAAACCCTAAACCCTAAACTCTAAACCCTAGACACTAAACCCTAAACCCTAAAATCCTAAACCCTAAACCCTAAACCCTAAACCTAAACCCTAACCCTAAACCACTAAACCCACACCTAAACCCTAAACTCAGTACTAAACCCTAAACCCTAAACTCACAAATCCTAAACCTAAAAAAACCCAAATAAAATAAAATAAAAGAAAACCTAAACAAAATATAATAAAATAAAACCTAAAAACTAAAACCCTAAACCTAAACATAAACCTAAAGGTAAAGAAAATAAAAACTAAATTAAAATAAAATAAATAAAATAAATTAAAAAAACCTAAATAAAACTAAACCTAAAATAAGATCAAATAAAACATAAACTTAAAAATAAACCTAAAATAAATAAACAACAAACCTAAACCCCAAACTAAAAACCTAAACCTAAAAAAAATAAAATAAATGTGACCTAAACTAAAATATAAGACTAAATAAATATAAACCTAAACTAACTAAAATAAAATAAACTAAAATAAACCTAAACATAAAGCTAAAAAAAAAAAAATAAAACCTAAACATACAAATCTAAACCAAATAAACTAAATAAACCTAAATAAACTAAACTAAAATAAATAAAATAAATACCAAAATAAAATAAAATTAAACTAAAATAATTAAAATTAAACTAAATAAACCTAAACCTAGTTTTGGTTTGTTTTAAAAATAATAATAAAATAAAACCTAACCCAGCTCTAAACAAACCACTAAACCCTAACTCTTTAACCTAAACTTAAACCACTCCTAAACCTACCAACCCTAAACTCTAAGCCCTAAACCCTACTACTGACCCTAACCCTAAAGCGATAAACCCATACCCAACTAAAGCTGAGCCAGAGAATCTAAATAGTTATACTTAAACTAAATAAAACCAAAAAATTAAATAAATTAAAGAACCTAAACCTAACTAAAATAAATAAACAAAATAAAAACCTAAACCTAAACCTAAACCAAAACTTAAACCTATACTTAAAGGTCGATATAAAATAAAATAAAAAATAAAAAATAAACTAAAATAAAATAAATATAAACCTAAACTAAACTGAAAAATAAAATAAACCAAAAAAATAAAACCTAAATAAAATAAAACGTAAATGTAAAGTAATATAAAATAAAAACTATATAAAAACCTAAACATAAAAAATAAACCTAAAAAAATAAAAAATAAAACATAAATTCTAAACTTAAAAAATCCTTAGTCTAAAATAAACATAATAAAATAACCCTAAACCTAAATTAAAATAAATAAAACCTAAACCTAAAATTAACTACACATAAACCCTAAACTAAATAAAATAAAATAAACTAAAAGTAAACCCAAACCTAAACTAAAAATAAAACCTAAAATAAACCTAAAATAAACCAAAACCTAAAATAAAAATAAAACTAGACCTAAAAATTAAAAGTAAAAAAATAAAAAATAAAAAATAAAAAAATAAACATAAACTTCAACCTTAATTGAAAAAATAAAATTAAAAAAAATTAAACTAAAATAAATAAAACTAAAAAATAAACCAAACTAAATAAAAATAAAAATAAACCTAAATAAAAAGAAAAATAAAATAAATAAAAAATAAACTATATGAACTAAATAAACTAAACCTCTTGGGTTTGCTTAATTCAAAAATAATCTACCTAAACCATGGATCTTAAACCATAAATCCTAAACCCTAAATCTTAAACTACTAAACTAAAAAACTAACCTAAATCCTGGACCATAAAACCTAAAACCCTAAACTTAAATCCTAAACCCGGGATCCTAAACCCTAAACTAAGCTCTCTTGACAATGACCCTTTGGAGCCACAACCCCTGACACTGACCTAAACCACTCCTGGGCCAAAGGCCAAAAAACCATAAATCCAAACCAAACCAGATGACCCTACCTAACCCTAGGCTACTAGAGCTGGCCCTAACTAAATACCTAAATAATAAAGACCTAAAAATATATAAAGATGATAAAAAATAGAGCTAAAACCTACATTCATCTAAAGCTAAAATAAATAATAAATAAAACTAATGAAATAACCTATCTCAAGATAAAACCTAAATAGTAAACTAAATAAAATAAAAAAACTTTAAATGATAAAATAAAACTAAATAAACCTGACTTAAAATAGCTAAAAATAAATAAACCTAAACTAAAAAAACTCTAAATAAAATAAAACTAAACTAAACTAAAATAAACTAAAATAAATAAATAACCTTAACTAAATAAAATAAACCCAAACATAATAAAATAAACTAAACTAAAATAAACCTAAATAAACTAAAATAAAAACTAAAAAGAAAGTAAACTTAAATTAAACCTAAAATCAAAATAATAAAAGATAAAACCTAAACATAAACTAAATAAAAGTAAAACCTAAACATAAAAAAAATAAAAAAAATGGAATTAAAACTAAAAATAAAACATAAAATCTAAACCTAAAAATAAATTGAATAAAACCTAAACTAAAAATAAATAAAACTAAAACAAATAAAATAAACTAAATAAAAATAAAACTAAACCTTAATAAAAATTAAAATTAAAATAAACTAAAATAAATAAAAAATAAACTAAATAAAAAACTTACTTCTTGGTTTACTTAAATTAAAATAATAATACATAAAACCCTGACCCAAGCTCTAGGCCACTAAACTAGGCCTAAAGACCCTGGGCTCTGAAAACCCAGACCCTGGGCCCAGGCCAGCCAAACCCTGAGCCACTACTTCAACCCTAAACTTTGGGCCCTAAACCCAAAGGCTAAAGCTGAGCCTGGCCTTAAATGCTACCACTAAATAAATAAATTAAAGAACCTAAACCTAACTAAAATAAATAAATAAGATATAAAACCTAGGCCAAATCTAACCTATGTGCCAAATGTCAGATAAATAAAATAAAAAACTAAACTAAAATAAAATAAATAAAAACCTAAACTAAACTGAAAAATAAAAAAAACTAAAAAAATAAAAAAACCTAAATAAAATAAAAGCTAAATGTAACATACTACAAAATAAAAACTAAATAGAAACATAAACCTAAAAAATTAAACCTAAAAAAATTAAAAATAAAACATAAACCCTAAACTAAAAAAACCTAAATCTAAAACAAACTAAAATAAATAAAATCTAAACCTAAAATAAACTACACCTAAACCCTAAACTAAAAAATAAAATAAACTAAAAAAACCCAAACCTAAACTAAAATAAAACCTAAAATTAAAATTAAAATTAAAACTAAAAAATAAACATGGACCTAAACCTAAATAAAATAAAATAAAATCTAAACTAAAAGAGTAAACCTAAAAAAAACTAAACTAAATAAAAGAAAAATAAAATAAACTAAAATAAATAAAATAAACTAAATAAATTAAAACCTAAACTGTGGGTTTGCTTAATTTAGATAAAATAAAAATCTTAAACCCTGGACCTGGATCTTAAATCCTAAATCCTAACCCTATGACAGCAGGCCCCTACAGGCACCACTGGCTGAACCATAAACATGCTGGCTGCAGGCCATAAACCACCACTAGAACTCTGACCATGGGCCCTAAACCATAAAACCTAAAACTGACCTAAACCATAAGCCCCAAAGCTCCCCAGGCCACTAAATCACAGGCCCAAACCTAACCCTAAACCTATCCTGGGCCATACCCTGACCATAAGATCCTGGGCCACTACCCTAAATCCGCCTACCTAAAACTTACCTGATCTAAATAAATCTAAAATTAAATAAAAGCCTAAACCTAAATAAGATAAAACCTAAACTAAAACCTGACCTAAACCTCAAAATAAAACAAAAATAAAAATAAATGAAATAAAATATATAAAACCTAAGGACTAAAGTAAAGTAAACCTAAGAATAATAAAACCTAAATAAATAAAAACTAAAAATAAAATAAACCTAAAATAAAATAAAATTAAAAGTAATTAAAAATTTAAACCTAAAAAATAAACTTAAAAATAAATAAATAAAAAACCTAAACCTTAAAATAAAAAAACCTAAACTTAAAATAAAATTAAATTAAAAGAAATAAAGTAAACCTAAACCTAAACTAAAATAAACTAAACTAAAATAAATATAACCTAAACCTAAACCTAAAATAAACTAAACCTAAATATAAACCTAAACTAAATAAAATAAAATAAACTAAAAATAAATCTAAGCATAAAATAAAAAAATAAAATCTAAAAATATACTTAAAATAAAAACCTAAAACTTAAACCTAAAAAAATAAAATAAAAGCCTAAATCTAAACCTAAAAATAAAAAATAAAACCTAAACCTAAAAAATAAAATAAAAATAAAACTCAACTAAAAAGTAAGCCAAAACCTAAGAAAATATAATAAAAAACCTAAACTAAAATAAATTAACCTAAAATAAATAAAAATAAAAAATAAACCTAAATAAAAATAGAAAATGAAATAAACTGAGATAAATAAAAATTGAACTAAATTAAGCTAAACCTATAGGTTTACTTAATTTAAAAAAAAAATATTCCTAAACCCTAAACCCTAAACCCCTAAAACCACAAAAACCTAAACCTAAATAAACCCTAAACCACAAACCTACAACCTTAAACCCTAAACCCCAAACTAGGCCTAGTCTAGATCTAGAGGTGGAGGCGAAGGCGGAGGCGGCAGTTATCACAGTGGTGGTGGGGGATCTAGAGATGATGGTGGATATGGAAGTGGTGGGTGGTCGCGGTGGTGGCTATGGAGGCGGAGGATGTGAGGTTATAGGTGGTGGTGGAAGAGGAGAGATCAGGATATGATGGGATCACGCTACTCGGCGGGGGGTTTTGATGGGAATTAAGCGAAGAAACGATGTCGTCAGTCTGCTTATGGTGTCTTTATAGTAGAGATGATTTTAATTATCTAGGGTTTTTGATTTGCTCGATGGGTACTCATTTTTTATCTATGTTTTCACTTATCTCTTTGTAAACTTGGTTCATACTATGTGATATGGTTGTGTTGCTTAGCATATTCTCTCTCTTCAAAAAGATAATTTACCAATCAAGTAATGGTAGGCTTCCTCCTTTCCCACTCTAAATCACATAGAAATTTTCAAACTGATTGATCGGAACAGTCTCAAACTGGCCCTGAATTTTGAATGAATAATGTAAAAAGAATCTAAAAAATGGACTGCTTGCCTTAATGCCTGCTTGAAAAGGGTGTCAACTCAGTCCCTTTCTTTACTTCAAACTGACTATATGAAGAAATTTTTACACTTGTCCCCTATTGTAGACAAACTGGCTGAAATACAAGGGTAAGATCGTTCACTCGTGTAACAAGATTACTAAAAGTGAAGTCAAAACTCGGGTTGGAAGGCTGGCTGAGAAAATCTTTAAGTTGATGACATAAAGGTGAGTATCAAATCTCTCTAATAAGAAAGATATACGCGCTTCTTCCTCATAATTCACCCTCTTGCCGGAGGACACTCTCACTTCAAGATACTCTAAAAGAGGCATTTCATATCCATCTCTCATGCTAATAGAAGCAAAGTACAGTTTCTCATCATACAATGTCAATAAGTATCGATGAAAAGGTGCATTGATGCTATGGTCCTACTAAAGTTCTCTACATGCTAGCGTACTAAAAGGAAAGGAACATATATTCCAAATATAATCTCTCCATTATAGAAAGTTCATTAAGAGACCATTGTTCATTAACTGCAATGGAAAAGACAACATTGATAGAGTGAAGTTTGGCAACATGTGCAAAGGTATGGAAGTCATCGAGAACATATGCCCATCAAGTTCATGTGTAAATCCCTTTGCAACAAGATGACCTTTCTATCTTTTAATCGATCCATCAGACAACTATTTAATAGTATACATCCCCTCAAACTATAGGTCATCCTTTCCCACATCGTATGTAGGGCCTTTACTCATCAAGACTATATGCCCATCTAGTTTATGCCTGAAGGTAAAGGCCCTACTTACAATGTGGGACAAGATGAGCTATAATTTGAGGGGGTGTATTCTATCAAATAGTTGTGAGATGAATCGATTGAAAGATAGAAAGCTCATCTTCTTGCAAAGGATTCCTGAACTAGATGAGCATATGAGTTCAGTTCAATACCTTTGCTTTCCATGTTACTCAAGTCTATCTCGTATCTTTCAATACTTTCTATTGAAGATAGAACATTTCCTCCTTTCCTTTTAGTACTAGCGTTCCATCATCAATACTGCCCATCATTAACTCAAGTAATTATATTATGGTAGCTGTAATGCTCTTTGGAAGAATAGTATATCTTTCTTGTTGGTCACCTTTATCATCAACATTCTAACTTTGGTGTCTGGATTTTCTGTTTCAAGTGAATGATCTTACTTGGGCAGTGTAATTTCTTCATATAATCAATTTAAAATAGAGGAATTTGACCTGACATTAAGGCATTACATACCTTATTTATTCAAAAAATTTATATTTGTTTAAAATCTGTGATTGTAGGAAAGGAGGAAGCCTATGGCCAACCACTCCATGGTGTACTTATGGTGGTGATGGAGCTAGGGCTTTATAACCTTAGAGGACCCAATGATTTGGTTGATATCTAGCTGAGAATCCCCGAAGATGTTGATGTTCTAGATGCTTAGAGCAATGACTAACTCCAGACAGGAAGTCAGAGCCTCATATTCAATTTCGTTGTTGGTACAAGGATTGGACAGATGATATGAGAATCTCATCACATCACGGTCTGGAGTTAATAGAACTATTCCTACTCCTACCTTTCTTGGAATAGTAGATTTTGGTTCTTCTCTTCTTTGAGAGGAAGCCACACTATCAAATTACATCTCCCAGCTGTGAATTCTACTATACCCTAAGTTCATGGTTTCTTCATCAAGGAGATCATCACTAAGTAGAGAATCTATAGGAAGTGGATGTGCTGCTAAGAAATTTGCTAGCGCTTGTCCTTTCACCGCACGAAGGGGTATGAAAGTAATGTCAAATTGTGAGAGGATCATGGACCATCGTGCCAACCTTCCGGATAGCGTCAGCCATATCATGAGATAATATAGTGGATTGATCCTAGAGATTAAGTTCACCTTATGAGTAATCATGTAGTGTTATAGCTTTTGGGATGCAAAGATTAAAGCTAGGGAAAGCTTCTCAATGGGTGGATAATTAGCCTCGGTAGTGTAGTAGAGTGCATTTTTCTTCCCTTCATCATTAGCTTGGGCCAACAAAGAACCAAGGGAGTTATCTAACGCAGCCATGTAAAGTATGAGTGGCTTGCTTGAAATAGGGGATACTAGAATCGGCAGTGTCATCAGGTAATGCTTGATGTCTTCGAAGGCATGCTCACAGTTATCATCTCACTTGAACTTGGTGACTTTTTTGACAAGTGCTGAGAATGGCTAACATCTTCTCGAAAGGTTGGATATAAAGCATCTTAGATATGCCAACTACATTTGGAATGATTTGAGTTTAGTTAAACTTTTAAGGGTGGCATTTCTAATATTTCCTTGATCTTCTCCGGATCGATTTCAATTCCCTGGTGTCGGACAATAAACCCAAAGAATTTCCCTGAAGCTACTCCGAATAAACACTTCAAGGTGTTCATTTTCAGGTTAAATTATCTAAACTATTTGAAAACTACTTCAAGTCAAAGAGATAGTCTTCTTTTTCTCTACTTTTGACCATGAGAACATCAACATAGCACTTGACTTGATGATGAATGAGTTCATCAAAGATTTGAGTCATAGCCCATTGGTATGTAGCACTAATATTTTTTAGGCTGAAAGGCCTGACCTTATAACAATAGATTCTAATCGAGGTTCTAAAAATAATGTTTCTTTCATTATCAGGGGACATATTTATTTGGTTATATCCAGATGAGCCATCCATAAAATAGAAGACTGCATGAGATGAGGCAATGTCCACTATCAGCTTCAGGATTGGTAGTGGAAATTCCTCTTTTGGACATGCCCTATTTAAATTATTAAAAACAACACATTGGTGAATTTGGCCATTCTTTTTCTTAACTGGGATGACACTAGCTAACCAGGTAGGGTATTTTCTTCCCAGATGAAGCAAACATTGATCAATTTCTTGACTTAAGAAGTGACCAATTATTCTATGTCTAATCGCATGCATCTAAGAGCTTGCTTGATAGAGTTACTAGCAGGCTCTTTTGCTAGTTTATGCATCATTACATCAGGAGCCAATCCAAGCATCATTTCATAACTCCATACAAAATAGTCCTTAAACTCAGTCAATAGCCTAACTAAGTCATTGGTTTTAATTTCATTCAACAAAGAACTGATGTATGTCGGGCATGGATCTGCTTCAATTCATAAGTTAATTTCCTTGAGCTCATCGATGGTTGACTTAATCTCTTCTTCAAACTCTAACAGTGCATCTTTGACTTCAAAATCATCCAGATAATCTGAATTTTTTAAATACAGCTCCTCAAATGAGTTCATGTGATTTGAAAAGAACTTATCAAATTCCATATGATTGGTGATGACTAAGCAGTAATCATCATGATTGACAGGACCAACTTTTCTGAATCCTAGTCCCGATCTTGATTGAGAGCTTTTTTATTTGTTCTTCCATATTCTTTCAAAGTTTTCTGACTTGTGCTTTACCAATGATGTGGGATTAACCTTTTCTTTGCTGAATTAAGAACATAAGGCAAGTACCAATCAAAAGGTAATTCTATTAAATCTTTATATAAGTCATACTCAAGTTCTATATTAACTTTTTAACTTGAGGATGATGCTCCTAGAAAGAATCTGAGCATCTTCACACCTGTGGATGACTTAGGGGCTTCCTTAAATACCAAACCCTTAGATTTTTGAGAGAAAAGTGAGGTAAGAGCTAAGGTTCCCAACTGACGCCTAACTCTTTCAAATATAGACTTGGATACACTTATGCTTTGTTTTGGAGCCCGATCTTCATCTCTATCTAGCTCAAGTGTCACCTCCAAGAGAATCTACTACTGAGAAGAGCTGGTTGGTGTGCTAACCATATAAGACTTATCCTATGAACTAGATTCTAAGTCTATATGGATAGCATGTGTACTCTTGGTAGCAGGGACATATCTTCAATTGGGTGGATAATAATGAGGTTTTGCACCCCTAGGGTGCCTCCTCGGCCTCTTCCTCTGTTGGAGGTCGGTCGTCCCCATAAGTTCGAATGGAGTAATGACTGTGGGTGGAATCTAATGTCAGGCTCCACTTCCTCCTCCAAGTCTACTTCTGCTCCCTTTTATTTTTTTTCATTTTCTATTTTCTTTTCTTTTTCTTTTTATTTTTATTTTTCTTTTCATTTTTCTTTTTCTTTTTTTTTTATTTTTTAACTTTGGCCATGTTCGCGAGAATATACTTGTTGATTTTGAGGGAGGTAGTAAGCAACATCCTCATATATGCCGACCTCTTGAACTATAAATGGCTTGAGATCTCCTTTGACATAGTAGACAATCCCACCTCTCAAAAACTTCATACACTAATGTGGAGAGGATGGAACTATGTTGTTCTCATGTATCCATGGTCTCCCAAGCAAAGCATTGAAATATGAATCCTAGTCTAAAATGTGAAACTTGGCTTCGATCTTCCAATCTCCTATCTCCAAGGGCAACACTATGGAGCCTAATGCCTGTTGACCTTAATTTTGGACTGCGGATTCAATCTTCTGATCTTAAACTTAGGAGTCTTCTAGACACTAAGACTTCCTTAGTCATAAGACACTTCAAACAATTAGGTAAGCACTTAACCTAAGCCTAAAGCCTTAGAAGGGTTAATCATATGATTAGGTTATTCCTTAGGGATTAGGATAATCCACCTACCCTACAACCCAAATCCAATGCATGTTCACCTTCTCAAACCAAACCTCAAGTTCAACTCAAACATCAAATTCAAATCCAATTCCACACCAAAATTCTAAAACCAAATGATTGAAGCCCATGATCAAATCCAAACTAGAAACCCTTCCTAAGCTATATGACCTATCCCATGGACTTAGATAAATCTTAATCCAAATCAAGTCAAACTCAATTAACATTCTCACAAATCAATCCTATTTTCAATCATCTTTACAAATTTAAATGAAATATATATTTAAATCATCAAAACTAAATCAAAATAAATCAAAATCAAAACCTAAGCCACATGACCCAACTCAATGGAGTTAACCAAATTCCTTCATTCCAAAACCCAAATTCAATTGATTTTCTCATGAATCAATCATACCTTCAATCATATTCACAAATATAAATGAAATCTACAATCATCAAGCCAAACCAAAATCAACCCAAGTCAAACCCAACTTAAACCTTTTGACTTGAAATGTTCAAATGAACCCAAACCCATTTGAACCCAAGCCAATTGCAATTGAATATATATATCCAAAATCCATATAAAAAACTCAACTAAATAAAAAACTCAACCCAAAATCGCCAACTAAACCCAATTAGTTCACTTGACCCAAAGTGGCCAATTTGACTTATTTGAGCCAAATTCTAATCCTACCCAAATTGGATTGAACCAAGCCCATCAAAACCTCCCATCATGATTATTGATCACCCTAGGTTGGTCAATTATCACAAATTGGGTCAAACCAAGTCAACTTGCCAAATTGCTACCTAAGACATCCCTTGAAACCAATGATTCATACCAAATCAAAATCAATATTTTAATATGACTTGGCCTTCAATTGAGTAAAACCTAACCTAATTGGCCCACTTGACCCAAGTTGACCCAAATTGACCTAAAAGGCCAAATTTGGTCAAATCAAAATATAAACCAATTTGATTACAACCAATAACTGAAGTTCATTCTAAATTGATTCATGAACTTGACCAAAGTCCCAATTGAACCCAATTGACCTACTTAGCCCAAATTGACCTAAAGGTTCAAGTTGGCATAAATCAAAACCAAATCCAATTTAATTGAAAGCAAAGCTTACAATCATCTTCAATTGGTCAACTAAACCCAAACCAACACCAAACCCATGCCAATTTGCCCTATTTGGTCAAATTAGTCAACTTAACCCATTTGACCCAAATGAATTCAAATGAGTCAAAATCAAATCTAAGCTAAACTAAACCAAACCAATTAAACCAAAACATCTCAAATGATTATATGAACTTGACCCAACCCTTGGTTTGACCTAATTTGACCAATTTGTCAACTTGATCGAACCTAACCCAATTTGCCCACTTTTGCCTCATTTCAAATCTGCCCAAATCAAATCCAATTCCAAATGATCATTCTACCCTTGGGTCAAGTGCATCATGTGAGAAAAATCACCCATGTAGGTGGTCATTTCCATTCCTTGGCCACTTGGCACTCTCCCAATGGTCCACCTAGGCACCTAGACACGCCAACCCACCTGGTGGTTGCTATGACCCATGGGAGATGAAATCACCTCACCCTCCCCATTGGAGTATTTGAAACCCATAGGACACCCATGATTCTTTTTTGGCAGTCACCTCCACACATTCAAACAACCAAGACGAGCCAACTCACCTCCTCCTTGCCACCCATGACTCCCTAAGATGGCCAAATGACCACTAGAAGCCAAACCTGATCTCACCATCTGATCAAGATGAAGGGGGGTATACACCCCCTCATTTCTACTTAAACACTCACAAAAAGCATTCCTCAGAGCCCTAGCTACCCAAGATCCCCACTAGAGACATTCCCTAATCTCCCAAGCTCGTTTCTCGATCGAAAAATGCAATTCCTGTCCATCCCAAAATAGAACACTCACATTTCTGACCTAACTTTCCCATTTCTCCATCAAACACAAAATTAACTTTGCACGCACCTTCCCTAGGCCTCATTGAGCAAGAATGAAAGATCTCCCAAGCTTCTTAAGTAATGGAGGTGGAATTTTAATCAAAGCCTAGCTCCAAATCATATGTTCATGGCCTTTCGAGCGAACATCGAGGAATTGATCTAATTGCTATTCAACAGGGCATCATCTCCACTAAATGAAGCTTCCTCAATCATTCGAGCTGCCAGTTTTGAGCTCCAGCATGGTATGCTTCCAAAATCAATCTTAGGCAAAAATGGGTTTGAGCTTTTGAAGAAAGCTTGCATCTTGTATGATCTTGATTGTTAGATCCCCTCCGATCGATGTCGTGAAGGTGTGGAATTCTTTTGGAGTTGATCCGAGCTGAAGTAAGCTCAGATTAAGTGAGCAATGGTGGACAGACTCCTTTCTCCCTCACTCACCTGATGTTAAATCATGCACCATCCATTCCTCATGATCGAAATGGGCAGTTGTAATTAGATATGCTAGATCAATCTGATTTAATCCTATTAAGTTGTGGGATTAATCGTAGTCATCCAATCTTAGATCAGACGGTGGACGAGAAAGCATGTCCACGGTCGCCACGTAGGGGCTGCATTGGGTAAGTTTTAAGTAGCCAATCTCGCGGCACCACGTAGGAAGCGCACCACATGGCGCCAATAGGATCAGGCTTTAACTAGGCTTAATTAATCATTTTTAATGGCTGAAATTTTTAAAAATCATAAAAACATCATAGAGAAATAATAATATGCAAATAAATACTCATTTTAAAGGTATTTTAGATTAGAATTAATTAAAAATGATCTTAACTAATTTTGAACAGTAATTAGGGTTTAATTGCAAAATTTATTTTCTTAATTACTCCTTAATTACATGAGCAATTAATCCCAATTTTTATGGGTTAATTTAATGGGATAACCTCTGTATCCTATGTTTTCTTGGGATTTATCGCTCACTTAATTAGGAAAATTGACTAATTAAACCTTAACTACTCTTTTAAGTTAATTAATGATTAATTAATCCCATGAATAGTAATAAATTGGTTAATTAAGTTTATTAATCATTGTTCAACAGTAAGTGAACTATGGAATAGGGTTGGGACACCTTTCCAAAAGTTCATTTCACCCTTTTTTAAAATGAAATTAATTAAGATTTAACTAATTTATTAAATCCCTTAATAGAATTGAAATCATAATCACATCGCACCTTAATTAATTAAACCATGGGGAAGATCTTCAGATGTTTAATAACCTAAAAAAGTTTAATGAAACTATGGTTAGTCCACATGTGTGGGAAAACCATAAGAGTAATTAATTAAGTCCCTTAATCTAATTAACTATTAAACATGAGCTAATTGCATTAGGTCCCTTTTATTTCTTATAATCATTCCAAGTTTATTTTCCATGCATATCATGCTCGCTCATAATTATTTAGTTAATTACTTTAAGGTGACATAAGTATGGGTAATTAATTCATCTAATTAAGGGTCTAACTTAATTAACCCATAAAATCAACTTAATTACATTTCCTTAAATTAAATCAGATCACTAATGTCGGAATGGGTTTAAAATAGCAAGTGATGATTTCTCTTTTCTATTTTAAATAAAATCAAAGGTAAAACTTAATAAAGAAGCTTTGGTTTGCTTTAAATAATCTTATTTGATTTGATTGTCCTTAAGAACTAGTTTGGTTGAATGAATCACATGCTTATATTTGATTATCCTCTTTCCAATCATGTTAAATTTGGTATTCCATTTGAATTCATGCAACCATCTTTTCAAAATAAAGTAAAATAAAATGGATTTCCTTTATGTAAGCTTGCATTTGTTTATTTAATTAAGATATGTGTGGCTATTATCACTATTAAATCTAAATGTAGTTATCAAAAGCTTATAAATGAATAATAATATGTGTTATGATGCTAGTTATAAATACATAAGAAATGCATGTGCTTATAGCTTAAGTGTATGAATGTTAAGTTCTCTTTCCTCTATTCATGTGTTGATCTATATAATATTGAATAGTAATGGGTATATAGTCTGGAGATCCCAAGAACACTAGGCTTTAGCAATCCCCAAGGAGGCCATTTGATTACCTCACCACCCTAGTTTAACAACGGCAAATACCCATTTGATTTCATTCTTATGTATTTCAACATTAGAATTTGGATAGAGCTTTAATTCATACATATAAATGATTCAGTAAAAAAAAAAATACAATCTTTAAATGGTTTTCTTTGCCTTATTTATGTATACATCCATGTGTGTCCAAGAAAAGCAAGTATATAGTCTAGATTTCCTGGGAATATGAGACTTTAGTTAGCCCCAAGGAGATAATTTGATTACCTCACTTCCCAGGTTTAACAATGACACATACTTGCCTATATCTTTGTACATGTATATGTATATGTGATTAGTGAATGAAAATCCCATTTTACATTAAAATTGCATGCATTCATAATTGACTAAGTGGTTGAATTAATTAGCCATATGATTCGAAGCTTACTTCCTATGTTCATGTATACGAATTTACATATGTTTGAATGCAAATGGGTATATAGTCTGAACATCTTGAGAATATGAGGCTTTAGCTAGCTCCAAGGAGGCCATTTGATTACCTCACTTCCTAGTTTAACAAGAACACATGCCTATTTAATTTCATTCTTATGTCCATTTTTATTTAATTTCCCTAAACCCTAAACCCTAAACCCTAAGCCCTATAATTTTTAAAAAAAACCATAAATCCTAAATCCTAAACACTAAACCCTAAACCCTAAACTTTAAACCCTAGAAAACCATAAACCCTAAACCCTAAAAGCATAAACCCTGAAACCCTAAACCCTTCATCTCCATTATGTCCTATTACGTGTCAAATTCTCATTTAATTCAAGTATACTAAGGTCATTTTTTATACATCTTAACCAAGTCTTTTTAGGTCTACCTCTACCTTTCTTAACATAAGGAAAATCAATGCATCTACTCTAACATTATGATGCTTTATGTGGCCAAACCATCTAATTCTCTAATAATCTTATCTACCACTGGAGCTACTCCAAATTTTTCTTGAACATACTCATTTTGCATTTTATCTCTAAGAGTGAAGCCACTCATCCACCTGAGCCTCCTCATCTCTGTAACACTTAACTTAGTATTATGCTTCTATTTTATTAGCCAACATTCTGCACCATAAGTCATTGCAGGTCTTACCACCATCTTATAAAATTTTCCCTTAAGTTTAAGTTGAACTTTTCTATCACACAATAGGCTAGATGCATTCCTCCACTTCAACCATCCAACTTGAATTCTACTAATAACATCTCCATCTATTTAACCATCATTTTGAACAATATAGCCTAAATATCAGAATCGCTCACTCTTATTAATAACTTGTTCACCTAATGTCACAACACTACCATTAGAACTTCTACAACTAAAATTACACTCCACATATTCAGTTTTAGATCTACTTAATCGAAAACCTTAGACTCTAATGTTGACCTCCATAATGCAAGTTTCTCTTGACTTCTCTAGTCTTATCAACAAGAAGAATGTCATGAAAAGCATACACCAAGGTACATCTTCTAAATGCCTTAAGAACATCCATAACTAAAGCAAATAGATAAGGGCTTAAAGCTGATCCTTGATGTAATCCAATTGAAATGGGAAAATATTTTGTCAATCCTCATTGTCTTTGGACACAAGTAATAGCTCTAGTATACATATCCTTAATGACTTGACTATAACCAATATTAACTCCTTTCTATTCTAGAACTCTCCAAAGAACATCTCTTGAAACTTTATCATAAGCTTTCTAAATCAATAAATATCATATGTAAATCCTCCTTACTTTCTATACTTCTCCATCAAACCTCTTAACAAATGTATAGCTTCCATAGTGATCTAGCATGAAACTAAAGATTGTAGAAACTTTGTATCACATCAACCTGCTCAATTACTCTCCCCATAATTTTAATGTATGACACATTAACTTAATTCTTCTATTATTTGCACTCTTGTGCATCACCTTTATTCTTAAATATAGAACCAACAAACTCTTTTCCACTCATCCGACATCTTTTTCCTTTAAAATAACATTAAAAAGATTTGTATGCCAATAAATTCCTTGATCTCCTAAACATTTCCACACTTCTATTGGAATATCATCAGGTCCTACTGCCTTTCCACATGTCATTTTCTTTAAAGCTTCTCTAACTTTAGATTTAATAATACGATGATAAAAATAAAAAAATAAATCTAAACCCTAAAACCTAATAAACCTAATCCTAAACCTAAACCTAAACAATAAGAATGGGCAGAACCTTGATGGCAAGAACATCACCATCAACTAGGCTTAGTCTAGATTTGGCTGGATAATAGGAAGGAAAGCTATTCTTGGTGGGAGATCTGAGGTGCTAGTGGATATGGAGGTGGTGGTCAGGGAGGAGAGATGGAGGTTACAACCATGGTTGATCTAGAGATCATGATGGTCGATCCGCTAAGAGGCCAACGTGGTTCGATGGGAACCTGAGAATAAGAATGGTGATATACCGCTATGAAACTATGTCTTTAGAGTACAGATGGTTCTAGTTATCTAGGGTTTTTGATTTGCTCTATGGGTGCTCATTTTTTTATCTATGTCATTGCTTGTATCTTAAAAAACTTTGTGTTACTTGGTTGATGAAATTGAAAAGAAGAAATGTTGAATATGAATTTATTCTCTGTAAATAAAAAACCAAAACCCTAAACCCTAAACCCTAAATCATAAACCCTAAAACCCTAAACCCTAAACCTTAAACCCAAAAAAAAAACCCTAAACCCTAAACCCTAAACCTCAAAACCTAAACCCTAAGCCCTAAACCCTAAACTAACCCTAAACCCTAAAATGCTAAAAACTTAAACCTAAACCTAAAAAGAAAATAAAATAAAAATTAAAAATAAATTAAAATAAAATAAATAAAAACCAAAACGAAACTAAAAATACAAAATCTAAATAAAATAAAACTAAAAGTAAAATAAACCTGTCAAAATAAAATAAAAACTAAATAAAAACCTAAACCTAAAAAATAAACTTAGAAAATAGAACCTAAAAATAAATAATAAAAAATACCTAAACCCTAAATTAAAAAAAAAACTTAAACCTAAAATAAAAATAAAATAAACTTAAACCTAAACTAAAATAAACTAAACTAAATTAAATAAAACCTAAACCTAAACTTAAAATAAACTAAACCTAAACCCTAAACTAAATAAAATAAAATAAACTAAAAATAAACCTAAACTTAAACTAAAAAAAATAAAACCTAAAAATAAACCTAAAATAAAAAATAAGACCTAAACCTAAAAAATAAAATAAAAATAAAACTCTACTAAAAAATAAACCTAAACCTAAACCTAAACCTAAAAAATAAACTAAAATAAAAAATATAATCTAACAAATAAAACCTAAAAATAAACCTAAAATGACTAAACTAAACTAAACCCTAAACCCTAAAACCCAAAACCCAAAACCCAAAACCCAAAACCCAAAACCTTAAACCCTAAACCCTAAACCCTGAACCATAAACCCCAAACCCTAAATCCTAAACTTACCCTAAACCCTCAACCCTAAACCCTCAACCCTAAACCTAAAGTAAATAAAGCTTAAAAATAAATAAATAAGAAAACCTAAACCAAAATAAAATAAAATAAAAGAATAAAGTAAAAACATAAACTAAAACTTAAACCTTAACCTAAACCTAAAAAGGAAATAAACTAAAAAATAAAAATTAAACTAAAATAAAATTAATAAAATCTTGAACTAAACTAAAAAAATAAAAAACCAAAATAAAATAAAATCTACACCTAAAAAAACCTAAAATAAAATTAAATAAAAACCTAAGCATAAAAAATAAACAAAAAAGAAAACCTAAAGCCTAAAGTCAAAAAAACCTAAACCTAAAATATAAATAAAATAAAACTATACCAAAACTAAAATAAGCTAAACTAAATAAAATAAAACTTAAACCTAAACCTAAACCTAAACCTAAACTAAATAAAGTAAAATAAACTAAAAATAAACCTAAACCTAAACTAAAAAGTAAAACCTAAAAATAAACCTAAAATAAAAACCTAAAACCTAATCCTAAAAAAAAAAAAAAAAACCTAAACCTAAACTTAAAAATAAAAAATAAAGCTTAAACCAAAAAAAATAAAATGAAAATAAAACTCAACTAAAAAATAAACCTAAACCTAAACCTAAACCTATAAAATAAACTAAAATAAAAAATCTTAAACTAAAATGAACAAACCTAAAATAAAAAAATTAAACAAAATAAAAATAAAAAATAAACCTAATAAAAATAAAAAATAAATTAAACTAAATTAAATAAAAAATAAACTAAATAAACCTAAACTTATGAGTTTACTTTCTTTTTTAAAAAAAAAACCATAAACCATAAACCCTAAAATCCTAAACCCTAAACCCTAAACCCTAATCATAAACCCTAAACCCTTAATGCATAAACTCTAAAACCCTAAACCCTAAACCCCAAACCCTAAACCATAAACCCTAAACTCTAAACCCTAACCCTAAACCCTAAATGCCAAACCCTAAACCCTAAACCTAAACGCGAGGTATCTAAATAAATTAAAAAATAAACATAAACCCTAAAACCTAATGAACCTAAACCTCAACCTAAACCCTAAGAATGGACAAACCTATAAGAACATCACTGAACTGCTCGCCTTAGATCTAGCAGAGGCGCTTATAATGGTGGTGGGGATATGGGTCTGGTGGATATGGAGGTGGTGGTAAAATGGAGGTGGGAGGAAAGGAGGTTGGCATGGTGGTGGTGGATCCCGCTACTTGAGAGGCCGGGGTGGTTCTGAACAGAATTGGAGAAACTCAAGAATGGCCAATCCAATCTATTGCTTATGGAACTGTCTTTACCATAGAGAGGGTTCTAGTTATCTATGGATTTTTATTTGCTCTATGTGTGTTCCTTTTTTATCCAGGTCGTTGCTTTTATCTTAGAAAATTTGGAGTGTTACTTGGTTGATGAAATTGAAAATAAGAAATGTTGAATATGAATTTGCTCTCTATTAAATTAAAAATAAATAAAAACCTTAAACCCTAAACTAAAACCTGAACCCTAAACCTAAAACCTAAATCGCTAACCCTTAACCCTAAATTCTAAAAACCCTAAACCCTAAAACCCTAAACCCTAAACCCTAAACCCTAACCCCAAAAAAACCCTAAACCCAAAAACCTAAACCCTAAACCCTTAACCCTAAACTAACCCTAAACCCTTAAAAGCTAAAAACTTAAAACTAAACAAAATAAAACCTAAAAATAAACTAAATAAAAAACCTAACCCAAAATTAAATAATCATGCACTAGAACCTAAACCTAAGCATAAACCTAAACCTAAACCTAAAAAAAATAAAATAAAAAATAAAAACTAAACTAAAATAATTAAATAAAAATCTAAACTAAACTAAAAAATAAAAAATCTAAAGTAAATAAAAAATAAACCTAAAATAAACTTGGAATAAAATAAAATTAAAATAAAAACTAAATAAAAACTTAAACCTTAAAAATAAACCTAAAAATAGAACTTAAAATAAATAAAAAATAAAACCTAAACCATAAACTAAAAAAAATCTAAACATAAACCTAAACCTAAACTAAAATAAACTTAAATAAACTAAACTAAAATAAATAAAGCCTAAACCTAAACTTATAATAAACTAAACCTAAACCCTAAACGAAATAAAATAAAAGAAATTAAAAATAAACCTAAACCTAAACTAAAAAATAAAACCTAAAAATAAACCTAAAATTAAAACCTAATACCTAAACCTAAAAATATAAAATAAAAACCTAAACCTAAAAAAAAATTAAACTAAACTAAAAAATAAACAAAAAATAAATTAAAATAAAAAACCTAAACTTAAATAAGTAAACCTAAAATAAATAAATAAATAAATTAAAATAAAAAAATAAACCTAAATAAAAATAAAAAATAAAAATAAACTAAAATAAATAAATAATAATCTAAATAAACCTAAACGGACCAGTTTACTTAATTAAAAAAAAACCAAACCCTAAACCCTAAACCCTAAACCCTAAACCCTAAACCTTAAACCCTAAAAACCCTAAACCCTAAAGCCTAAACACTAAACCCTAAACCCTAAACCCTAACCCTAACCCTAACCCTAACCCTAAACCCTTAACCTTAAACCCTAAACCCTAAATCCCTAAACTCTAAACCCTAAACCTTAAACCTTAAAAACCTGAAAACCTAAACCAAAACTAAATAAAACCTAAAAATAAAATAAATGAAAAAACATAATCCTAAATAAAATAAAAGCATAAACTAAAACCTAAACCTAAAATCAAAAATTAAGAAATAAAAATAAACTAAAATATAATAAATAATAACCTAAACTAAATTAAAAAAATAAAATATAGCTAAGAATAAAAAACTAAACAAAATAAAAACTAAACGTAAAATAAAAATAAAATAAACCTAAAATAAACATAAAATATAATGAAATGAAAACTAAATAAAAACCTAAACCTAAAAAATAAACCTAAATATAAATAAAAAAATAAAACATAAACCATAAACTAAAAAAAACCTAAACCTAAAATAAAAATAAAATTAAAAAACATAAACCTAAACTAAAATAAATAAAAATGAAACTAAAAATTAATCTTAAACCTAATCCTAAGCCTAAATAAATAAACTAAAATAAATAAACCTAAAATACATAAATTATATTAAATAAAAATAGAAAATAAACATAAATAAAGTTAAAATATAAAACAAACCAAAATAAATAAAACATAAACTAAATAAACTAGATAAACCTAATCATAATAGTTTACTTAAATAAAAAAACCACAAACCCCTAAGCTACTCCTAAACCCTAAACTTTAGAACCCTAAATCGTAAACCCTAAAAATTGTAAACCCCAAAGCCTAGACATTAAACACTAAACCCTAACCCTAAACCTTAAACCCTAAAACCATAAACCTTAAAACCCTAAACCCTAAAAAAACATAAACCTAAACTAAACAAAACGTAAAAATGAAATATATAAAAAAACCTAAACCTAACTATAATTAAAAATAAAATAAAATAAAAACCTAAACTAAAACCTGAACCTACACCTAAAAATAAAATAAAGTAAACCAATAAAAATAAACTAAAATAAATCAAATAAAAACCTAAACTAAACTAAAAAAATAAAATAAACCTAAGAATAAAAGACCTAAATAAAATAAAAACTAAACATAAAATAAAAATAAAATAACAACAAAATAAAAACATAAACTTAAAAAGTAAATCAAAAAATAAATAAAAAATAAAACCTAAGCCCTAAACTAAAAAAAACCTAAACCTAAAATTAAAATAAAATAAATGAAATTCAATAAACCTAAACCTAAACTAAAATAAACTAAACTAAAATAAATAAAACCTAAACATGAACCTAAAATAAACTAAACCTAATCCTAAACCTAAACTAAATTAAATATAATAAACTAAAAATAAACCTAAACCTGAACTAAAAAATAAATCCTAAAAATAAACCTAGAATAAAAACATAAAACCTAACATAAAAGAATAAAATAAAAACCTACACCTAAACCCAGAAATAAAAAATGAAACATAAACCTTAAAAATAGAATGAAAATAAAAATCAATTAAAAAATAAACCTAAAGCTAAAAAATAAACTAAAATAAATGAACCTAAAATAAATAAACCAAATGAAATAAAAATAGAAAATAAACCTAAATAAAAATAAATAATAAAGTAAGTTAAAAAAATAAAAAATAAAATAAATATACTAAATAAACCTAAACCTATCGGTTTACTTAATTTTTTAAAAAAAAACTTAAACCCTAAACCCTAAATTCTAAACCCTAAAAAACCCTAAACCCTAAAAGCATAAACCCTGAAACCCTAATCCCTAATCTAACCCAAAACCTACTAAACAACACTAAAAAAACCCTAAACCTTAAAGCCTAAACACTAAACCCTAAACCCTAAGCCCTAAACCCAACCCAAAATCCCTGAACCCTAAAACCCTAAATCGTAAAATACTAAACCCTTAAACCTTAAACCCTAAACCCTAAACCCCAAAAACCAAAAAACCTAAACCAAAACTTAATAAAACCAAAATAAATAAATGAATAAATAAACCTATACCTAAATAAAATAAAAAAAGATCAAAAAATAAAAATAAAAACCTAATCTAAATCCTAAACCTAAACCTTAAAAGAAAATAAAATAGAAAATCTTAAAAAATTAAAATAAAAAAACCCCTAAACTAAACAAAAAAATAAAATAAACCTACGAATAAAAAGCCTAAACAAAATAAAAACAATGTAAAATAAAAATACAATATACCTAAAATAAATTAAAATATAAACTAAATACAAACCTAAATACAAAAAATAAATTTAAAAATAATCCTAAACCCTAAGCTAAAAAAGAACCTAAACCTAAAATAAAAAAAACCTAAACCTAAACTAAAACAAGTTAAGCCTAAACCTAAACTTAAAATAAACTAAACCTAAACCTATACCTAAACTAAATAAAATAAAATAAACTAAAAATAAACCAAAACCAAAACTAAAAAAAAAACCTAAAAAGTAAGCCTAAAATAAAAACCTAAAACTTAAACCTATAAAAATAAATTTAAAACATAAACCTAAACCAAAAAAAACCTAAATCTAAAAAATAAATAAAAATAAAACTAAACTAAAAAATAAACCTAACCCTAAAACATACTAAAATAAAAACCTAAACTAAAATAAATAAACGTAAATAAATAAACTAAACTAAATAAAAAATAAACCTAAATATAAATAAATAATAAAATAAACTAAAATAAAGAAAATATAACTCAATAATCGTAAACCTACCAATCTAATCCAACAACCCTAAATCCAAAACCCTAAACCCTAAAACCCTAAACCATAAATCCTAAACCCTAAAATAAAAAACCTAAACCCTAAACTTAAAACAAACAAAATAGAATTAACCATATCTAAACTAACATAAATTAAACTAAAATAAATAAAACCTAAACCTAAAATAAACTAAACCTAAACCCTAAACTAAATAAAATAAAATAAACAAAAAATAAACCTAAACCTAAGCTAAAAAATAAAACCACAAAATAAACTTAAAATTAAAACCTAAAACTTAAACCTAAAAAATAAAATAAAAACCTAAACCTAAAAAAAAAATTAAACCTACAAAATAAAATAAAAATAAAATATAATAAAAATCCTAAACTAAAATAAATAAACCTAAAATAAATAAACTAAACAAAACAAAAATGAAAACTAAACCTATATAAAAACATAAAATAAAATAAACTAAAATAAATAAACTTAATAAACCTAAACTCACCAATTTATTTAAATTTGAAAAAAAAACCCTAAACCCTAAACCGTAAAGCATAAACCCTAAACTAACATAAAACCCTAAACTAAATAAAATAAAACTTAAACCTAAAAAATAGAACCTAAACCTAAATCCTAAACACTAAACCCTAAACCCTAAACCCAAAGCCCAACCATAAACCCTAAACCTTAAACCCAAAACCCTAAATCCTAAACCCTAAACCCTAAATCGTAAAACCCTAAACCCTAAACTTTAAACTAACCCTAAACCCTAAACCCTAAAACCCAAAACACTAAAACCCTAAACCCTAAACCCTAAACCCTAAAAAACCAAACTAAAAGTATAAACCTAAACTCCTAAAACTGCCTAAACCTAAAATCAACCTAAATCCTAAACACTAAACCTAAATAACCCTAAACTAACCTAAAATAACCCTAAACCTAAACCTAAACCCTAAACCTAAATCATAAACCTAAATAAACCTAAAAACCTAAACTAAACCCTAAACTAAACCTAATAAAATAAACCTAAACTATAAATAAAACCTAAATAACTAAACTTAAACTATAAACCTAAAGTGTTAAAATAAACCTAAACCCTAAACTAATTAACCTAAACTAAACACTAAAACCTAAATCCTAAAACCTTAAACCTTAAACCATAGACCCTAAACCCTAAACCCTAAACCTTAAACCCTAAACCCTAAAATTGGAAACCCTAAACTCTAAATTAACCCTAAACCCTAAATGTTAAAACCCAAAACCCTAAAACCCTAAACACTAAACTCTAAAAAACCATAAACCCTAAACCCTTATTCCTAAACCCTAATCTAACCCTAAGCCCTAAGCTAAACCTAAACCCTAAACCCTAGACCCTACACCCTAAAAACCCTAAACCTTAAAGCCTAAACACTAAACACTAAACCCTAAATCCTAAACCCTAACCCTAAACCCTTAACCCTAAAACCCTAAACCCTAAAACCTTAAACCCTAAACCCTAAACCCTACACCTTAAAAAGCTAAAAACCTAAACCTATAAATAAAATAAATGAAAAAAATAAACCAAAATAAAATAAATAAAATAAAATAAAATAAAAACATAAACTAAAACCTAAACCTAAAAATAAAATAAAATAAAAATTTATAATAAACTAAGATAAAATAAATAAAACCAAAACTAAACTAAAAAATAAAATAAACCTAAACTAAATATAGTAAAGGCCTAAATAAAATAAAAATTAAACGTAAAATAAAAGTAAAATAAACCTAAAATAAATTAAAATAGAAACTTAAACTTCAAAAATAGAAATAAAAATAAATAAATAAAAACCTAAACCCTAAACTAAAAAAAAGCTAAACCTAAAATAAATAAAATAAAATAAACCTAATCCTAAACACAAATAAATTAAACTAAAATAAATAAAACCTAAACCTAAACCTAAAATAAACTAAACTTAAACCCTAAACTAAATAAAATAAAATAAACAAAAAAATAAACCTAAACCTAAACTAAAAAAATAAAACCTAAAAATAAACTTAAAATAAAAACCTAAACCTAAACCTAAAAATAAAAAATAAAAACTAAAACTAAAAAATAAAAAAATAAAAAACTAAAATAAAAAATCTAAACTAAAATGCATAAACCTATAATAAATAAACTAAACAAAATAAAAATAAAAATAAACCTAAATAAAAATATAAAATAAAATAAACTTAAATAAATAAAAAATAAACTAAATAAACTTAAACCTACCTATTTATTTAATTAAAAAAACCCTAAACTAAAATTAAATAAAATAACCCTAAACCCTAAACTAACTAAACACAACCCAAAACTAAACCTTAAAACCTAAACCCTAAACCATAAATCAGTAAACCCTAAACCCTAAACTAAAACCCTAAACCCTAAACAACACAAAACTAAAGTCTAAACTAAACCTAAACCTAAACCCTAAACATCCCTAACCCTAAACTAAACCTAAACACTAAACTAAAACCCTAAACCTAAATCCTAAACCCTAAACACTAAAACCTAAACTAAAACTTAAACTAACCTAAAACTAAACCTAAACCTAAACTAAACTAAACCTAAACCTAAACTAAACTAAACCTAACTAAACTAAAAAACTAACCTAAACCAATCTAAACCAAACCTAAAACCTAAACTAAACTAAATCAGGAACTTAAAAAATAAACCTAAATAAATACTAAACTAAACTAATATACTAAAAACCATAAACCTAAACTAATAAAACTAAACCCTAAACTAAACCTTAAATCATAATAAATAAACTATAAACCCTAAAACTAACTATAAACCCTAAACTAAACTAACCCTAAACATAAACTAAACCCTATAAACCCTAAAACTCTAAACCTAAACCTTAAATTGAAGTTTAAACTAAACCTAAATCTAAACCTAACCTAACTAAACCTTAAACCCTAAACTTAAACTAAAACTAAACTAAAACATAGTCCTAGGGTTGCTTCGTTTTTTTTTAAAAAAATCTAGTATAAAATCTTAAACCTACAAACCCTAATTCTGAAGCATTAAACTACCCAGCCTTCGACTGACCTAAAGAAATACAAACCTAAAGCCACAAACCCTAACTCAAAGTTAAACCCTAAAAACATGGAACCACAAAACCATAAAAACTTAAACCCTAAAAAGCACAAACCTAAATCCTAACCATAGACCTAAACTGAGCCCCGACCACAAATCTAAAACCTAAAGTAACTAAATAAATTAAAAAGTAAACCTAAACCCTAAAACCTAATAAACCTAAACTTAAACCTAAACCCTAAGAATGTTCAGAATCGTGATGATACAAACATCACCGTCAACCATGCTCAGTCTAGATCGGTGGAAGCGGAGGTTATGTATCTATGGTTATGGAGGCGGGAGGAGAGATTCATTTTACAGTCATGGTGGTGGCAGAGGGGGAGATCGGGGATATGATGGTGGATCCTGCTACTCGAGGGGCCGGGGTGGTTCTGATGGGAACTGGAGAAATTAAAGAATGGCCAATCCGATCTACTGGTTATGGAACTATCTCTTTACAGTACAGATGGTTCTAATTACCTAGGTTTTTTAATTTGCTCAAGGAGTGCTCATTTTTTATCTAAGTCGTCACTTGTGTCTTAGGAAACTTGGAGTGTTACTTGGTTGAAGAAATCAAAAAGAAGAAATGTTGAATATAAATTTATTTCTATTGAAAAAAAAGCATAAACCATAAACCCTAAACTAAAACTTGAACTCTAAACCCTAAACCCTAAAAACCTTAAACCCTAAACCTAAATCTAAACCTACCAAAACCCTAAACCACCACAAAACCTAAACCTTTACCCTAAACCCAAAAAAAAATCCTAAACCCAAACTAGGCAGAGCTTAAACCACAAAGTAAAAATAAATTAAAATAAATAAGAACTAAAACTAAATGAAAAAATAAAATAAATCTAAGAATAAAAAAACCAAAATAAACTAAAAACTAAACATAAAATAAAAATAAAACCTAAAAATAATTAAAAAAATAAAACCTAATCCTTAAACTAAAAAAAAACCTAAACCATAAATAAAATAAAATTAAAGATAAAATAAACTAAACTAAAATAAATAAAACTAAACTAAAAAAACAAATGAGCCTAAACTAAATGGATAAAATAAACCAAATTAAACTTAAACATAAACTAAAAATAAAACCTAAAATAATCCCAAAAAACCAAAACCTAAACATAAAAGAACTAAACTAGGCACGAGAAAAATAAAAATAAAACATAAAATAAAATAAAAAAAATAAAACTCATTAAAAAAAAACCTAAACCTGAACCTAATAAAATAAAAAATCTAAACTAAAATAAATAAACTAAACTTAATAAAAATAAAAATAAACCTAAATAAAAATTTTAAAAAACTAAATGTACTAAATAAACCTAAACCTACTGGTTTACTAAATTTAAAAGAGAAACTTTAAACTAAAATCCTAAACCCCACAAACTCAGACCAAACCACAAAAAAGAACCTAAACTACTAAATAAACACAAAATAAAATAAAATAAAAACTAAAATTAAACTAAAATAAAATAAATAAAACCTAAATTAAACTAAAAATAAAATAAACCTAAATATGAAAACTTAAATAAATATAACATAAAATAAACTTAAAATAAAATAAAATAAAACTATAAAAAACCTTAAATAATTAACCTAAAATAAAATAAAATAAACCTTGCAGAACTAAAACTAAACCTAAACCTAAAATAAATAAAATAAATAAACCTAAACCTAAACTAAACTAAACTAAAATAAATAAACCTAAACCTACACCTAAACTAAAACAAGATAAAATAAACTAAAATAAACCAACCTAAACTAAAATAAACCTAAAATAAACCTAAAATAAAACCTAAAACCTAAACCTAAAATAAAATAAAACCTAAACTGAGCCTAAAAAAACCTAAACCTAAAATAAAATGTAAATAAACTAAAAAAAACATAAATGTAAACTAAACCTAAAGCTAGAAAATAAAATAAACCTAAACTAAGGATAAATAAACTGGCATAAATAAATTAAACTATATAATAGATAAAATAAACTAGATAAATAAAATAAACTAAATAAACCTAAACCTGGGTTGCTTGGCTTTGAAATCCCAAACTTCCCTAAGGCTCATCCTGAGCCCTGGGCCTCCATGACCCTGATTGACCCTGGGCCCCAGGCAGCTTATGACCCTAGGCTCTTAAATACTGGGCCTGAGCCTAAAATCAAAGGCCTAGATAATAAAGATAAAATGAATGCTAAACATAGATGTGAAATAAAAAATAACTCTACTAGGCTGAATCTTAACTGAGCTAAAATAAACTAAGATAAAGCCGAGCTAAGATAAATGGGCCAAGATAAATTAACTGGCAGCATAAAATAAACCTATAAATAAAAGAAATAAAGTGAGCTAAGATAAATAATAAATAAACTAAATATCTAAATAAACTAGGCCTGGGTTTGATTAAAGGACCCAGGCCCTGATCTTACCCTAAAAGACCCTGAGCCCTAAACCTGGGCCCTACTGACCACTGAACTAAACCTAAAAACATAAACCTTAAAATCCTAAACCCTAAACCTAAACCAAGCCAAACCCTAAACCCCAAACCTAAACTAAATTAATTAAATAAATTAAAAAAAAAGTAAACCCTAAAACCTAATCAACCTAAACTAAACCCACAGAATGGGGCCTTGATGGCAGGAACATCACTGTCAACTAGGTTTAGTCTAGATCTAGTAGTGGAGGTGAAGGCTGATGTGGTGGATATCGCAGTGGTGGTGGGGGATCTGGAGGTGCTGGTGGTTAGGGAGGTGGTGGTCGGAGTAGTGGTGGTTATGGAGCAGGAGGAGAGATAGAGGTTACAACCATGGTGATGGTGGAGGGAGAGATCGGGGATATGATGGTGGATCCTGTTAATCGAGAGGCCAGGGTGGTTCTGATGGGAACTAGAAAGCGAAGAGCGACTATCGATCTCGCTTATGGGCGTGTCTTTCTGATAAAGATGTTCTACTTACCTAGGGTTTTTGATTTGCTCAATGCGTGCTCATTTCTGATCTATGTCGTCGTTTGTGACTTAGAAAACTTGGTGTGTTACTTGATTGACGAAATCAAAAAGAAGAAATGTTGAATCTGAATTTTTCTCTGTTAAAAAAAAAACCAAAAACCCTAAACTAATCTTGAACCCTAAACCTAAAACCTAAACCCTAAACACTTAATCCTAAACCATAAAAAGCCAAAACCTTAAACCTAAAACCCTAAACCCTAAAACACTAAACCCTAAACCTTAAAAACCTAGAAACCTAAACCTAAACTAAATAAAACCTAAAAATAAAATAAATAAAAAGCCCCAACCTAAATAAAATAAAATAAAAGCCTAAACTAAAACTTAAATAGAAACCTAAACCTAAAAATAAAATAAAATAAAAAATAAAAACTAAACTAAAATAAAATAAATAAAAACCTACACTAAACTAAAAAAATAGATAAATCTAAAAATAAAAAACATAAATAAAATAAAACCCAAACATAAAATTGAAAAAACCTAAAATAAAATAAAATAAAAACTAAATAAAAACCTATACCTAAAAAATTAACCCAAAAATAAATAAAAAATAAAATCTAAACCCTAAACTAAAAAAAATAATCCTAAATAAACAAAACAAAAAGAACCTAAACCTAAACTACAATAAACTAAACTAAAATAAATGAAACCTAAACCTAAACCCTAAACTAAATAGAATAAAATAAATAAAAAATATACCAAAACATAAACTAAAAAATAAAACCTAAAAATAAACCTAAAACCTAAAATTAAAAAATATAATAAAAACCTAAACCTATGCATTAAAATAAAAAATAAAACCTAAACCTAAAAAATAAAATTAAAATAAAACTAAACTAAAAAATAAACATAAACATAAACCATAACCTAAAAATACATTGAAATAAATAAACGTCAAATAAATAAACTAAACTAAAAAAATCAAACTAAATAAAAATAAAAAAATAGAACTAAATCAAAATAAAAAAATAAAACTAAAATAGATAAAAAATAAACTAAATAAACCTAAGCCTACCAGTTTACTTAATTTAAAAATAAAAAAACCCTAAACAATATATCATAAACCCCAAACCCTAAACCCTAAAACTAACCCTAAACCCTAAAACCTAATCCTACAACCCTAAACCTATAACCTAAAACCCTACACTGAGACCACCAGGCATTGGACCCTAACCCCAGTCCTAGAGCCACCAGGCCCCAAACCCTAGACCACAGGCCACAGGCCCTAAACTCTGGGCTCTGGCCATAAACCCTTCTAAAACCTAAAATCCTGAACAAGCTGGGTGAGGCTGAGCCCAGACCAACTTACAAACCCTAAACAGGCTGAAAACCTGGGCCCTACCTAGCCATGAGCCCTGATCCTACCCAGAGGCGTGAGCCCTAAGACCCTAGGGACCATAAAGCCTTAAAGGCGTGAGCCCTAGGCCTGAGCCCTGGGCAAACCCAAAAGCTGAGCTGAGCTAAAGGCCTAAACCTAAACCTAAAAATAAAATAAAATAAAAATAAAATAATAAAAATAAACTAAAATAAAATAAATAAAAAACTAAACTAAACTAAATAATAACATAAACCTAAGAATAAAATACCTAAATAAAATAAAAACTTAACTTAAAATAAAAATAAATATACCTAAAATAAAATAAAATAAAAACTAAATAAAAATTTAAACCTAAAAAATAAACCTAAAAATAAAACCTAAAAACAAATAAAAAATAAAACCTAAACCCTAAACTGAAAAAGCAAACTAAACCTAAAATAAAAATAAAAGAAACAAACTAAAATAAACTAAACTAAAATAAATAAAATTATACCTAAACCTAAAATAAACTAAACCTAAACCTAAGGCTAAACTAAATAAAATAAAAGAAACTTTAAATAAGCCGAAACCTAAACTAGAATATAAAACCTAAAATAAAAATGTAAAACTTAAACCTAGAAGACTAAAATAATAACCTAAACCTAAACCTAAAATTAAAAAATATAACCTGAACCTAAAAAATAAAATAAAATTAAAACTCAACTAAAAAATAAACATAAAATAAAACCTAAACCTAAATAATAAACTAAAATAAAAAACATAAACTAAAATAAAATAAATAATAAAAAAATAAACCTAAATAAAAATAAAAAATAAAATAAACTAAATAAACATAAACCTACTGTTTTATGTAATTTAAAAAAAAACCTTAAACCTTGAATCCTGAACTCTAAACCCTGAGCCCTAAATCTATAACCCTAAACCGTACACCATAAAAAACCCTAAACCCTAAACCTACAATCCTAAACCCTAAACCCTAAATCCTACACCCTAAAAAACACTAAACCGTAAACCCTAAACCCTAAAAGCAAAAAGCCTAAAATCCTAAAAGCAAAAAACCCTAAAACCCAAAACCTTAAACTTAAACCAAAACTAATTAAATAAATTTAAAAATAAACCTAAACCCTAAAACCTAATAAACTTAAACCACAAGAATGGGCAGAACCTTTGCGGTTGGAACATCACCGTCAACTATGCTTAGTCTAGATCTTGTGATGGAGGCAAAGTCGGAGGTGGTAGTTATCACAGTGGTGGTGGGAGACCTGGAGGTGTTGGTGGATATGGAGGTGGTGGTCAGAGCAGTGGTGGTTATGAAGGTGGGTGGAGCAATGGTGGGAAATCTTGAGGTGTTGGTGGATATGCGTGCTCATTTTTTATCAATGTCATCACTTGTGTCTTAAAAAACTTAGTGTGTTACTTGGTTGATGAAAAAAAGAAATGTTTAATCTAAATTTATTCCTTTGTTAAAAAAAATCAAAAACCTAAAAACTAAATTAAAACTTGAACCCTAAACCTAAAACCTTAACCCTAAACCATAAACCCTAAAACCTTAATCTCTAAACCTAAACATTAAACCCTAAACCCACCCTAAACTCTAAACCCTAAACCCTAAAACAACCCTAAACCCTAAACTCTAAACCTTAATCCAAACCCAAAACCCCAAACCCTAAACCCTAAACCCTATACACTAAAAGTTAAAACCAACCTAAACTAAATAAAACCTTAAAATAAAATAAATAAACAAACCTAAACCAAACAAAATAAATAAATAAAATAAAATAAAACATAAACTAAAAGCCTAAACTAAACCTGTGACTAAAAAATAATTACACTAAAAGATAAATAACAACCTAATAAACTAAAATAAAATGCTTAATAAAATAAATTAAAATAAAAAATAAAATAAAATAAAAACTAAATCAAACTTAAACATAAAAATAAACCAATAAACTTAATAATAAAAAAAATAATAAAACTAAAATAAACACGAATAAAATAAAATAAACCTAAACCTAAACTAAAATAAACTAAACTAAAATAAATAAAACATAAACCTAAACTTAAACCTAAAATAAAACAGACTTGAACCTAAACTAAATAAAATAAAGAAACTAAAAAATACCTAAACCTAAACTAAAATAAAACCTAAAACCTAAACCTAAAATAAATAAAGATCTAAAATACCCCAAAAAAAAATTTGGAAAAATAAAAATAAAACTAAACTCAAAATAAACCTAAACCTAAATAAAACCTAAAAAAATAAACTTAAATAAATATAAACTAAAATAAAATAAAAAGATAAATAAACTAAACTAAATAAAATAAAAATAAACCTAAATAAAAAAATAAAATAAAATAAACTAAAATAAATAAAATAAAATAACTAAACTTAATAAACATAAAACATCTTGGTTTAATTAATTTAAAAGATAAAACTAAAAAAAATAAAAGGATTAAAAGATCTGACCCTGAGCCCTAAAGATCCTACCTGTGCCCTATCTACTGACCTTAAACCCTAACCCTACCCTGACCCTAAACCCTAGGCCCTAAACCACCCTAAAACCCTGACCCTGAAACTGGTAGGCAGACTCAGGCACAGGCCTGCAACCTAAACCTAGGCCCTGAGCCTAAACCTAAAACCTACAAACCTAAAAGGGTTAAAACTTAAAAATGATAAATAAACCTAAACATAAATTAAAAGAGATAAAATAAAACCTTAAGCTTGGACCTAAACCTAAACTGAAGCCTAAACATAAAATAAAATAATAAAAAATAAAACTAAACTAAAATAAAATAAATAAAACCTAAACTAAACTAAAGAATAAAATAAACCTTAAATTAAAAACCTAAATAATATAAAAAATTAAATGCTAAATAAAATAAAACAAACCTAAATGAACAAAACTTAACCTAAAAACCCTAACCTTGGCAAACCTAGGCAGCAAACCATACCCAAAATCCTAATCCTAAACCATAAACCCTACCATAAACACTAAGACCCTAAACCCTTGGCCTTAAACATAAGCTGAAACCTACCAAAATAAACAAAAAAAAACTTAAACTAAAATAAATGGACTAAAATAAATAAACTAAACTAAATAAAATTAAAAATAAACCTAAATAAAATAAAATAAATTTAAATAAATAAAATAAACTAAATAAACTTAAACCTACGGGTTTGCTTAATTTTTTTAAAAAAACCTAAACCTTAAAACCATAATTGGATCTGGTTTGTTCTTTTATTTAAAAGAAATAAAACCTAACAACACTAAACTAATTTGGACCACTGGACCAACCTAGATCCTCCACAGGCCCTAAACCTAAAACCCAAGACCTAGGCCCAGGCCTGAGCCCTAGGCCCTGAGCTCTGGCCACTGAGCCCTAGGCCCTGAGCCCACTGAGCTCACAGGCCACTGAGCCACTACCCCAAAGCTTAAGGCTGAGCCACAAATGTTAGGCCCTGAGCCCTACCCTGATCCATGACCCTAGGCCCTAATAAGCATGGACTTAAACTAAATAAAACCTAAAAATAAGATAAATAAAACCAAGATCCTAAACTTAAAATAAAACCTAAAAAATAAAATAAAATAAAGGCCTAAACTAGATAAATAAATCCTGAGCCTGACACAAAATAAAAGAGCCTGACTGGACCTAAACCCTAAATAAAATTAAAATAACTAATTAACTAAACATACTAAAATAAAACCTAAAATAAACCTAAAATAAAAAGATCCTAAACTAAGAAAACGGATAAAACTTAAACTAAACCTAAAATAAAAAATAAAACCTAGCCTAAAAATAAAATAAAAAAATAAAATCAACTAAAATAAGCTAAACCTAAAATAAACTAAAATAAAAAACCTAAACTAAAATAAAAAAGTAAACTAAATAAAAATAAAAAATTAGACCTAAAAAATAAAAAAATAAAATAAACTAAAATAAATAAAATAAACTAAAAAACTAAATAATAAACTAAAACCTACTGGTTTACTTCATTTAAAAAAAACTAAACCCTAAACCCTAAACCCTAAACCCTAAAAACACAAAACAAACTAGTAATCTTTGGGTTATTATCTATTTAAAAAAACCAAAATTGTAAACTCAGATGGAGCACGGACCACGGACTTAAAACTAAACCCTAAATGTAAAATAAATAAAATAAAATAAACCTAAAATAAAATAAATAAAACCTAAAATAAATTAAACCTAAACCCTAAAGAAATAAAATAAAATAATCTAAAATAAACTAAACTAAAGTAAAACCTAAAAAATAAAATAAAACCTAAACTAAACTTAAAATAAAAATAAACATAAACCGAAAATAAAATAAAATAAAACTAAACTAAAAATAAACATAAACCTTAAGCACAAAAATTAACTAAAATAAAACATAAACTAAAATAAATAAACCAAAATCAATAAACTAAATAAATAAAATAAATAAACCAAATAAATCATAAACTAAATAAATAAATATAAATATAAATAAACTAAACCCTCTTTGGTTTGATTTAAAAACTGAGCCCACAGGCCCTAGGCCAGGCCTTAGCCATGGATCCTAGGCCAAGGCCACGGACAGACACTCTAGGCCTGGGCCCTGAGCTCAGGCCCTAGTGACTTTGATCCCTGAGCCACTGAGGCACTAGATCTTAGATCCTGAGGCTCTAGGCCACAGGCCACTGGGAACCAGCTGACTAGGCCACTACCCTTAACCCTGAGCCATGGCGATGACTCTGAGCCCTATTGACCTGGTGAACTGACCTAAAACCATGAAACCTAGGCCTAGGCTCAAAGTGACTATAGGCCCTAAACAATGACACTGACCACAGGACCACACTGACCTATTAAAGATTAAAGTTAAAATAAAACTAAAGCCTAGGCTTAAGATAAAAAATAAACAACCTAAAAATAAAATAAAATAAAACTAAAAAGAAAATAAACATAGGCAACTGGCCAGATAAAATACTAAGATAAAAAACATAAACTAAAATAAATAAACCTAAAACTAAAATAAACTAAATAAAACCAAAATAAATTTAAATAAATCAGATAAATAAATAAATAAAATTAAACTAGATAAAATAAAGCTAAATAAACCTAAACTGGTGGTTTGCTTTTTAAAGAAAACCCTAAACTGGGCCAGGCCATGAATAACCTGAATACTCCAGGCCACAGGACTGCAGGACCACCCCAGATCCAAGGCCCAGGCTCAGGCCCTGGTGACACTGGGCTTCCTCTGACCTGAGCACTAAATCCTGGGCTCTGGGCCTAGGCTAAACTCTGGCCTTGACCTGCCAGGCCCTGACCATAAACCCTGGGCCAGCCAGCGATACAGGCCAGCATGACCTGACCACAAATTCACACCTAAACCATACCCTACCCAGGCCCTACTGACTTAAAACCCATAAACCACGACCAGACCTGACACTTCACCCCACCTAAACCAAACCATAAACCTACCTCCCTAAACCACAAAACCCCCACAAACCACTCCCCAGTAGCTGTAAACTCCAAACCCTAAACATATACACAAGTAACAAATTAAAAAAAATAAACATAAACCCTAAAATTGAATAAACTTAAACCTAATCATGGGTGGAACCTTGATGGATGGAACATCACTCAACCAAGCTCGTCAGTCGATGGTGGAGATGAAGGCGGAGGCATTATCACAGTGGTGGTGGGGATTTGGAGATCTTTGGTGGATATGGTGGTTGTGGTCAAAGCGATGGTGGTTATGGAGGCGGGAGGAAGCGATGGAGGTTATAGCCATGGTTATGGAAGACATCGGGGATACGATAATTGCTCAAGAGGCGGTGGTTACGATGGGAACTAGAAACTAAAGAATGACGATCCGATCATTTGCTTATGGAAATGTGTTTTACTTCGAGAGGCAGTTCTAGTTATCTAGGGTTTTATTTACTATCATTACTCATTTTTTTATGTATCGTAGCTTGAGTCTTAGAAAACTTGGTGTGTTACTTGGTTGATGAAATCAAAAAGAAGAAATGTTGAATCTGAATTTGTTCTATGTTAAAAAAAACCAAACACCCTAAACTCTAAACTAAAACATGAACCCTAGACCTAAACCCTAAACCCTAAACCCTAAACTCTAAATCATAAAAAGCTAAAACATAAACCCAAACTAAATAAAACCTAAAATAAAATATAAAAAAATTGAAACCAAAATAAATTAATAACCTAAACTAAACCAAAACCTAAACCTAAAAATAAAATAAAATAAAAATAAAACAAATTAAAATAAAATAAATATAAACCTAAACTAAACAAATAAAATAAAAAACCTAAATAAAATAAAATTAAACCGAAATAAAATAAAATAAACCTAAAATAAAATAGAAACTAAATAAAACCTACACTATAAAATAAACCTAAAAATAAATAAAATTAAAACCTAAACTCTAAAACTAAAAAAAAAACCAAAACTAAAATAAAAATAAAATAAACCTAAACCTAAACTAAAATATATATTAAACCTAAACCTAAACTTAAACCCTAAATAAAATAAACTAAAGTAAACATAAACTTAAACTAAAAAAACTTAGACCTAAAATGAATACAACCTAAACCTAAAAAGATAAAATAAAAAACCAAGCTTAAACTTAAAGATTAAAAAATAAACCTAAACCTAAAAATAAACTAAAGATAAAAACCCAAACTAAAATAAATAAACCTAAAATAAAATAAACTACTAAATAAAAAAATAAAATAAACTTAAATAAAAAAAAATCAAATAAATTAAAATAAATAAAATAAACTAAATAAACCTAAACTCTTGGTTTGCTTTTTTTAAAAGATCATTAACCAAATCCTAGGCCGAGCCTACCCTTGGCCTTAAAATCTGACACTGAGCCCTAAACCACAAACCACAAAGCTTATAAACCCTAAACCACTGACCCCAAACCTCAAGACCCAAGAAACTATAAAACATATACCTAAAATATATAAAACATAAAATAAATTAAATTAAAACCAAACCCTAAATCATAAATAATAAGATTAAATAAAACCTAAACTAAAATCTAAACTAAACCTAAACCTAAATGTAAAAAATAAAATAAAATAAAATAAAAAACTAAACTATATTAAAATAAATAAAAACCTAAACTAAAGTAAAAAAATAAACCTAAAAAATAAAAAACCTAAATAAAATAAAAATAAAATAAACATAAAATAAAATAAAGCAAAAACTAAATAAAAATAGAAACCTAAAAAATAAACCTAAAAATAAATAAAAAAAACCTAAACCTTAAACTTAAAAAAGAAACTGAACCTAAAATAAACAAAATAAAATAAACATAAACTTAAACTAAAATAAACTAAACTAAAATAAATAAAACTTAAACCTAAACCTAAAATAAATGACCTAAACCCTAAACTAAATATAATAAAATAACAATAAACTTAAACCTAAATTAAAAATAAAACTTAAAATAAACCTAAAATAAAAAACCTAAAACTAAACCTAAAAATGAAATAAAACCTAAAGCTAAACCTAAAACAAGCATAAACCTAAACCTAAATCTAAACCTAAAAGTTAATCTAAATTTAATAAACCTAAATTAAATAACCCAAACTAAACCAAAATAAAAAAAATAAACCAAAATAAAAATAAAAAATAAAAAAAACTAAAATAAATATAAAATAAATTGAGTAAACCTAAACCTGTCGGTTTACTTAATTTTGAAAAAAAAATCTAAACACTAAATCCTAAATTCTTATATCCTAAACCTTAGGCCCTGAGCCTGAGCCCTAGATTAACCTGACCATGGGCACCCAGGCCAGGCCATAGTCACTGACTGGAGTACCAGACCAGGCCACTGAGCCCTGAGCCATACCACTGAGTCCTAGGCCTGAGCCCTGAGCCCTAGGCCATGATCCCAACCATGACCCTAGGCCCTGAGCCACAGGCATTAAGCCACAAGACCCTAAATGGTGGCAGTGAGCCACTGGCAGCAAGCTTGGCAGTGAGCTAAAGGCTCTGGGTTTTGGGCCCCAGACCCTAGGCCCTCGGCCCAAGACCTAGGCCCTCAAGCTAACCTAAGCTCCCAGGCCAAGGCCTAAATATAAGGTGAAACCTGGACTAAGAACTAAGAACAGTAAGATAAATAAATGGCAAACCCTAACAAAAAACCTAGGCCAAGATTAAAATAAAATAAACTTAAACCTAAACTAGAAAATAAATAAAACTAAGCCTAAGATAAACTAAATTAAAACCTAAACCAGGACCCCAAATAATTAAATAAACTAAAAATGAAACCTAAACTAAAAAAAACCTAAAATAAACATAAAATAAATACCTAAACTTAAACCTAAAAGTAAAAAAACCTAAAACCTAAGGTTAAAATAAAACATAAACCAAAGTAAAATAAAAATACAACTCAACTAAAACATAAACCTAAACTAAACATAAAATAAACTAGAAACCTAAACTAAAATAATTAAAAAAAAATAAATAAACTAAACTAAATTAAAATAAAATAAACTAACTAAAATAAAATACAATAAACGAAATAAAAGGTTACTAGATTAACCTACTGGGGTTTGCTTGATTTTCTAAAAACCCTACTCTAAGGCCTGACCAAGCCATGGATCCTACCCAGGCAGTGACCCCAGGCCCTGAGTGCTGAGCCAAAGGCTCTGGGCCCTGAGCCCTAAACTTGCCTGAGTCCTGAGCCTGGGCACAGGCCCTAGGCCCAGGCCACCAGGCTCTGGCAGCCAGGCTGACAGTAATGAGGCTGGAGTCACAGCCCTGAGCCTGGTCGGGCGCACGGACCTAGTGGACCTGGGCCACTGTGCTGACCTGGGCCACTGGGCCCCTGGGCCCTCAAAGATCCTGAGCCCTGAGGCTGGCGATGGGCCAGATCCTGGGCCCAAGATCCTGACCTGGGCCCTAGTCCCCAGCCACAGACCCTGGGCCCTGGGCAGGCCACTGACCCTTGACTGAAGCGTTAGGCCCTGGGCGCCCAGGCCACTAGGCCCTGGCGTTAGGCCCTAGGCCATAAGACAGAGCCTTGATCACTGCAGAGGCCAAAAGGCCCCGGACCCTGGGCCACAGGCCTGGGCCCTAGGCTGACCCTGGGCTTAGGCGCCAGGCCCAGACCACCCCAGGCCTGCCCTAGTCTTGAGCCCTGGGCCTGAGCCCTGGGCCAGGCCTAAAGGCCCTAGTCGTAAAGATAATAGGCCCTAAACCCTAAACTAACCTGGGCCCTGGGCGTTAACCCTGGGCCCAGGCCTAAACCCTGGGCTCACACTGGGCTACCCACAGGCCCTCTTTACTAACCTACCCTAAACCCCTCCACAACCTAACTAATCCAAAACCCCATAACCCTAAACTTACCTAAAGTAACTAAATAAATGAAAAAATAAACTTAAACCCCAAACCTACTTAAACCCCTAAGCAATCCCTAAACCCAGAATGGGTGAGACCGTAGGAACATCACCAATTCTTAGTCTAGATTAAGTGGTGGAGGCAAAGGTGGAGGCGATAGTTATCGCAGTGATGGTTGGGGATATAGAGGTAGGCTGTGGTTAGAGCAATGGTGGTTATGGAGGCGGGAGGAGCGACAGGGGTTACAGCCATGGTGGTGGTGGAGGGAGAGATAATCGATATGATGGTTGATCATGTTACTCGAGTGGCCAGGGTGGTATTGATGAGAAAGAAAGAAACTAAGGAACGGTTGATCTGATCTGCTGCTTATGGAACTATCTTTATAGTAGAGACAATTCTAGTTGCTCTATCTGTGCTCATTTTTTATCTATGTCGTCGCTTGTGTCCTAGAAAACCTAGTGTGTTACTTGGTTGATGAAATTAAAAGAAGAAATATTGAATCTGAATTTGTTCTATATTTAAAAGAAAACAAAACCTAAAACTAAAACACGACCCAAGACCACAAAACCAAACTACAACTCCTAAACCTAAAATCCTAAACCCTAAAACTTAAATCATAAACCCTCCCTAAACCCACCCTAAACCATAAACCCTAAAACCTAAACCTCCCCACCCTAAACCATAAATCCTAAACCCCAGTCCCTCTCTAAACCCTAAACCCTCACTGACCTCCTTGACAGCCCACCTGATTGGTTTGAGACTTAAATAAGCTAAAACCTGGACCTAAACTAAATAAAACCTGACCTAAACTAAATAAAACCTTGGCAAAATAAAATAAAATGAACCTGCACCAAAACTAAAATAAACTAGTAAATAAATAAAATCTAAACCTAAACCTAAACCTGGCTGACCCAAAATAAAATTAAATGACTTAAAATAAACTAAACCTAAACTAAAACCTAAAATAAACCTAAATAAAACCTGACCTAAAACTAAGATAAAGATAAAAACCTAAACCTAAACCTAAAAGTAAATGACCTGACCTAAAAGAAACAAAATAAAACTCACTAAAATAAACATGACCTATCTAAACTAAATGACTAAGATAAACACCTAAATAAATAAACATAAAATAAATAAACTAAACTAAAGATAAAATAAACCTAAATAAATATGAATATAATAAGATAAAATAAACAAAAAATAAACTGGATAAACCTGCACTGTCGGGTTTGCTTGTGTTTTAAAACCCTGACCACAGACCTGGGCCCTAGGCCAGGCCTAAAGGCACCCCCCAGGCCCTGGGCCCTAGGCCTGACCCTAGATCACTGACCCTGAGCCTAAACTGGACCCACAGACCTAGCCTGGGCTGAGCCTCTAAACCTGAGCCTCAAATCTTAAAGAGCCTGGGCTGAGCCTAAACCCTAAAGCCAAAAGGCTAAATCGTGAAACCCTAAACATTAACCTAACCATACCTAAACCCTAAAACTCTAAACCCTAAAATCCTAAATGCTAAACCCTAAACCTTAAACCCTAAACTCTAAACACTAAACCCTAAGGATGATCTCTTCAATGCAAACCATTTCCATGGCTCTATTTATTTATATCAACTTCTTGAAGCTTATTTCCAAAAAAACTGTGAAAGGTCACATTAAAGTGTTAATTGTCATCACTCTTATATGGTTCATATGGATGGAAAAAAATGATGCTAAACATCATGGTATCCCCATGAACCATAATAGGATTATTGCTAGAACTAAAGAAAAATCCATTATGCATTATCAACCATTTTAGAGGTTGTAAATTTGTGGCCAATAAGTTGGGCCTTTGCTGAAATCCCTCCTTGTAAAGAAGATAAGATTATTTCTTGGATAAAACCACACAACAATACTATCAAAATTAATATGGATGGGTCAATATCTCGGACTTCTTTTGCTTGTGGTGGAAATTTCAGAAACTTTAAAGGTAATGTCATTTATGCTTTTGCTTCCCCCTAAACCTTATTCTGTTATCTTTACTAAATTGATGGTTGCTAACAAAGCTATTGACATTTGTTTGCAAAAAGGTTGGTTTAATATTTGGATTGAAGTGGATGCTCTCTTACTCATTGACATGTTGACTTCCACCAAGGTGGAGAACACTCTACCTTCTTATCCATGCTAGAGCTCTCCTCTCTCAAGTTTGCTTTAAGATTACTCACATTTTGCATGAAGGAAATGCCTATACTGATTATCTAGCTAATCTAGGTGCCAAATTAAATGAGCATACTCTGTTTGATCATTTTAATCTTCCTAGCCTATTGCGTGGCTTGGTTAATTTGGATAATTCTAGTTTACCTTATCTTAGAAATTAATTTGTATTGTTTGGTTTCCCTCAATGGTTTCCTTGCTATTCTCTGTCTATCCCTTCTTTTTTTATTTTACTTTGCATGCTTTTTACTATTGTCAATTTTTGGCTACTTTTTTTGGGTGTTCCTGTTAAGGTGGTGGATGGCTCTTCAGCCTCTTCCACTATTTACCTATTGCTAGTTTTTCCCTTACCTAAGCTGGGTATTGTCTTTACCTGTTATTAACTTTCTTTGGTGGGATTGTTGGCTATTTTTTCTTTGGACTTGTTGGGTTATACTGCTATCTTTAGCATCACTTCTGGATGGATTAGGTGTTTACCCATTTTCTGTCATTCTTTCTCCTATTTTTATTGTGTTGCCCACAGTTTCTATGTTTTTTTGGAGTTTCGATCATTTTTCTTGTCCCTTTGGTTTGCTGTTGATGGTTATTTGCCCCTCTCTGGCTTCTTTTGCTTATCAGTTGGACAGGTTACCCTATTTTTTTGATTGTTGCATCATTTGTTGACTAATGGATTCCATTATGGCATTTCTTCTATGTATTGGAATTACCTCCCTTCAAGCCTACTTGTCTCATTCTCAGGTTTCCTTCATTTGCTGCCTTGTTAATCGGCTAAATAGATTACTAGGTTATTTTGTTATGTTGGCTGAATTATTGTGTTGTGGCTCTAGTTGGCATACTATTTTTCTTTTGGATCTATTCTTGCTTGGTTAGCTCTTTTGGTACGTACTTTATCTGTATTGGTTGGTGCGGTGATTGAGGTTTTCTTGGCCCTATTAGCTTTATCATTTGTCTTCTTTGACCGGGTTGAGAAAAATTGGTTTACCCTGGTCGGTGGAGGTTTAAATCTAGAGCTATTACTTGTAAAAACCTTCTACCTTGGGTGGGTTGGATTCCTTATGATGGTGGTCTTACTATTTCGGGGATTACTTGGCAGCTTCTTCCCCATCTTTGTTGGGGTAGTCTTGTTGATGCTACTGTCTTTTGGGATTGGTAGCAATTAGTTGACTGGGTGATTAGTGGAAGTACTTTTTCATTTGTTTGCTTTTCTATTGCTAAGTATGCTGGTATTGTGTGGTGGATTCCTTTTTATGGTTGTTTTACTCTCTAAGGGATCTGTTGGTTGCTCCTTCTCCATCTATGTTGGAAATTTTTGTTGATGCTATTTTCTCTTGGGATTGGTGGCAATTAGTTGACTGGGTGAATAGTGGAACTACTTTTCCTATGTTTGCTTTTCTATTGCTTTGCATGTACTAAGACCATATGACTTCCACTCTTTCTTTGGCGACCTTTCCCAGTATGTAGGCTATGATGGCTGGGATGATTTCACTAATAATTTTGGCTGGTAGCAATAATTATGATGTAACCCTTCGTTGGAAGTCTGGATGCTCACATTTGTGGTTGCCCAATTCTTGTGGTGACTGAGCCTAAGCCTTTCCTCTCCAACTCTTGTTAATTTTCTCTTTCTTTAGTTCTTACTCAATTTTTATAGCTTTTTCTTTCTATAACTGTGCTAACTGCATATTGTGGGTTCTATTGCTAGTTCTTTGCAGGTTCCAATTTCGGTGGTGGCCTTGGCTCTTCTCATTTTCTCAAGTTTTCTATCACTGTGTGCCCTTTGGCTTTTATCTATTTTTGTCATTGTATCTTTTTTTTCTTTCATTTTCTTTTCTTTTGGATGTCTTTAGATATGGGATTCTCTCTCTAGGAGATGTAGCTCTTTGAGATAGTTATGAGATTATCCCCTCTTAAGGACTTTATACCCTTATTTTGTGGCAATAAAATTCCCATATATGGGGTTCCTTGAAAGAAACCCTAAACCCTAACCCTATCCTATACCCTAAACCCTAAGTCCAAAACCTTAAAACCCAAAACCCAAAACCCCACCCTAAACCTAAAATCTTAAACCTAAAATAACCCAACTAACTAACCCACCCAAACCTAAACCCTCAAAACCTTAAACCCTAAAGCCTAAACACCAAACCCTTAACCACAAACCTTAAACCTTAATCTTAAACCCTAAAACTCTAAACCCTAAAATCCTAAACCCTAAAACCCTAAACCCTACCACTAAACCTAAAGAATAAATCCTAAAACCATAAACCCTAAACCTAAACTCCAAGCGCTAAACCTAAACCCTAAAACTTAATAAACTAAACCCAGAATGGGAAGATCCTGACATGAACATCACCATCAACCAAGCTTAGTCTAGATCGGTGGACACGAAGGTGGAGGCGATGGTTATCATGGTGGTGGGGGGGGGATCAGAGTCTGTCGATATGGATGTGCTCGTTGGAGCACTGGTGGTTATGGAGGCGGGAAGGGCAACGGAGCTTACAGCTGTGGTGGTGGCAGAGGGAAAGATTGGGGGTATGATGGTGGATCATGCCGCTCTTGAGGCCGGTGGTTTTGAAAGAGCTGAAGAAACTAAATAATGGCCGATCAATCTACTACTTATGGGCTGTCTTTATAGAAGAGATGATTCTAGTTATCTAGGGTTTTGATTTGCTTTATGCATGCTCATTTTTTATCTATGTCATTGCTTGTGTCTTAGAAAACTTGGTGTGTTACTTGGTTGATGAAATCAAAAAGAAGAAATGTTGAATCTGAATTTGTTCTTTGTTAAAAAAAATCCAAAAAACCCTAAACCCTAAACTAAAACCTTAACCCTAGACCTGAACCCTAAACCCTAAAAACCCTAAACCTTAAACCCTAAACCCTAAACTCTAAACCACAAACCTAAACCTAAACTAAACCCTAAACTAAACCCAAAACCCTGACCACTAAAAGATAAAACCTAAACCTAAACTAAATAAAACCTAAAAATAAAATATAAAAAAAATTTAAACCAAAAAAAAATAATAAAGTAAAATAAAATTAAAACCTAAACCAAAACCTAAAAGAAAATAAAATAAAATAAATAAAAATCTAAACTAAACTAAAAATAAAACCTAAATAAAATAAAACTAAACCTAAAATAAAAATAAAATAAGCAAATAAAATAAAATATCCTAAAAATAAACCTAAAATAAATAAAAATAAAAATTAAACCCTAAAAAATCTAAACCTAAAATAAAATAAAATGAACCTAAACCTAAATTAAAATAAATAAAACCTAAACCTAAATTTCAAATAAACTAAACCTAAACCTAAACCTAAACCTTAAAAAAATAAAATAAATTAAAAGTAAACCTAAACCTAAACTAAAAGATGGAAGCTTAAAACCTAAACCTAAAATAAAATAAAACCTAAACCTAAACCACAAAATGAAAAATAATACCTAAACCTAATAATAAAATAAAAATAAAAATAAAATAAAAAACAAACTTAAATCTAATCCTAAACCTAAAAAATAAACTAAAATAAAAAACTTAAACTAAAATAAATTAACAAAATAAAATAAAAATAAAAATAAACCTAAATAAAAATAAAATAATGTAAAAATAATAAATAAAAAATAAATTAAATAAACCTAAACCTATGGGTTTTAATTTTTTTAAAAACCCTAAACTTTAAACCTGAACTCCACTAAACTCTAAACCATAAACCACTAAACCACACCCTACCCACCACACCTTACCCAAATCCTACCTACCTGACCATAAACCCAAAGCCCACCCTAAACTCTAATCCTTAAACCCAAAAACATAAAAACTTAAACTTAAACTAAATAAAAAAAATAAAATAAAATAAATAATAACTAAATAAAAAAATAGAATAAAATAAAAACCTAAACTAAAACCTTAACCTAAATGTAAAAGTAAAATAAAATAAAAAATAAAATCTAAATTAAAGTAAAATAAATAAAAACACAAACTAAACTAAAAAAATAAAATGAATCTAAAAATATAAACTTAAATAAAATAAAAAATAAATGTAAAATAAAAACAAATAAAATTAAAATAAAATAAAATAAAAACTAAATAAAAACCTAAACCTAAAAATAAAACCTAAAAATTAATAAAAAATAAAACCTAAACCTTAAACTAAAAGAAAAACCTAAACTTAAAATAAACAAAATAAAGTAAACCTAAACCTAAACAAAAATAAATAAAACCTAAACCTATAATAAACTAAACCTAAATCCTAAATTAAATTAAATAAAATAAACTTAAAATAAACCTAAACCTAAACTAAAAAATAAATCCTAAAAATTAACCAAAATAAAACGGAACCTAAATAAATAAAATTAAAACCTAAACTAAACCTTAAAATAAAAATAAAACCTAAGCGTGGGTTAAGCACCTAAACCTAAACCTTAAAATAAACTAAAATAAAAAAACTTAAACTAAATAAAATAAACCTAAAATAAATAAACTAAACTAAATAAAAATAAACTAAACTAAAATAAATAAAAAATAAATGAAATAAACCTAAACCTTTTTTTTTTTTCTAAATGTGCCTACTCCCTAAATCCTGGGCCCTGTGCCTGGGCCCTACCCTGAAAGGCCATTACCCTGGGCCCTTAAGCCACTGACCTAAATCCTGGGCCCTAAATCCTGGATCCTGGATCATAAACCCTACCCAAGGCCTAAAGTGACCTAACCCCCTGATCCCAGAAAGGCCAGGCCCTGGACCCTAGGCTGGGCACAGGACCCTGAGCCACTCCACAAACTAAAGGCCCAACTACCTGATTATCCTAACCCTGGCCACCACTCTGGCCCTGACCACTCTGGGCCACTGACCACGGACCACTGGACTGACCCAACCATACCACACCCTAAACCCTCCCTGACCTCCACAAACCATAAACTCTGGGCCCTAAAACCACCCCAGACCTCCCTCCCTCACCACCCTAAACCTCCCAACCAGTAATCTCACAAAACCCACCCACACCTAAATCAAAACCCAAAGTAACTAAATAAACCTAAACCTACTTAATAAATCTAAACCCAGAATGGGTGGCTGGGGAACATCACCATCAACAATGCTCAATCAAGATCTGGGGTGGAAGGTAGAGGTGGCTATTATCATAGTGGTGGTTGGGGATCTAGAGGTGCTGCTGGATATGGAGATTGTGGTCAGAGCAGTGGTTGTTATGGAGGCAGAAGGAGCGATGGAGGTTATAGCTGTGGTGGTGGTGGAGTAGGAGATTGGGGATATGATGGTGGATCATGCTACTCAAAAGCCAGGGTGGTTCTATTAAAAGCTGGAGAAACTAAAGAATGGCCAATCACACTGCTTATGGAACTATATCTTTACATTAGAGGCGGTTCTTCTTGTTAACTAGGATTTTATTTGCTCTTTGTCTGCTCATTTTTTATCTACGTCATTGCTTATGTCTTAGAAAACTTGGTGTGTTACATGGTTGATGAAATTGAGAAGATGAAATGTTAAATTTGAACTTATTCTTTATTATAAAAAAAACCAAAAACCTAAATCCTAAAGATAACCCTTGAATTTGCATATGTTCTTAGTTAAAAAAAAACCTTAAACTAAAACTTATACCCTAAACCTAAAACTTAAACCCTAAACCTAAACCTAAATCCTAAACCCTAAACCTAAACCCACCTAAATCCAAACCTAAACTAAACCCAAAACCATAAATAAAACCATAATAATAAACCACCCCCAGACCCTAAACCCTAATCTAATCTTAAACCCTAAACCCTAAACCCTAAACTAATCTTAAACCCTAACCCTAAACCCTAAACCTTGAACCTTGTATAAAGATGTCATTAGGAGTAGATCTAAAGAATGACTAATCTAACATAGGGGTAGAAAGAAAATGTCTTCAAGAGACTTTCCCTTGACTATTAGAGATTTGAATACCCTAAACCCTAACCCAAAATCATATTATAATACCATACGTTATAGTATAATGTAGCATCATATATTTGAGCTTATAGTGATGTGTTTTTAGATGTTATAACATGTTTCGAAATGTTTTAGTATATTATGGTATTTTGCCCTATAGTCTATATTAATATAAATCATAAAAATACCCTAAACCCTAAACCCTAAACCCTAAACCTCAAACCCTATACCCTAAACCCTAAATACTAACAACCTAAAACCTAAACAAAAAAACTAAATAATCTAAAATAAAATAACTAAAAACCTTAAACTAACTAAAATAAAAAATAAAAAAAATAAAACCTAAACTAAAACCTAAACCTAAACCAAAACCTAAATCAAAATGTAAAAATAAAATAAAATAAAAATAAAAGTAAACTAAAATAAAATAAATAAAACCTAAATTAAACTAAAAATAAAATAAAGCTAAAGTAAAAAACCCTAAATAAAATAAAAAACTAAACATAAAATAAAATAAAATAAACTTAAAATAAAATAAAAGAAATCTGAATAAAACCTAAACCTAAAATAAACCTAAAATAAAACATAAAATTAAATAAAAATAAACCTTAAAAAAACTAAAATAAAAAAACTATACCTAAAATAGATAAATAAAATACACTACTAAAATAAATTAAATTAAAATAAATAAAACCAAGCTTAAAATAAATAAACTAAAACCTTAAACTAAATAAAATAAAATAAACTAAAATAAACCTAAACTTAAACTAAAAACCTAAAACCTAAACATAATAATAAAATAAAACTAAACCTAAACCTATAAATAAAATAAAACCTAAACCTAAAATAAAATAAATATAAAACTAAACTTAAAATAAACATAAACCTAAATCTAAACCTTAAAATAAACCTAAATATTAAAGATTAAAATTAAAAATTAAACTAAATAGAAAAATAAACCTAAATAAAATTAAAATTAAAATTAAAATAAATAAGAAATAAACTAAATAAACCTAAACCTAGTTTACTTAATTTTAAGAGAACCCTAAAAAAGGCAAAACCTAAACCCTAATCTAACTGACCTTAAACCCTACTACACCTGACCACAAAGGCTTTAAACACTAAATCTGACCACAACCTCCCAAACTAAACTAAATCACAAGCAAAACCCAAAATCATAAATCCTAAATCCAACCTACCCTAAACCCTAGCTCACCCTGTACTCCCTGAGCCCTGACCCTAAACCTGATCTTAAAACCCTAAACCCAAACCCTAAAACCCTAAACATTAAGCCCAAAATCCCTGTGCACAAAGCTAGCCACCCCAAACCTAACTACACTAAACCACATGTTAACCCTCACACAAGAACCCTCATATTGGAGAAATCTTCTATGGACTAAATATTAGGAGAGCAACCACCACTTTATTAAGAAGAGATTAAAATGGGTTGAAATCACCACCCAAACCAAGGTTTATTGATGGGGTAGCAAAATTCCCCAAATTATCCCAAAGAAGATTCTACCAAATCTATAACAAGATGCATAAATAAAAGAGCCCAAAACACAATAATCGTAATCACCATAAGAGGTTTAGGGTTTTTTTTTTTAAACCGATAGGTTTAGGTTTATTTAGTTTATTTTTTTTATTTTAGTTTAATTTATTTTTTTAAGTTTATTTTTTTTATTTTTTATTTAGTTTATTTTATTTATTTCAGGTTTATTTATTTTACTTTAGGTTTTTTTTAGTTTATTTTTTAGTTTTAAGTTTATGTTTATGTTTATTTTTTAGTTTAGTTTTATTTTTATTTTATTTTTTAGGTTTAGGTTTTATTTTTTATTTTTATTTTTAGGTATAGGTTTTTATTTTATTTTCTTAGGTTTAGGTATTATTTTTTTTATTTTAGTTTTATTTTTAGGTTTTATTTTTTAGTTTATGTTTAGGCTAATTTTTAGTTTATTTTATTTTATATAGTTCAGGTCGATTTAGTTTATTTTAGGTTTAGGTTTAGGTTTTATTTTTAGTTTAGTTTTTTTATGTAGCTTTAAGTTTATTTTATTTTATTTTAGGTTTAGGTTTTTTTTTTGTTTGGGTTTAGGTTTAGGGTTTATGCTTTACTATTTAGGGTTTTAGGTTAGTGGTTGGGGTTTAGGGTTTAGCTTTAGGGTTTAGGGTTTATGGTTTAGTTAGTTAGTTATGGTTGATTATGGTTTATGGTTTAAGGTTTAGATTTTAGGGTTTAGGGTTTAGGGTTTATGATTTAGGATTTATGGTTTAGGGTTATATGTTTTTAGGTTAATTTTAGGCATTAGGCTTTAAGGTTTAGGGTTTATGGTTTTAAATTAAGAAACCCAATAGTTTTAGGTTTATTTAGTTTATTTTTTATTTTTATTTAGGTTTATTTTTTTTATTTAGTTAGTTTATTTATTTTAGGTTTATTTAGTTTAGCTTAGTTTTTTTATTTTAGTTTATTTTTTAAGTTTAGGTTTATGTTTATATTTTAGTTTAGTTTTATTTTTATTTTATTTTTTAGGTTTAGGTTTAATTTTTTTTAGGATTAGGTTTATTTATTTTATTAGGTTTAGGTTTTAGGTTTTATTTTAGGTTTATCTCAAGGTTTTATTTTATAGTTTATATTTAGTTTTATTTTTAGTTTATTTCATTTTATTTAGTTCAGGGTTTAGGTTTAGTTTATTTTAGGTTTAGGTTTAGGTTTTATTTATTTTAGTTTAGGTTTAAGTTTATTTTATTTTGTTTATTTTAGGTTTAGATTTTTTTTAAGTTTACCATTTCGGTTTTATTTTTTATTTATTTTAGGTTTCATTCTTAGGTTTTTTTTGTTAAGGTTTAGGTTTTATTTAGTTTTAATTTTATTTTCTTTTGGGTTTATTTTATTTTTATTTTACATTTATGTTTTATTTTATTTAAGTTATTTATTTATTGGTTTATTATATTTTTTAGTTTAGTTTAGGTTTAGGTTTAACACTACCATTACCGGTCCCAAGTCCGGATGTGAAAAGTGGAGGGTTGCGTTAGGTAGTCGACAGCCAGCATAAAACTTATGGAAATAATCATGACATGAATCTTTTAAATCATTGTGTTATCTAGGGTGTCCTTGAACGTGTTGTATGGCTTGAATACAATGAAAAATGTGCTAGAGCATTGCATGCGATGCAATGTTAAATAAGCAAGGGTTCCCATTATGGATGATCAGGGCAAAGAAGTTAGTCCATATAAATAGAATTAGGTTAGGATCTTGGAATATAGGTACTCTTACAGGTAAATTAATGGAATTAATAGATATTATGGTTCATAGAAAGATAAATATTTTATGTGTTCAAGAAACTAAATGGGTTGAGAGAAAGCCAAGGAGATTGATAGTCCTGGTTTTAAACTTTAGTATTCAGGTAAAAGTCGAACTAGAAATGGTGTAGGTGTGATTATAGATAAAAGTTTGAAGGATAATGTTATAAATATTAATAGATGTGGAGATAGAATTATAGCTTTAAAGATTATTATTGATACTAAGATTATCAATGTTATAAGTGTCTATGCTCCTCAAGTAAGTTTGGAGGTAAGTGCAAAAGAAAATTTTGGAATGAATTAGAGGGATTAATACAAAAGATACCTCTTGAAGAAAAAGTATTTATTGGAGGAGATTTAAATGGACATGTTGGTAGAGTGGTAGAAGATTTTAAATGTATTCATGGTGGTTATGGATTTGGAGTGACTAATGAAGAAGGTAGGACTATATTAGATTTTGCTTTAGCTTATGATTTTGTAGGTGCTAACACTTTATTTAAGAAAAGAGATGAACATATTATTACTTATAAAAATTGATCTAGTTAAACACAGATTGATTATTTTCTGATAAGAAAAATAGATCGTGTAGATTATAAAGATTGTAAGGTCATTCCAAGTGAAAATCTAAGTACCTAACATCGATTGTTAGTTTTAGATTTTAAGTTGAAAGGTTGTAAGAGAAAAAATAAACCAAATTATTGTCCTAGAATTAGATGGGCACACTTAAAGAACACAAATAAAATTATTTTAAGAGCAAAGAGATTAGAATTTGGGATGTTCATGAGGAAGCTAACATTATGTGGGAAAAAATAGCAAGTGAAATTAAGCAAGTTGCTAAAGATGTGCTTGGAGAATCAAAAGGAAAAGCTTCTTTTAATAAGAATAGTTGGTGGTGGAGTTAGAGTGTGCAAGAAAAGATAAAAAATAAGAATGGTTTAGATGTAAAAACTTGGAGAATTGGGAAAGACATAAAGTGGCCTGTAGAGATTCTAAGAAAGCAATATATGATGCAAAAAATTTAGCTTTTAGTGATTTATACAATAGATTAGATACCAAAGAAGGTGAAAGATGTATGTATAAGTTAGCCAATTAAAGAGATAGGAGAAGTAAAGACATAGTTCAAGTGAGGTGTATTAAGGATGAAAATAATAAAATGCTTTTTTTTAGAAAAGGATATTGAAAATAGGTGGACGAGGTATTTTGTTAAACTTTTCAATGAAGGATCTGAAAGTATGATTGATTTTAGCAAACTTAATACCCTCAACAAAAATAGAGAATTTCATTTTTATCGTCGTATTAGTAAATCTGAAGTTAGTGAAGCTTTAATGAAAATGAAATGCGGAAAAGCAATAGGACTGGATAATATTCCAATAGAAGTGTGGAAATGTTTAGGAGATCAAGGAATTTCTTGGCTTACAAATCTTTTTAAAGACTAAAATGATCCCAAATGAGTGGAGAAAGAGTTTTTTGGTTCCTATATTTATAAATAAAGGTGATGCACAAGAGTGTGCAAAGTATAGAGGAATTCAGTTAATGTGCCATACGTTAAAATTATGGGAGAGAGTAATTGAGCATAGGTTACGATGTGATACAGAAGTTTCTCACAATCAGTTTGGTTTCATGCTAGGTAGATCCACTATGGATTCTATACATTTTTTAAGGGGTTTGATGGAGAAGCATAGAGAAAGTAAGGAGGATCTACATATGATATTTATTAATTTAGAGAAAGCTTATGATAAAGTTTCAAGAGATGTTCTTTGGAGAGTTCTAGAACAGAAAGGAGTTAATATTGGTTATATTCAAGTCATTAAGGATATGTATACTAGAGTTGTTACTTGTGTCCAAACACAAGGAGGATTGACAAAATATTTTTCTATTTTAGTTGGATTACATCAAGGATCAGCTTTAAGCCCTTATCTTACTTTAGTTATGGATGTTCTTACTAGGCATTTAAAAAAAGATGTACCTTGGTGTATGCTTTTTGCTGATGGCATTCTTCTTGTTGATAATACTAGAGAGGGAGTCCAATAGAAACTTGAATTATGGAGGTCAACTCTAGAGTCTAAAGGTTTTCATTTAAGTAGATCTAAAACTAAATATATGGAGTGTAATTTTAGTTGTAGAAGTTCTAGTGGTAGTGTTGTGACATTAGGTGACAGTCATCAATAAGAGTGAGCATTTGATATTTAGGCTCTAGTGTTCAAAATGATGGTGAAATAGATGGAGATGTTATTAGTAGAATTCAAGTTGGATGGTTGAAGTGGAGGAATGCATCTGGCCTATTATGTGATAGAAAAGTTCCACTGAAACTTAAGGGAAAATTTTATTAGATGGCGGTAAGACCTACAATGACTTATGGTGTAGAATGTTGGCCAATAAAAGAGAAGCATAAGACTAAGTTAAGTGTTATAGAGATGAGGATGCTTAGGTGGATGAATGGCTTTACTCTTAGAGATAGAATGCAAAATGAGTATATTCGGGAAAAAGTTGGAGTAGCTCCAGTGGTAGATAAGATTAGGGAGAGTCACCTTAGATGGTTTGGCCACATAAAGCATTGGTCGTTCGATGACCCGATTAAGAGAATAGATGCATTAGATTTGCCTTATGTTAAGAAAGATAGAGGTAGACCTAAAAAGACTTGGTTAAGAAAAATGATCTTAGTATACTTATTTTAAATGAGAATTTGACACATAATAGGACACAATGGAGACGAAGGATTCATGTAGCCGACCCCACCTAGTGGGATTTAGGCTTGTTGTTGTTGTTGTTATTGTAGGTTTAGGTTTAGGTTTTTATTTTTTTTTTATTTTTTTTATTTATTTTGGTTTAGGTTTATTTAATCAATTTTGTTTAGGTTTTATTTAGTTTAAGTTTAAGTTTTTAAGTTTTTACTATTTAGGATTTAGGGTTTTTGGTTTAGCATTTAGGGTTTTGGGTTGTAGGTTATTGGGTTTGATGGTTTAGTTTTTAGGGTTTAGGGTTTAGGGTTAGGATTTTTTTATTTTTTTTATTTAGGGTTTAGGGTTTACAGTTTTTAAAGGTTTAGGGTTTAGGGTTGTATGTTTAGGGTTTTGGATTTAGGGATAGTTTTAAGGTTTAGAGTTTAGGATTTTGCATTCTTATTTTACCTTTAGTTTATATTTTATTTAGTTCTTTTATGTTTATTTTATTTTTAGTTTAGTTTAGGTTTTTATTTATTTTATTTGACTTTAGTTTTTATTTTCTTCTATTTTCAGGTTTAGTTTTAGGTTTTAGTTTAGGTTTTTATTTTATATTATTTTTTTTATTTTATTTAGGTTTAGGTTTTTTGGTTTATTTTATTTTCAGGTTTTAGTAAGTTTAGGTTTAGTTTTTTATTTTTTTAGGGTTTAGGGGTTTTTAAGATTAGTCTTTATTTTATTTAGGTTTTTTATTCTTAGGTTTATTTTATTTTTTTAATTTAGGTTTTCTTTATTTTGTTAGTTTATTTTATTTTATTTTTTGCATAGATTTTGGTTTTAGTTTAGGTTTTTATTTAATTTAATTTTTTATTTTATTTAGGTTTATGTTTTTTGATAAATTTTAATTTTGGGTTTTATTTAGTTTAGGTTTAGGTTTTTAAGTTTCTAGGACTTAGGGTTTGGGGTTTTAAGGTTTAGTGTTTTAGGGTTTAGAGTTTAGTATTTAGGCTTTAGGTTTTAGGGTTTAGGGGTTTTAGTGTTTAGGGTTTAGGGTTTAGGGTTTAGGTGTTTTTTAAAAAAAATAAAGTAAACTGTTAGGTTTAAGTTCATTTAGTTTATTTACTTTAATTTTTATTTATTTTAGTTTATTTTATTTTTCATTTTTATTTATGTTTATTTTTTTATTTTTATTTAGTATACTTTATTTATTTTAGGGTTATTCATTTTATTTTAGGTTTTTTATTTTAATTTATTTTTTTAGGTTTAGGTTTAGGCTTATTTTTAGTTAGTTTTATTTTATTTTATTTTTTTTTAGGTTTAGGTTTTATTTTTATTTTTTTTTTAGGTTTAGGTTTTTTATATTAGGTTTAGGTTTGGTTTTAGTTTAGGTTTATTTTAGGTAGTTCAAGTTTAGTTTATTTTTTTAATTTAATTTAGGTTTAGGTTTTTATTTTAGTTTAGTTTATTTTAGTTTAGGTATAAGATTATTTTATTTTGTTTATTTTATTTCCAGGTTTTGGTTTTTTTAATTTAGGGTTTAGGTTTTATTTTTTATTTATTTTTTGGTTTCATTTTTAGGTTTATGTTTTTATTTAATATTTATTTTAAGTTTATTTTAGGTTTATTTTATTTTTATTTTATTTAGTTTTTTATTCTTAATTTTTAATTTTTTTAGTTTGGGTTATTATTTATTTATTTTAGTTTATTTTTATTAGTTTATTTTATTTTATTTTTATGTTTAGGTTTTAGTTTATGTTTTTATTTAATTTTATTTAGGTTTATGTTTTTTGTTTTTATTTTATTTTTAGGTTTTATTTTGCTTAGGTTTAGGTTTTTAGGTTTTTAGGGTTTATGGTTTAGGGTTTTAGGGTCTAGGGTTTTAGGTTTTAAGGTTAGGGTTTAGGGTTTAGGGTTTAGGGATTAGGGTTTAGTGTTTAGGCTTTAGGGTTTAGGGTTTTTAGGGTTTAGTGTTTAGGGTTTAGTTAGGATTAGTTAACAGGTTTAGGGTTTAAACTTTTAGTTTTGGGTTTAGGGTTTAGTTTAGGGTTAGGGTTTAGATTTAGGTTTAGTGGTTTATAGTTTAGTTTAAGGTTGTTTAGGGTTTAGTGTTTAGGAGGTTAGGTTTAGGTTTAGCTAATTAGGGTTTATAACTTAGTTTAGGTTGGTTAGTTTAGGTTTTAGTGTTTGTATAGTCTTTTAGGTTTAAGGTTTAGGTTTAGGTTTAGTTTTAAGGTTTTAGTGTTTAGTTTAGTTTTAGGTTTTTTTTTTAGGGTTTAGTGTTTTTTTGGGTTTAATGTTTAAGGATTAAGTTTTAGGTTTAGGGTTGATGTTTTAGTTTAGGGTTTAGGGTTTTTTAGAACAAATTCATTGAACATTTCTTTTTTTTTGATTTCATCAACTAAGTAACATGTTTCTAAGACACAAGCGATGATATAGATATAAAATGAGCACATAGAGCAAATCAAAAACCCTAGATAACTAGGCTGTCTCTTAGTACACTATTTCTTCAATTTCTCCAATTCCCATCGAACCACCAGGCCTCTTGAGTAGGAAGATCCACCATTATATCCTTGATCTCTCCTCGCCACCACCACAGTTGCTTGTAACCTCCTCCCACCTTCCATAACCACCATTGCTTTGACCACCACCTCCATATCCACCAGCACCTCCAGATCTCCCACCATGACTGTGATAACTGCCGCCTCCAACTTCCTCCGACAAATCTAGGCGAGCACGGTTGTATGTTCTTCAAGGTTCCGCCTATTCTTGGGGTTAGGTTTAGGTTTTAGGTTTTAGGTTTTTTCATTTATTTACTTTAATTTTAGGTTTAGAATTTGGGGTTTAGGGTTTAGGGTTTAGGGTTAGGGTTTAGGGTTTAGGGTTTAGGGTTTATGCTTTAGCATTTAGGGTTTTAGGGTTTATACTTTTAGGGTTTAGTGTTTAAGGTTTAGGGTTTAGGGTTTAGTGTTTATGGTTTAGGGTTTAGAGTTTAGAGTTTAGGAGTTTGGGTTTAGGGTTTAGGGTTTAAAGTTGTAGGTTTAGTGTTGTAGGTTAGTGTTGTAGGTTTAGGGTTTAGGTTTTAGGGTTAATTTTAGGGTTTATGGCTTATGTTTAGGCTTTAGGACTTAGGGTTCTTAGGGTTTAGGGTTAGTTTAGGGTTTAGGATTTATGGTTTTAGGGTTTAGGGTTTAGGTTTTAGGGTTTAGGGTTACGGTCAAGGTTTATGGTTTAGGGTTCAGGGTTTAGGGTTTATGCTTTTAGAGTTTAGCATTTAAGGTTAGGGTTCAGGGTTTAGGGTTTTTTAGTGTTTAAGGTTTAGGGTTTATGGTTTAGGGTTGTAGGTTTAGTGTTGTAGGTTTATCGTTTTGGGTTAGTTTTAGGGTTTACTTTATTTTTTAGTTTAGTTTAGGTTTTTATTTATTTAATTTTAGTTTATTTTTATTTTTATTTTATTTTATTTGTAGGTTTAGTTTTATTTTTAGGATTAGGTTTTTATTTTATTTTATTATTTTATTTTATTTAAGTTTAGGTTTTTAATTTATTATATTTTTAGGCTTTATTTAGTTTAAGTTTAGGTTTTTAGGTTTTTAAGGTTTAAGGTTTAGGGTTTAGGGTTTTAGGGGTTCAGGGTTTAAGCTTAGGGTTTAGGTTTTAGGGCTTAGGTTTTAGTGTTTAGGCTTTTAGGGTTTAGGGTTTTGGGTTTTGGGTTTAGGGTTTAAGGTTTTTGGTTAGGAGTTTAGGGTTTTAGGGTTTACGAATTAGGATTTAGGGTTGTAGGTTTAGGGTTTAGGGTTTATGGTTAGTTTTAGGGTAGGGTCAGGTTTTTTTGTTTTTTTTATTTTTTTTATTTTGTTGACGATCCCAAGTCAGGATGTGGAAAGTGGAGGGTTGCGATAGGTAGTCGAAAACCAGCGTAAAACTTGTCAAAATAATCATGACATGAATCCTTTAAATCATGTTATCTTGCGTCCCTGAGGGGCATTGTATAATACAATGAAAAATGTGCAAGGGGCCTGTAGTGTTAAATAAGAAAGGGTTCCCATTATGGGCGGATCGAAAAAAGTTAGTCCATGAAACTAGAATTAGGTTAGGATCTTGGAATATAGGTACTCTTACAAGTAAATTAATGGAATTAATAGATATTATGGTTAATAGAAAGAAAAATATTTTATGTGTTCAGGAAACTAAATGGGTTGGGGAGAAGGCCAAGGAGATAGATAGTTTAGGTTTTAAACTTTGGTATTCAAGTAGAAGTCAAACTAGAAATGGTGTAGGTGTGATTATGGATAAAAGTTTGAAAGATAATGTTATAAATATTAATAGATGTGGAGATAGAATTATAGCTTTAAAGATTATTGTTGATACTAAGATTATTAATGTTATAAGTGTTTATGCTCCTCAAGTAGGTTTGGGTGTAAGCTCAAAAGAAAAATTTTGGAATGAATTAGAGGGTTTAATACAAAAGATACCTCTTGAAGAAAAAAGTATTTATTGGAGGAGATTTAAATGGACATGTTGGTAGAGTGGTAAAAGATTTTTAAAGTATTCATGGTTGTTATGGATTTGGAGTGACTAATGAAGAAAATATGACTATATTAGATTTTTCTTTAGCTTATGATTTTGTAGTTGCTAATACTTTATTTAAGAAAAAATAAGAACATATTATTACTTATAAAAATGGATCTAGTAAAACACAAATTGATTATTTTTTTATAAGAAAAATAGATCGTATATATTGTAAAGTGTCCTGTAGAGATTCTAAGAAAGCAATATATGATGCAAAAAATTTAGATTTTAGTGATTTATACAATAGATTAGATACCAAAGAAGGTGAAAGATGTATGTATAAGTTAGCCAACCAAAGAGATAGGAGACATAAAGACCTAGTTCAAGTGAGGTGTATTAAGGATGAAAATAATAAAGTGATTTTCTTAGAAAAAGATATTAAAAATAAGTGGATGAGGTATTTTGATAATCATTTTAATGAAGGATCTGAAAGAACAATTGATTTTAGCAACTTTCAAACCCTAAACAAAAATAAAGAATTTTATTTTTATCATCGTATTAGTAAGTCTGAAGTTAGAGAAGCTTTAAAGAAAATGAAATATGGAAAAGTAGTAGGACCTGATGATATTCCAATAGAAGTGTGGAAATGTTTAGGAGATCATGGAATTTCTTGGCTTACAAATGTTTTTAATATTATTTTAAAGACTAAAAAGATGTCAGATGAGTGGAGAAAGAGTTTGTTGGTTCCTATATTTAAGAATAAAAGTGATGCACAAGAGTGTGCAAATTATAGATGAATTAAATTAATGTGTCCTACATTAAAATTATGGGAGAGTAACTGAGCATTGGTTACGATGTGATACAAAAGGTTCTCTGTCGTTTGGTTTCATGCTAGGTAGATCTACTATGGATGCCATACATTTGTTAAGAGATTTGATGGAGAAGTATAGAGAAAGTAAGGAGGATCTACATATGATATTTATTGATTTAGAAAGCTTATGATAAAGTTTCAAGAGATGTTCTTTGGAGAGTTCTAGAACGAAAGGAGTTAATATTGGTTATATTCAAGTAATTAAGGATATGTATACTAGAGCTATTACTTGTGTCCGAAGGAGGATTGACAAAATATTTTCCTATTTTAGTTGGATTATATCAAGGATCAACTTTAAGCCCTTATCTTTTTTGCTTTAGTTATGGATGTTCTTCTAGGCATTTACAGATGTACCAGTGTATGCTTTTTTGATGAAATTCTTCTTATTGATAAGCCTCGAGAGGGAGTTCAAGAGAAACTTGAATTATGGAGGTCAACATTAGAGTCTAAAGTTTTTCATTTAAGTAGATCTAAAATTGAATATATGGAGTGTAATTTTAGTTGTAGAAGCTCTAGTGGTAGTGTTGTGACATTAGGTGAACAAGTCATTAATAAGGCGGCGATTAGATATTTAGTTTATATTGTTCAAAATGATGGTGAAATAGATGGAGATGTTATTAGTAGAATTCATGTTGGATGGTTGAAGTGGAGGAATGCATCTAGCTTGTTGTGTGATAGAAAAGTTCCACTTAAACTTAAGGGAAAATTTTATAAGATGGGTGGTAAGCAATGACTTATGGTGTAGAATGTTGGCCAATAAAGAGAAGCATAAGACTAAGTTAAGTTACAGAGATGAGGATGCTCAGTGGATGAGTGGCTTTACTCTTAGAGATAAAATCCGAAATGAGTATGTTCAGGAAAAAGTTGGAGTAGCTCCAGTGGTAGATAAGATTAGAGAGAGTCTCCTTAGATGGTTTGGCCACAAAAAGCGTCGATCGTCTGATGACCGGGTTAGGAGAATAGATGCACTAGATTTGCCTTATGTTAAGATAGGTAAAGGTAGACCTAAAAGGACTTGGTTAAGTTGTATAAAAAATGGCCTAAGTATACTTGAATTAAATGAGAATTTGACAAATAATAGGACACAATGGAGACGAAGGATTCATGTAGCCTGCCCCACTCAGTGGGATAAAGGTTTGTTGTTGTTGTTGTTATTGTGTTTTATTTTAGGGTTTATGGTTTAGAGTTTAGTGTTTATGTTTTAGGTTTAAGGTTTTGTTTAGGGTTTAGGGTTTTAGTTTTTTTTAATAGAGAACAAATTCAATTATTTTTAACAAGGTTTTGTCGATTGTTATGGTTTAGGTTTAGGTCTAGTTTTTTTAGGTTTTAGGGTTTAGGTTTATTTTTTAATTTATTTAGTTACTTTTGGTTTTGGTTTATAGTTTGGGGTTTAGGGTTTAGGATTTACTGTTAGGGTTTAGGCTTTATGGTTCAGGGTTTTTTAAAGGTTTTTTAAACTCAAATGATTTCATAATAAATAAGAAATTACCAAATCAAACAAAATATTATCCTCTAACATCTAATAAAATAAGATAAAATAAAATGAAATTCAATAATTCACAAAATAGTATTTACAAAATGATTTAACTCCTAGAGATAATAAAATTTGATTTATTAGAAGGCCGATAAAGCTTAGTCGAGCAAGATGAAACCCATATCATCATCAAATTCCTCAGCAGGCTCTTCCTTCTTCGCTTCCACTCCGAGCGAGGCGAGTAGCGAGAGTAGCGGGAACAAACCACATTAAATTTACTAGGATCCTTCAAATACTCCTTAATGTGGGCGTATGGCGTGGCATTCATGATGAACATTCTTGGCATTCATAATGGGTGGGATAAGAGGTCCAATGAGAGATGTGATCATTGAATTAGGCCTTCTCCTGAGATCATCATGGTGAGGTCAAGCACCTCAAGGCACACAACCATGATGTAGAGGCATACGATAAGGGCATAAGAGAATGGCCTAATCCCAACTTAGTGAGGAGAGCAACATCGAGAATCCCACCTTATTGCCTTTTTTTCAACATAAGCGGGGTGATAATTTCAATAGTAACCTTGTTGATCTTAGTTGGGATGTTGAGAACACGGAAGAAAGAATTCTGTGAAGGATCCAAACCAGTGTTGCTTGGAGGAACCCAACAACAATAGGTGCAACAAGACCAACATGCGTACGAGCACCAACTTTATATTTCACAACCTCTTCATTGACTTCTTTAAGATCACCTTTCATAAAATTCAGCTCAACCAGGGTTTAGGAATTAGGGTCTAGGGTTTTAGTGTTTATGCTTTTAGGGTTTAGGGTTTAGGGATATGGTTTAGGATTTAGGGTTTAGGGTTTAAGTTTTAGGGTTGAGGGTTTAAGGTTTAAGGTTTAGGGATTAGGGTTTATGGATTTTTAGGGTTTAGGGTTTAGGGTAGTAGGTTTAGTGTTGTAGATTTAGGGTTAGTTTTATTATTTAAGGTTTTGAATTTAGCATTTAGGGTTTTTTTATTTTTCTTAAATTAAGTAAATTAGTAGGTTTAGGTTTATTTAGTTTTTATTTATTTATTTTAGTTTATTTTATTTTTTATTTTTATTTAGTTTAGCTTATTTATTTTAGGTTTATTTATTTTTAGTTTAGGGTTTTTGCTTTAGTTTATTTTTTAGGTTTATTTTTTAGTTGAATTTTATTTTTATTATATTTTTTAGGTTTAGGTTTTATTTTTTATTTTTAGGTTTATGTTTAGGTTTTTATTATATTTTTTTAGGTTTAGGTTTTAGGTTTTTATTTTAGGTTTATTTTTAGATTTTATTTTTTAGTTTAGGTTTAGGTTTACTTTTAGTTTATTTTATTTTATTTAATTTAGGTTTACGATTAGGTTTAGTTTATTTTATTTTTAGGTTAAGGTTTTATTTATTTTAGTTATGTTTATTTTAGTTTAGGTTTAGGTTTATTTTATTTTACTTATTTTATTATAATTTTTGGTTTAGTTTTTTTAGTTTAGGGTTTATGTTTTTTATTTATTTATTTTTAGGTTTTATTTTAGGTTTATTTTTTAGGTTTAGGTTTTAATTAAATTTAACTTAAATTTATTTTGAGTTTATTTTATTTTTAGTTTACATTTAATTTTGTTTTATTTAGGTTTTATTCTTAGGTTTATTTTATTTTTTATTTTAGTTTAGGTTTTTTTATTTATTTATTTAGTTTATTTTATTTTATTTTTTATTTTAGTTTTAGGTTTAGGTATAGGTTTTAGTTTAGGTTTTTATTATATAATATTTTTTATTTTATTTTGATTTAGGTTTTTTATTCATTCTATTTTTAGGTTTTATTTAGTTTAGGTTTAGGTTTTTAGGATTTTAAGTTTAGGGTTTAGGGTTTAGGATTTAGGGTTTTAAGGTTTCAAGTTTTAGGGTTTAGGATTCAGGTTAGTGGTTAGGGTTTACGATTTAGGGTTTATGATTTAAGGCTTAGACTTTATGGTTTAGGCTTTTTAGGGTTTAGGGCTCAGGGTTAAGGGTTTAGGGTTTAGGGTTTAGGGTTTGGGATTTAGGGTTTTAGGCTTTTGGGTATAGGATTTAGGGATTAGGGTTATAGGGTTTTTGGGTTTATGCTTTTAGGGTTTGTTTTAGGGTTTATGCTTTTAGGGTTTAGGGTTTAGGGTTAGGGATTAGGGTTTAGGGTTTATGCTTTTATTTTGGTTTATATATTTTTAAAATTAAGTAAGCCCATAGGTTTATCTGATTTATTTTTCTTTATTCTAGATTAGTTTATTTTTTAATATTATTTCGGTTTATTTTTATTTTTATTTAGTTTAGTTTATTTATTTGAGGTTTATTTATTTTATTTTATTTTTTAGGTTTAAGTTTAGGTTTAGGTTTATTTTTTTAGTTTAGTTTTATTTTTATTATATTTTTTTTAGGCTTAGGTTTTATTTTTTATTTTTAGGTTTAGGTTTAGGTTTTTATAATATATTTTTTGTTTAGGTTTTAAGTTTTTATTTTACATTTAGTTTTGGTTTTATTTTTTAGGTTATATTCAGATTTATTTTTATTTTATTTTATTTTATTTAGTTTAGGTTTAGGTTTTGGTTTAATTTAGTTTAGGTTTAAGCTTAGGTTTTATTTATTTTAGTTTAGTTTATTTTAGTTTAGGTTTAGGTTTATTTTATTTTGTATTTTTTTTATTTTAGGTTTTGTTTTTTTAGATTAGGGTTTATTTTTAATTTATTTTTTATTTTATTTTTAGGTTTATTTTTTAGGTTCAGGTTTTTTTATTTAATTTTATTTTATTTTTGGTTCATTTTATTTTAGTTTCGTTTAATTTTATTTAATTTAGGTTTTTCATTCTTAGGTTTATTTTATTCTTTAGTTTAGTTTAGCTTCTTATTTTATTTTAGGCTATTTTTTATTTTTATTTTATTTTATTTTTAGGTTTAGGTTTAGGTTTTAATTTAGGTTTTTATTTTATATTATTATTTTTTTTATGTTTAAGCTTTTTTATTTTATTTTTAGGTTTTATATAGTTTAGGTTTTGGTTTTTTTAGGTTTTAGGTTTTAGGGTTTAGGGTTTAGGGTTTAAAGTTTAAGGTTTTAGGGTTTAGGGTTTAGGGTTTAGGGTTTGGCTTTAGCATTTAGGCTTTAGTGTTTAGGGTTTTAGGGTTTAGGGTTCATGGTTAGGGTTTGGGGTTTAGGGTTTTGGGGTTTAGGCTTTAGGCTTTAAAGTTTAGGGTTATAGGCTTAGGATTTAGGGTTAGTTTTAGGGTTAGTTTTTTATTATTATTATTTTTTATATTTTTAGAGTTAAGGGTTTAGGGTTTTTATTTTTTTTAACACGAAATAAATTTGTATTCAACATTCCTTCTTTTAATTTTATCAACCAAGTAACACTCTAAGTTTTTAAGGACATAAGCGATGACATAGATAAAAAATGAGCACGCTTAGAGCAAATCAAAGATCCTAAATAACTTGGATCATCTCTACTATAAAGACATAGTTACATAAGTAGCAGATCAGATTGGCTGTTCTTCCATTTCTTTAGTTCCCATCATAACCACCCTGACCTCTCAAGTAGCGGGATCCACCATCTTATCCATGATCTCTCCCTCTGCCACCACCATGGATGTAACCTCTGCTCCTCCCTCCATGAACCGACTACCGACCACCACCCTCCATATCCAGGCACATCTAGATGCCTCACTGCACGATAAGTCCCCTCACCACTCCATTTGACTAAACTGTCAAGTTCGACCATTCTTAGGGTTTAGGTTTAGGTGTAAGATTATTAAGTTTTAGCTTTGAGGTTTATTTTTTAATTTATTTAGTAACTTTAAGTTTAGGGTTAGGTGTTTAGGGTTGAGGGTTTAGGGTTAGGGTTTAGGGTTTAAGGTTTAGGGTTTAGGGTTTTAGGGTTTATACTATTAGGGTTTAGGGTTTAGGGTTAGGGATTAGGGTTTAAGGTTTAGGGTTTTCTAGGGTTTAGGGTTTAGGGTTTAAGGTTTAGGGTTTAGCGTTAGCTTAGGGTTTATGGTTAGTTTAGGGTTTATTCTTTAGGTTTAAGTTTAAAGCTTTAGAGCTAAGTGTTCTGGTTTAGGGTTAGTTTAGGGTTTAGGGTTTTAGGGTTTAGGGTTTAAGGTTTAGGGTTTAAGGTTAGGGTTAGGGTTTGGGGTTTAGGGTTTATGGTTTAGGGTTTAGGGTTAATTTAGGGTTTAGGATTTAGGGATATAGGGTTATGGTTTAGGGTTTTTTAAAATTAATTAAGCGGTTTAGGTATATTTAGTTTATTTTTATTTATTTTAGTTTATTTTATTTTTATTTTATTTAGGTTAATTTATTTTAATTAATTTATTTTAGGTTTATTTATTTTAGTTTAGGTTTTTTTTATTTTCATTTTTTTTAGGTTTAGGTTTAGGTTTATGTTTATTAGTTTAGTTTTATTTTTATTTTCTTTTTTGGTTTGGGTTTTATTTTAATTTTTTTAGGTTTAGGTTTAGGTTTAGGTTTAGGTTTTGTTTTTTTTTTGGTTTAGGTTTTAGATTTTTTATTTTAGGTTTATTTTAGGTTTTATTTTTAGTTTAAGTTTTGGTTTATTTTAGTTTTTTATTTCATTTAGTTTAGGGTTTAGGTTTAGTTTATTTTAGTATTAGGTTTAGGTTTATTTATTTTAGTTTATTTTATTTTAGTGTAGCTCTAAGTATATTTTAATTTTATTTTAGGTTTAAGTTTTTTTTTTGTTTAAGGTTTATGTTTTATTTTTTATTTATTTTTAGGTTTTATTGTTAGGTTTATTATTTAGGGTTTAGGGTTTAGGGTTTAAGGTTTAGGGTTTATGGTTTTAGGGTTTATGTTTTTAGGGTTTATGCTTTTAGGGTTTAGGGTTTAGGGTTTAATGTTTAGGCTTTAGGGTATTTAGGGTTTAAGGTTTAGGGTTAGCTTAGGGTTTAGGGTTTATGGTTTAGTGTTTATGCTTTTTAGGGTTTAGGGTTAGTTAAAACTTCAGGGTTTAGGGTTTTAAGGTTTAGGGTTTAGGGTTTAAGGTTTAGGATTTAGGGTTTAGGGTTTAGGGTTTAGGGTTTAGGGTTTGGGTTTAGGGTTTAAGGTTTATGGTTTAGGGTTTTGGGTTGTATATTTAGGGTTAGTTTTAGGGATTAGGGTTTAGGGTTTATGGTTTATGGTTTTTTTAAAAAATTAAGTAAAATGGTAAGTTTAGGTTTATTTAGTTTATTTTTTATTTATTTAGTTTATTTTATTTTTTTTTTTTATTTAGGTTTATTTTTTTATTTAGTTTAGTTTATTTATTTTAGGTTTATTTATTTTAGTTTAAGTTTTTTTTATTTAATTTTAATGTTTAAGTTTAGGTTTTGTTTTATGTTTATTTTTAAGTTAGTTTTATTTTTATTTTATTTTTTAGGTTTAAGTTTAAATTTTTTATTTTTAGGATTACTTATAGGTTTTTATTTTATTTTTTAAGGTTTAGGTTTTAACTTTTTATTTTAAGTTTGTTTCTTGGATTTATTTTTTAGTTTTGGTTTAGGTTTATTTTTATTTTATTATATTTTATTAGCTCATGGTTTAGGTTTTCTTTATTTTATGTTTTGCTTTAGGTTTTATTTATTTTAGTTTAGGTTTTGGTTTATTTTATTTTGTTTATTGTAGGATTAGATTTTTTTTAGTTTACCATTTATGTTTTATTTTTTATTTATTTTTAGCATTCATTCTTAGGTTTATTATTTAGGTTTAAGTTTTTATTTAGTTTTTATTTTAGTTTATTTTAGGTTTATTTTATTTTTATTTTACGTTTGGGTTTTATTTTATTTATGTTTTTTATTTATAGGTTTATTATTTTCTTAGTTTAGTTTAGATTTTTATTTATTTTATTTTAATTTAGTTTTTATTTTTTATTTTATTTTATATTTAGATTTAGGTTTAGGCTTAGGTTTTTATTTTATTTTATTTTTTATCTTATTTAGGTTTAGGTTTTTTTACTATTTTCATTTATAGGTTTTATTTAGTTTAGGTATAGGTTTTTAGGCTTTTGTTATTTTGGGTTTATGGTTTAGGGTTTAGGGTTTAGGATTTGGGGTTTAGGGTTTAAGGTTTAGGGTTGTAAGTTTTAGGGGTTATGGTTGAGGGTTAGGGTTTTTTTTTATTTAGGGTTTAGGATTTAGGGTTTAGGATTTAGGGTTTTTTAGGGTTTAGGGTTTAGTGTTTAGGGTTTAGGGTTATAGGTTTAGGGTTTTGGGTTTAGGGTTAGTTTTAGGGTTTAGGGTTTAGGGTTTAGGATTTAGGGTTTTGGGTTTAGGATTTTTAAAAAATTATTAAGCCGGTAACTAGGTTTATTTAGTTTATTTTATTTTTTATTTTTATTTAGGTTCATTTTTATTTAGTTTAGTTTATTTATTTTAGTTTAGGTATTTTATTTTATTTTATTTTTTAGGATTAGGTTTAGGTTTATATTTATTTTTTTAGTTTAGTTTTATTTTTATTATATTTTTTAGGTTTAGCTTTTATTTTAAATTTGTAGGTTTAGGTTTTTATTTTATTTTTTTAGGTTTTGATTTTAGGTTTTTAATTTAGGTTTATTTTTAGGTTTTATTTTTTTAGTTTAGGTTTAGGTTTATTTTTAGTTTATTTTATTTTATTTAGTTTAGGCTTTAGGTTAGTATATTTTATGTTTAGGTTTAGGTTTTATTTATTATAGTTTAGGTTTAGATTTATTTTATTTTATTTATTTTAGGTTTTGGTTTTCTTATTTATGGTTTAGGTTTTATTTTTTTTTATTTATTTTTTGGGTTTTAGGTTTATTTTTTAGGTTTAGGCTTTTATTTAGTTTTATTTTATTTTATTTTAGGTTTATTTTATTTTTATTTTACTTTTAGTTTTTATTTTATTTAGGTTTTTAATTTTTATGTTTATTTTATTTTTAGTTTAGTTTAGGTTTCTAATTATTTTATTTGAGTTTATTTTTTATTTTCTTCCATTATTAGGTTTAGGTTTACCTTTTAGTTTAGGTTTCTATTAAATATTATTTTTTATTTTATTTAGGTTTAGGTTTAATTTATTTATTTTATTTTTATGTTTTATTAAATTTAGGTTTAGGTTTTTTGGTTTTTAGGGATTAGGGTTTAGGGTTTACGGGTTTGTGGTTTAGGATTTTAGGGTTTAGGGTTTAGGGTTAGGGCTTAGGGTTTAGGGTTTAGTGTTTAGGCTTTATGGTTTAGGGTTTTTATGGTTTAGGGTTTAAGGTTTAGGCTTTAGGGCTTAGGGTTTAGGGTTAGCTTAAGGTTTAGGGTGAGATTAGGGTTTAGGCTTTAGGCTTTAGGCTTTAAGGAATAGGGTATTTAGAGTTTAAGCTTAAGGTTTAGTGTTTATTCTGATTTAAGATTTAGGTTTAAGGTTTATAGTTTAGGTTTTAGTTTAGAGTTTAGGTTAGTTAGTTAGAGTTTAGGTTTAAGTTTTAGATTTAGAGTTTAAGATTTAGGAGTTTAAGGTTTAGGTTTAAGTTTTAGGTTTAGGTTTAAGTTTAGGTTTAAACTTTAGGGTTTAGGTTTTAGGTTTAAGATTTAAGGTTTAGCATTTTAAAAAACTTAGGTGCTTAGGTTTAAGGTTAGATTAGGTTTATTTAAACTTTAAAACTTTAGAATAGGTATTTAGGTTTAGTGTTAGTTTAAGTTTAAAATTTAAGTTTAGGTTTATAGTTTAGAGTTTAGGTTTAGGAGTTTAGAGTTTAGGAGTTAGGGTTTTAGGGTTTAGGTTTAGTATAGTTTAAGTTGTAGGTGTAGGTTTATAGTTAGTTTATAGTTTAGAGTTTTAGGTTTAGAATTTAGTGTTTATAGTTTAAACTTTAGGGTTTAGTTTTGAGTTTAGGTTTAAGATTTAAACTTTATAAGTTTAAGGGTTAACAAGGTTTAGGGTGAATTAGAGTTTAAACTTTAGAGCTTTAAACTTTAAGAATAGTGTATTTAGAGTTTATACTTAGGTTTAGTGTTAGTTTAATTATGATTTAAGTTTAGGTTTAAGGTTTAGGATTGGGATAGTTTAGTTTAGGAGTTCTGATTTAGTTTAAGGTTTAGGTTTAAGTTTAAGGTTTAAGTTTAAGTTTTGAGTTTAGTTTAGATTAGTTTAAACTTTAGGTTTAGGTTTAAGGTTTAGCATTTTGGACTTAGGGCTTAGGGTTAGCTTAGGGTTTAGGGTTAGATTAGGGTTTAGGTTTAGGCTTTAGGCTTTAGGGAATAGGGTATTTAGGGTTTAGTGTTAGTTTAGGGTTTAAGATTTAAGGTTTTAGGGTTTATGGTTTAGGGTTTAGGGTTTAGGTTAGGGTTAGGGTTTAGGGTTTAGGGTTTAGGCTTTAGGGTTTAGGATTGTAGGTGTAGGGTTTATGGTTAGCTTTCTGCTTTATGATTTAGGGTTTAGGATTTAGTGTTTACAGTTTAGGGTTTAGGTTTTTTTTTAAAAAAAATATTAAGTAAACTGGTAGGTTTAGTTTTATTTAGTTTATTAAGTTTATTTTACATTTTATTTAGGTTTATTTTTTATTTTTATTTAGTTTAGTTTTATTTTAGTTTATTTTTTTAGATTTAGGTTTATTTTTTATTTTAATTTTAGGTTTAGTTTTATTTATTTTTTTTTAGGTTTAGGTATTTTTTATTTTAGTTTTATTTTTATGTTTTATTTTTTAGTTTTGGTTTAGGTTTATTTTTAGTTTATTTTATTTTTTTTAGTTTAGAGTTTAGTTTTAGTTTATTTTAGGTTTAGTTTTAAGTTTTTTTTAGCTTAGTTTATTTTATTTTAGGTTTAGGTTTATTTTATTTTGTTTAGGGTTTAGGTTTTTTTCTAGGTTTTTTTTTTAAATTTAGCTTTTTTCAGTTTTAATTTTATTTTATTTGAGGTTTATTTTATTTTTATTTTACGTTAAGGTTTTATTTTATTTTAGTTTTTTAGGTTTATTTTATTTTGTAATTTTTTTTAGGTTTTTATTTATTTTATTTTATTTTATTTTTTATTTTTTATTTTATTTTTAGGTTTAGGTTTAGGTTTAGGTTTAGGTTTTAGTTTAGGTTTTTATTTTATTTTATTTTATTTTATTTTATATATTTTATTTAGGTTTAGTTTTTTATTTATTTTATTTTTAGGTTTTACTTAGTTTAGGTTTAGGTTCTTAAGTTTTTAGGGTTTTGGGTTTTGGGTTTTGGGTTTTGGGTTTTGGGTTTTGGGGTTTAGGTTTAAGGTTGTAGGTTTTAGGGTTTAGGATTTAGTGTTTAGGGTTTACTATTTCAGGTTTAGGGTCTTAGAGTTTAAGGTTTAGGGTTTAGGGATAAGGGTTTAGGGTTTAGGGTTGTTGGTTGTAGGTTTAAGGTTAGTTTTAGGGTTTAGGTTTAGGGTTAGTGTTTTGTTATTTATTTTTTATTTTTTATTTTTTTAAAGTTAAGTAAAGTGGTAGGTTTATGTTTATTTATTTTATTTTATTTTTATTTTTATGTTTATTTAGTTTAGTTTATTTATTTTAGGTTTCTTTATTTTAGTTTAATTTTTAGGTTTAGGTTAGGTTTAGGTTTATTTTTTTTAGTTTAATTTTAATTTTATTTTATTTTTTAGGTTTAGCTTTTATTTTTAATTTTTTAGGTTTAGGTTTTATTTTATTTTTTTGGTTTTAGGTTTTAGGTTTTTATTTTAGATTTATTTTTAGGTATTGTTTTTAGTTTATTTTATTTTATTTAGTTTATGTTTAGGTTTAATTCATTTTAGGTTTAGGTTTAGGTTGAGGTTTAGGTTTTATTTATTTTAGTTTAGGGTTAGGTTTATTTTATTATTTTATTTTAGGTTCAGGTTTTTTTTTAGTTTAGGGTTTAATTTTTTT